>CM029017.1:119417541-119741713 GCA_016801055.1 Panax notoginseng
TCTTCTTCTCTTTTCTGATCCTGATTATATTTGGTTACCACATCGCTTCATCTTTCAGCTAGTATGGCTTTCCCCAATACCCCAGCAAACGTCTTTAACTGAAATATCGACACTTTACTACACAACCAAGGCTTCAGTCCTTGTTCAAACCTTCTTGCTTTTCTCCAATCTGTGTGCATTTGATATGCGGCGAACCTAGCCAACTCATTGAATCTTGCCACATTGTCTGGTACGGACATATTCCCTTGTTTAAACTCCAAAAACTGGATCTCCATTTGGTTCTGCAAGCTGATTGGAAAATACATCTTGAAAAACATCTCCTTGAACTTCTCCCAAGTAATCATACCTTCTCCTCCACGGACCTTATTTGCTTGCCACCAATAACTGGCTTCGGATTTTAGCATGAACGTTATGAAAGCGGTCTTCTGGTCTTCTCTGATTCTTGCGACATCAAAAACCTTCTCCATCTCCATAGCCCAAGTTTGAGCCTCGATCGGGTTCATGGAACCTTTAAACTCTGGCAGTCCCACCGCCTTGAAGTCCTTGAATGTTGTATTCGGTGGAGCTTAAGGTTGATTATTAATTGCTCCAACTAGTAAGTTCACCAATTGTTGAACGGGGTTAGCATTGGCATTGTTGTTGTTATTCGTCGATTCTTCTTGAGCTGGTTGACAGTTTTGTCTTCTTCTCGGTGGCATATTTCTGTTAAAATATACGCTTATTAGATCTTTATCCAATTCTCTAAATAGTTAAGGCTTAACTCAACAATTTAACATAATCACTTAACAAATTATATGTGACGCCCACAAAACAGGTATACATCACCCATTTTGAGTCGCCAAAATATGGTACAGAAACAACCACAACTTTATTAATACCGTTGTCGTGCAAAATACGACAACACACAAACTGTGAGTTAAAATACAAATATTATCATCTAGACAATATCCACACTCAAATAAGTCCCCATTACAATTATTGATACATTATTTTACAAAAATGGTGAGGACTACTAAACAACTTTCTAAAACCATCATTCTATACCCTGACTAGTACTCGCTATATTCTCGCCTCCTGAGAAAAAAAATGGAACAAAAAGGAAAAGGGTGAGCTCAACTAGCCTAGTAAAGAATATTATGACTAAGATAGAATAGAACAGATTATCGTTAGTCCTCAACGGGAAAAAATATAATAGAATACAATAGACAACAAATTTTAAATCAATATTCGCAGCGGAAATAATAATTCATTAGAAGAGTTAAGTAGAGAACAAAATCTACTATCTTCTATATATGAATTTAAAAGTTCGTCGTCAATATTTTATCCCTGTAATATCAATCAATATATATCTGGAATCAATTATTCATCTTTCCACTGCAGACCAAAGATATTCATCAGTTGGTCATGTTCGTCTAAACACATGTACATCTTTGCACTACGGCAAAAGATATTCATCAAAAAATCATTCATCTTTGCACTACATGCCAAAGATATTCAGTTATATCATCATTTAGGACTGAGGATGATGAAAAATATTTTAAAGAAAACGAATCAAGTGAAACAAAAGAACAAATATTAAGAATTCGTACTTTAAACAATTCGAGTTCAAAAATACTTCATAAATAATCATAGTTGAGTAAAATTCAAGAATGAAGACCAAAATATGGATACAATCAAAGCTAGTATCCATAATAAATATCTTGGATAAAAACAAAAAATTTAATTTTTCTGTGAATAGTGCCGTATTCGTGAATAGTGTCGTATACGTGGATAGTGCCGTATACGTGAATAGTAACTCCGACACAAAAAGTTCCAAATTTGATAAAAACTTCAGACCAATATTTTGGTATAATGATATTGAAAGAAATAATATCATTTATAAAAAAAATAACATCCCTTACCTCCAAAAATATAATACTTCTGACAGGAATACTAGATGTAGTGTTGAAGGAACTTGCACCGTATAGCAACTCTCAATGTACCAAAATACTCACAAAAATACGCTCGATATTATAGAGAGAGAAAACTTTAGTTTCTTGTGTGATTTTCAATTCTAACCTAAGCACCCTATTTATAGGTAAATGCTTAGAACACCAAAGCATAAAATTTAATAAAATATTAATATATTTTTTATAAATTCCTATGCACACCAAAGACATTTGAATTCAGCAATTAACATGTGAAAGTGGGGCCCACCAAATGGAAAAAACATTTTTCTTTTAAAAAATATTTAAAACTTCAAAAATCAATTATTCCGGAACTACAATAATTCATAATAAATAGCCCTTTTATCAAAAAAAATTGAATCTTATGTCCATTCCATAGGAAATTCAATTCTCTACAACTTTGTAGTTTTAAGTTTTTCCAAATTCCAAACAGAAATTGACCGAAATCCACATACGGACGATTTTACAGGCTATAATCAAATTTCAGTCAAGAAATGGGGTCTACCAACATGTTTAACATGTTTTAAATATTTTTTGTAACAAAAATACTCTTCCTCCTCATTTATTCATATATCCCACATTCATTATAAAAATATCACCATTATTATATTATTAAAATATAATAATATATTTAAATGAATTATTTATCAGAAAAGATAAAATATCAATTTTCAACAATTGTCACATTAAAAATTTTCTCCATCTATATCCACGTAAAATGAATATTTTCCTTATCATATAAATCAATAATTAATTATTCACAAATAATATTACAGAATCACAATACTGACAACTAGGCCGTTCCCAAGAAAGAGGGGGCTTTCCAATAAGGATTTCTCCTTATTGGCGCACAATTAGGTGACCAAACCTCTCCTTAGACAGAACTTTCTAGATATTGCCAATAATGATATCTAATAATATTATTCAAATAATATAAATTTTTGATTTGATAATGGAAAATACTGTGTAGTGACAATTATTGAAATAACAATAATATAAAATACCAACGTAGCAGTTATTGAATCAATAAAATAAAATATTGAACAGTAATTACTGTAACAATTATTGAGTAGTGCCTTCTTACGTAAGAATCAATAATTGGTACAATACCGTGTGCTACTGTGCAACAACGCGTATTACTGTATTTTAACCACCGGGTATTTCAACAGTATTAACGGTAATAACTACGCCGTTATTTATAAACAACTTATACTTGTCATTTTCTTCATCCAATCGCTTTCCGTTATGGGGCCCATACAAGGCTGCGCCGTCGTACGAATATTCCCCGACAATAAGAATATTCCACGACCAATCGAATATTCCCCGACAACAATGAATATTTTATAACCACTTGCTTATTTGAAATATTTGCACATTTTACCCATAACTAACCACATTAATCAATTCAACCCTTACTATTTCAAAATAATAAATAGAGAAATTCAATTTCATTTATAATAAATTGGGGTCTTACAACCTCCCCTCCTTATGAAATTTCGTCCTCGAAATTGACTTACGTACCTAGTGTTTCAAAAAGGTGAGGATACCTCGCTCTCATTTTCGTTTCCAACTCCCAGGTCATTTCTTCAATAGCATGGTTCCTCCACAAAATTTTGACTTATGGTATGACCTTTGTGCGTAATACATGCTCCTTTCTATCCAAGATCTTGACAGGTACCTCCTCATACGTTAAGTCTTTGGCTATCTCATCTGGTTCTAACTTAATAACGTGGTTCGGGTCTTTCACATATTTACGAAGCACAGATATGTGAAAAATATTATGAACACGAGACATGCTTGGAGGTAACGCGAGTCTATAGGCCACATTTCCTACTCGATCAAGAATTTGAAATGAACCAATAAATCGAGGATTGAGCTTTCCTCTCTTCCCAAATCTTGTAACTCCCTTCCATGGAGTAACTCGCAACAATACATGATCCCCAATACTAAATTCCACGTCCTTTCGATGAAGATCCGCATAACTCTTTTGTCGATCTTGTGCCGTTTGTATACGTTGTCGAATTATTTGGATCTTTTTCGTAGTCATAAGTACCAACTCTGGTCTCAATAATGTTGCTTCACCCACCTCATCCCAATATATTGCAGATCGACACTTTCGTCCATATAATGCTTCGAATGGAGCCACACCTATACTTGCCTGATAACTGTTGTTGTAAGAGAATTCCACCAATGGTAAATACTTATCCCAACTCCCTTTAAAGTCTAAGACACAGAGTCTTAATAGATCTTCAAGAGTTTGAATAGTCCTCTCTGATTGTCCGTCCGTTTGAGGATGGTATGCCGAACTAAATCGTAAATCCGTGCCCAAAGCTTTTTGCAAGCTAACCCAAAATCGTGAAGTAAATCTTGGGTTATGATTCGAAACTATGGATACTGGCATGCCATGAAACCTCACAATCTCATTCACGTACATAAGAGCAAGACGTTCAAGGGAATAAGTCTCTCGTATCGACAAGAAATGAGCAGACTTGGTTAATCTATCAACAATAACCCAAATCGCATCTACGCCTTGAGAAACCTTGGGAAGACCCGTAACGAAATCCATGGTAACGTGTTCCCACTTCTATTTCAGAATCTCAAGTGGTTGCAATGGACCCTTTGGCACTTGATGCTCCGCCTTTACACGTTGACAAGTTAAACACCTCGAGATAAACTTTGCAATCTCTCTCTTCATATTGCTCCACCAAAATGTATGTCAAAGATCACGATACATTTTGGTATTTCCAGGGTGAATTACAAATGGTGTGTTGTGTGCCTCCATTATGATTCTATGTTTTAAGTTAGAATCGTTAGGAATGTAAAGTCTGGAGTTGACTCGAAGTATTCCTTCTTCATCGATTCTTGCTTCTGGAATAGCACCTTCTTACAGTTTCTTCTTCATACGCATCAGCTCCGGGTCTGTGGCTTGAGCAACTTTAACTTTATCGATTAAAGTTGGTTCTATGCGTATACTTGACATCATTGCATGGGTCTCCGAAGTCTTGAATTCTTTCTTCATCTTTTGTAAATCACACAAAATGGGCCTTTGTGTTAACAACATCGCACTCGTTCCCGCATATGATCTTCTACTCAACGCGTCAGCTACCACGTTCGCTTTTCCAGAATGGTATTGAATGGTATGGTCATAATCTTTCAACAGCTCGAGCCAACGTCGTTGCCGCATGTTGAGTTCCTTTTGGGTGAAGAAATATTTGAGGCTTTTATGGTCTAAATATATCTCCACTTTTTCTCCATATAGATAGTGCCTCCAGATCTTTAGCGCAAAAACGACTGCTGTCAACTCTAGATCATGAGTAGGATAATTCCTCTCATATTCTTTAAGTTGTCTCGAGGCATAGGCTATAACTTTCCCATGTTGCATGAGCACACATCCTAACCCTTTGCCTGAAGCATCGCTGTAGATAACAAATCCATCCGAACCAGATGGTATTGTCAGAACAGGTGCCGAAATGAGTCTCCTCTTAATCTCTTGAAAACTCTTCTCGCATTCCTCGCTCCATACGAATTTTTTATCCTTCCGAGTCAGCTGAGTTAACGGAGTAGCAATTCGAGAAAATCCTTCCACGAATCTTCGATAATAACCAGCTAAGCCTAGAAAGCTACGTACTTCGGTCACCGACTTTGGTTGCTCCTAACTTTGTATTGCATCAATCTTCGCCGGGTCAACAGATACTCCGTGTTTTGACACCACGTGGCCAAGGAATGCTACTTCCTCAAGCCAGAACTCGTATTTCTTCAGTTTGGCATATAGTTTGTTTTCACAAAGCCTTTGGAGTACTAGCTTCAAATGGTGCTCATGATCTTCATAACTTTTGGAATATATGAGGATGTCATCAATAAAGACAACAACGAACTAATTCAAATATTCCTTGAATACTCGGTTCATCATATCCATGAGAGCCGTAGGAGCATTAGTCAATCCGAAAGACATGACTAAGAATTCATAATGCCCGTACCGAGTTCTAAAGGCAGTCTTTGGAATATCCTCAGTTCTAATCTTCAGCTGATGATATCCAGAACGAAGATCGATCTTTGAAAAGAATTGTGCTCCTTACAACTGGTCAAACAGGTCATCAATGCGAGGTAGCGGATACCTATTCTTGGTGGTGACATGGTTCAATTCTCGATAGTCAATACAAAGTCGCATACTCCTGTCTTTCTTCTTTACAAATAAGACAGGAGCACCCCAAGGAGATGTACTAGGACAAATGAAACTGATATCAAACAACTCCTGTAGTTGGACCTTTAACTCCTGAAGTTCAATAGGAGCCATTCGATATGGGGTTTTAGAAATGGGCTTTATACCAGGTTCAAGGTCAATAAAGAATCTAACTTCACGTTCTGGGGGTAGACCGAGAAGTTCTTCAGGAAATATGTCAGTAAATTCACTAACAACAGAAATTTTATTCAAATCTGATGTGTTTTTGTTCAAGTCCATAACATGGGCTAAGAAAGCTTGACATCCGGTTTTTAATAAACGAATGACTTTATGGCTTGATATTACAGTGATTGATTTCAGTGGTTTAGTTGCTTGAATTCGAATAACAGGTTGGTTAAGAGTATAAAAACTAATAACCTTACGAAAACAATCAATTTTGGCATTATGAGTAGTTAACCAATCAATCCCTAAAATCACGTCAAATGCAAGTATCTTTAAAGAGATAAGGTTAACAGGTAATGTAATGGTGCCAACTTGGATCAAACAAGATTTATAAATGGTGGATGTAATGAAAGTTTCTCCTAATGGAGTCTCCACAGATAATTCAAAGTCTAATTTCTCTGGAATCAAGTTTAAACGTTGAGTACAAGCAGGAGAGATAAATGAATGGGTAGCACCGGTATCTAGTAAGGTATAAACTTCGCAAGAGTTTATGATTAGCTTACCCGTGATTACCTCGTTTGGGTTCCTTGCATTTTGACCAGTCACGACAAATGCTCTTCCAGGAACTGCTGACTTTGACTTTTCTGGGACAGCCTTTTGAGTCACCATCCCTGCTAGACTTGGTTTCGCTATCGTACAATCTCGAGCGATATGTCCTTCCTTTCCACAATTATAGCATACCTTGAACTGTTGTGGATAGTTTGGGCTGATATGTCCCTCTTTCTCGCATTTATAGCATACGACCGGTGGTTGTTCTTCTCCCTTAGAACCAGTTGATGCTGGTATTGACGTCTTCAAATTGTCATTGTTGAATCTCATCTTTTTAAAATCTCCCCCCGACTCGCTTATTCTATTTTCATGGTCACGATTACCACCAGAGTGGTTACCACTTTTGTTTGAATTTTTCTTTCCCCACTGGTTATCGTTGCTCCGATGACTGCAGTCACCGGTATGACCTTGGTTGTGGTCTCTCGGTTGAACGTACTCGTTATCTCGATCTAATAATTGAGCCATGTTGACAACATCTGAATATAGAGAAAATTTATGAGAAATGAGATACTGACGTATATCGGATTTCAAACCTCTCAGAAACATCCGCGTCATACGTTCCTCATTCTCCACCAAATGAGGTGCAAACCTGGATAACTCTACAAACTTCGCCTCGTATTGGGATACCGTTATGTTGTTCTGCTCCAGTCTAATAAACTCCACCTCCTTCATATGACGAATACTTTTAGAAAAGTACTTGTCATTGAAAAGTTTTTGAAATGTTTCCCAAGATATATTGAGTGCGACAGGCTGAGTACGCTTCACAGACTCCCACCAGTAGTCTGCCTCGCCACGAAACATAAAGGTGGCGAATGGAACCTTCTGTTCCTCTATGCATCCCAAGACATCGAATATCTTGGTAATTTACTTGACCCATATTTCTGCCTTAATCGGATCCGGCTTTCCCCAGAATTCTGGTGGTCCCAACTCTTTGAACTGCTTGGTTGTGACCAGATGTGCGTTGCCATTGTTTCTACCTGTATTTTGAACAGGAGTCTCCCTCGTCTGGTTTTGCATAAACCGCAAAAAGCTTCTAAACATCTCATCGTTCATCGTCTGCTCACTGGTGTTATTTACAGGAGGAACATTGCTGGCATGTTGCACGTTCTCCCCATTAGTGAGTAAAGGTGTCTCCACGGTCTCATTTACTCCACTGTTAACATTCTTAGTTCTCATTCTCAAATACTCCTATAAAACAAGGGTTAATTAAAGAAATTAACATATCACACAATATCCCTATATTCTAACCAATCAACAAATAAGCTTAGGTAGGACACACTAGCGAAGGACTTACTCGTCTCTCCCCTCCTAGTTCTATTCCCCGATCTCCGCTAAAGATCATATCCCTAAGCTCTGATACCAACTGTGACGTCCCCAAAACAGGTATACATCACCCATTTTGAGTCGCCAAAATATGGTACAGAAACAACCACAACTTTATTAATACCATTGTCGTGCAAAATACGACAACACACAAACTGTGAGTTAAAATACAAATATTGTCATCTAGACAATATCCACACTCAAATAAGTCCTCATTATAATTATTGATACATTATTTTATAAAAATGGTGAGGACTACTAAACAACTTTCTAAAACCATCATTCCATACCCCGATTAGTACTCGCTACATTCTCGCCTCCTGAGAAAAAAAATGGAACAAAAAAGAAAAGGGTGAGCTCAACTAGCCCAGTAAAGAATATTATGACGAAGATAATATAGAACATATTATCGTTAGTCCTCAACAGGGAAAAATATAATAGAATACAATAGACAACAAATTTTAAATCAATATTCGCAGCGGAAATAATAATTCATTATAAGAGTTAAGTAGAGAACAAAATCTACTATCTTCTATATATGAATTTAAAAGTTCGTCGTCAATATTTTATCCCTGTAACATCAATCAATATATATCTGAAATCAATTATTCATCTTTGCACTACAGGCCAAATATATTCATCAGTTAGTCATGTTCATCTAAACACATATACATCTTTGCACTACGGCCATAGATATTCATCAGAAAATCATTCATCTTTGCACTACATGCCAAAGATATTCAGTTATATCATCATTTAGGACTGAGGATGATGAAAAATATTTTAAAAAAAACGAATCCAGCGAAACAAAAGAACAATATATTAAGGATTCGTACTTTAAAAAATCTGAGTTAAAAAATACTTCATAAATAATCATAGTGGAGTAAAATTCAAGAATGAAGACCAAAACATGAATACAATCAAAGTTAGTATCCATAATAGATATATTGGATAAAAATAAAAATTTAATTTTTCTGTGAATAGTGTCGTATACGTTGATAGTGTCGTATACGTGAATAGTAATCCCAACACAAAATGTTCTAAATTTGATAAAAAGTTCAGACCAATATTTTGGCATAATGATATTGAAAGAAATAATATCATTTATAAAAAAAATAACATCCCTTATCTCCAAAAAAGACAATACTTCTAACTGGAATACTAGATATAGTGCTGAAGGAACTTGCACCGTATAGCAACTCTCAATGTACCAAAATACTCACAAAAATACGCTCGATATTATAGAGAGAGAAAACTTTAGTTTCTTGTGTGATTTTCAATTCTAACCTAAGCACTCTATTTATAGGAAAATACTTAGAACACCAAAGCATAAAATTTAATAAAATATTAATATATTTTTTATAAATTCCTATGCACACCAAAGACATTTGAATTCGGCAATTAACATGTGCAAGTGGGGCCCACCAAATGGAAAAAACGTTTTTCTTTTAAAAAATATTTAAAACTTCAAAAATTAATTATTCCGGAACTTCAATAATTCATAATAAATAGCCCTTTTATCAAAAAAAATCGAATCTTATGTCCATTTCATAGAAAATTCAATTCTCTACAACTTTGTGGTTTTAAGTTTTTCCAAATTCCAAATAGAAATTGACCGAAATCTACATACGGATAATTTTACAAGCTATAATCAAATTTTAGTCAAGAAATGGGGTCCACCAACATGTTTAACATGTTTTAAATATTTTTTGTAACAAAAATACTCTTACTCCTTATTTATTCATATATCCCACATTCATTATAAAAATATCACCATTATTATATTATTAAAATATAATAATATATTTAAATAAATTATTTATCAAAAAAGATAAAATATCAATTTTCAACAATTGTCACGTTAAAAACTTTCTCCATCTATATCCACGTAAAATGAATATTTTCCTTATCATATAAATCAATAACTAATTATTCACAAATAATATTACAGAATCACTATACTGACAACCAGGCCGTTCCCAAGAAAGAGGGGCTTTCCAATAAGAATTTCTCCTTACTGGCGCGTAATTAGGTGACCAAACCTCTCCTTAGACAGAACTTTCTAGACATTGCCAATAATGCTATCTAATAATATTATTCAAATAGTATGAATTTTTGATTTGATAATGAAAAATACTGTGTAGTGACAATTATTGAAACAACAATAATATAAAATATCAACGTAGCAATTATTGAATCAATAAAATAAAATATTAAACAGTAATTACTGTAACAATTATTGAGTAGTGCCTTCTTACGTAAGAATCAATAATTGGTGCAATACCGTGTGCTACTATGCAACAACGCGTATTACTGTGTTTTAACCACCAGGTATTCCAATAGTATTAACGGTAACAACTACGCCGTTATTTTTAAACAACTTATACTTGTTGTTTTCTTCATCCAATTGCTTTCCGTTATGGGGCCCACACAAGGCTGCGCCGTCGTACGAATATTTCCCGACAGTAAGAATATTTCACGACCAACCGAATATTCCCCGACAACAATGAATATTTTATAACCACTTGCTTATTTGAAATATTTGCGCATTTTACCCATAACTAATCACATTAATCAATTCAACACTTACTATTTCAAAATAATAAATAGAGAAATTCAATTTCATTTATAATCAGTTGGGGTCTTACATTATCTCAACGACTTGATATATTTATTCAAATCGAAAGTTTTAACATCAAACGATAGTATCACTGCTATTTATATCAACTATCCCGAGATAAAGAATATACAGGATTTAAAACATTAAAATATTATTTTATTTATAAACACATCGGAATTTACATCTAAATACTAGATAAGTTTTCACATAATTAAACAAATCATATCACTACCTGTTAAGGCGCTGAATAGCCTTACTACGTTCCTCTTCCATGATGCGGGACATCGTCCGGCGATCTAGCATATATGATTGTAGTCCTTCAAACTGGATTGGGTACCTCATAACTCAATCCTGGGCCTCATCCATTGCATTTTGAAGTATAGAGTACGTCTCCCCAAGCTTAGCCCTCTTCGCACAACAATCCTCTTCTGCAAGATCAGCACGACGTGATTCTCTTACCCAAGCTTCCTCTGCTATGGTTAGCCTTGCTGAGCTCTCTTTCAGTTCATTCTTCAACTTCTCTGTTTCCTCGAACTTCTCCTCGGTTTGACCCTTCTCGTGAACCAAATCCCACTCCTCATTTCCTAGATGTGTGTGAAGAGTCACAACCTCCCTATCCATCTGCTCGATGGTAATTTGTTGAATAATCGCCCGTTCAGTCAGCTCCTGAACAGTGTCACGTAACTCTACATTACGATCATATAACTCGTCGTACATCTCAGCATCGATGGAGTTCAATGGGAACTCCTCTTCTTCCTTTTCTTCCTCTTCTTTCTCAGGATCCTCCTCTGGATCAGTCTCAGACTCATGCTCCTGACCAACAATAGTGATCAACAGAGATGGCTCTATCTGTACCAACTGCTCCCTGACAACATGAATGTCTCGGGACTCCTCCTCTGTACGTACTCGGAGTTCCTCCACCCCAGCTCGACTAGCTCCTCCAACATCCGACATCCTGACAACACAATTTTATGTTTTAGTTATTGAGTCGTACTAGTGAGCACATAATTTAACACATAAGCACATAAAGTCTTTTATTATCTTCAATGAATTAAGAAATTTATTTTTTAGAACTCGATAAGAGTTTTCCATCACTATGTTCTTCCTATAAGGCTACTACCTAAGGTTGTTCCCCCACCTAAGGTTCATAACCTACGGCTTTGATACCAACTTGTGGCACCCCAAATCCGGGTACTTCAATTCCCACATGATTTAGTGTTCACTAATCAAACATCATATGTCTATCTACCCATAATAATGAAAACATAACTAGATAGAAATAAATCCTCACCTTAAGGAGTTACATCATCAGAAATAAATACATAAATCCCAGGTCATACTAACCTTAAATCTTAATTGCGGAAACATAAACAATTAATCATCTTACACAACATTAACCTAAGTCTAAAACATAAATACATCATCACATCATACAACAAGTCTTCATCACTTGTTAATCGTGCCCTTGCCTTTGCTAGTAGAAGGCTCGGCGGACCTTTCGTTCTTAACTGCAATGTTATTATTATGCAAGAGTGAGCATTATTGCCCACAAGTATAATAATGAAACAACAATATAATAACATACGAGTGAATCAAAGACTTCCGGAATAACAACTCAACTTTTGAATCAAAAATGAATAACAAGAATTAAAAGATTTCTGAGGGTCATAAGACCTTGAACTATGTCCTAGGTTATCAAGGGTTATACTTGAAATCTTTAACAGTCATAAGACTATGGACTCTTCTTCTCGTACTTAGGGGGATCAGCCCTTAGTACCATACTGTGTACAATATCTTAATGCTAACGCATAAGTAATCCCCTATACAGGGTTATTCATCTCAGTTTGACATTCGACTCCGCACCAAAGGAAGTTTGGTTTGGAGAATTCAATAAAGGTTCTAAAATTTGGAACGTTCATCAACTAAGTACTAGTCGAATCAATAGGGTTCTCTAGTCTTACAAGGTTCAACAATAACTGATATTCAAATTGAATAATAACTCAAGAGGTATACAATGGAATAAGAATTGTATAACTACAATCATACTTTGAAAAGATCTTTAATATATCATATTAAAATTGATCGATATAGAATATAAGTCTAGAATTTGCTCAGTGCAAAGATGTAAGGATTATAAACTTGAATAACGATAACCAGTAGGGTTAGGAAACTTGCATCGTGCGTAGGTTACACGTTAATTATACACGTTTCCTGATTTAATCCTACATACCATTAATATTCACAACACCAATCAATTATCATGTAACTAGACATCACAAGTTCATTCTTTTGTCTAACTCTGGTAATGACTATACTTAGTCAAATTATCACGCTTATTTTCACATAATATCACACTACACGAACAATACACTAACCATGCATTCAAAAATTCAATCAACATGTAAATGCCTTATTGACATGCTAAGTACCTATTTTAACATCCCATTATATGTCTCACACATTTTTATGTTCATTAGATTAGGTTATTATTACATTCTTGGACTTGAACAATTTAAGAAAATCATTTCTGGACATTCTGCAGAGTGGCGCTGCGGCGCCACTATTAGACTTGTTCTTGGCGCTGCGGCCTGGACATTGGCACTGCTGCATGGCTCGCGCTGCGGCACGGGGTTTATGCTTGCAGCCGGTGCTGCGGCGCAGTGAAGTAGTACCAGAACTATAATTCGCGAAAAATTGCAGAACATGGCCAAAACCTCCAACTAACTAATTTTTACACGAATTTAGACATACCCAAACACTGTAATACACATATAACTACTACCTAACCCTTCTAGCATGGTTTTAACAAGTTAAAACACAAAATTTACATAATCAAAACATGTAATTTTACTATTCTTGATGTTCTTGAAAGTTTTGAACACAAAACATAAAAATTAACACTACGGGTTCGTTATAACACCAAATCTATTCATTTGAAGTTTGTTTTCTTCGTTTTAACATGCATAATTACATACAGGTGTAAATTTATGATACAACATATGATTAACTTATTAAATTTGATACGTAAGGCCATATGGCCATATTTTCACTTTTATACTCTGTAACTTTTAAAATAATCCAATTACTATATATTTGTATGGATTTAATGCTTTAAAAAAACATACAAAGATGGTAGGTAACATATTATCATAAACAAATACATAATTACTACCCTTTCTAATTACAGAGACCTTAACAGAACTTTGAAAACCATTTTCATAAAATACAAACAACGTAATTTGAAATTGGTTTAAAGAATTTACTTAGAGTATAGATTAGTGGAAAAACCTTTCTCAGGTGTTTCTTCAATTACCCACTCACAGTCTCCCTCAAAAATTTCTCAATTTCTCTCTGTAATTTGTTTTTCTTATTTCTAGACTTGGAGAATAAAGAAGGAAGAAGACGTAAATATTAATTAAGAACTGACGCAGTTGTGGTCAGTTAACCCAATCATGGGTTAACTGCTCCCAACTCCCAATAAGGCTCCGTTTGGCTAGCCTTAAAAGAATCATAACCATTTAATTTAATAAATCTTCTATGCTATAGTTTAATAGTGTCACATCCCTTTATAAAAATAACTCAAATATCTTATTTACTTTAATTTAAATAAAATATAATAATTTATCATTAATTCACATAGTCATTTAATTAATTTTCTCATTTATTAATTATGTCAAATTATTAATTTTCTAATTAATTATTAATTTAATTAAATAACATTATGTTTATTAAATATTTCATTTAATTCAATAAGCTCACATAAATACATACTTTGAATAATAAATATTCTCCACATTAATTTAATAAATATAACACATATAATTAAATTAATCTACCACAATTGCATCAATTAATTATTTAATCCAATAATTAAATCATCGAAATTTTTTTATTCAATTCAATAAATATTAAAATTAAATTACAAAATCTTGTTCGTCACACTCTCTCGTTTGGTGTTGCATGAATTCTAAAAAGTTCCTAAACGTACCATCGTTCGTCATTTGATCGGTGTTGTTATTTACACGAGGATTATTGTCTTCCTTATTTACATTATCATGGTTATTGATCACTGGTGACTCAACGGTCTCATGTGTTCCATTGCTTATCTCAACAATTTCATATGCCATTTTCAAACACTAGCATAAAACAAGGGTTAATTGACATGCCACATATTATCTCTATATTCTGACAGAAAAATTAAATAATAAATAAGCTTATGTAGGGCATACTAGTGAAGGATTTACACATCTCTCCCCTCCTAGTTCTAGCCTCAAGTCTCAGCCAGGGATCGTATTCCTAAGCTTTGATAATAACTATGACGCCTCCAAAATAGGTATACATAACCCATCTTGAGTTGCCAGATGCATAGTATAAAATACAAATACAAACTTAATTATATAACTATCATGTAATATAAGCTATGAGTTTTAATACAAATATTGTCTCCTAGACAATATCCAAACTCAAAATAAGTTATCATTACAATTATTATCACACTATTTTATAAAATAGTGAGGACTACTACAGCCACCATCTCGGACCATCACTCCATTCCCCGACTAGTCCCAGCTACGTTCTCATTTCCTGAAGAGAACAATGAAAGCAAAAGGGCGAGCTCAACTAGTCCAGTAAGAAATGTTATGACTAATATAATGCAGAATAAATTATCGTTGGCCTTCAACAGTGTTAAACTGATATAATACAATAAATAACAAGTTTAACTGCCGCGGAACAAGCAATCCATTAGAAGAGTCAAGTAGAGCATGATATCTACTATCTTCTATGATTTTAAAGTTTATCATCAATTTTATCGCTGAGACTAAGCTTAATAAATAATCCACATCACTAAATTATCCATGCACTATGGGCCAAGAATATTCATTAGTATCACATCCACGAATTATCCATGCACTATGGGTCAAGGATAATCGTGTTATCACCAATGGTCATGATTATGCCAAACAACAATTCATCTTTGAACCCTTGGCTGAAGAGAACGCATGGTCATGATCATACCAACATCTGTCCATCAATGCACTACGGGCCAATGAGGACTTTTACCACATCATTTGTAACATTACGGTCATAATAATACCGAATAATCCCTGGTCATAATCGTTAAACAGCTCTTGGAACTTCTCCCAAGACATTTTGAGTGCGTCAGGCTAGGTACGTTTAAAAGATTTCCACCAATGATCTGCTTCTTAATGCAATATAAAGGTGGCAAAGGGAACCTTTTGCTCCTCAAACTACAAGCACATAATAGAGTATGAATCTATTCAAATAGAAAAAGACTTAACGTATGAAGAACTTCCAATTCAGATTGTTGATAGGAAGGAACAAGTCTTTAGAAATAAAGTAATACCTTCAATAAAGGTAATTTGGAGTAACCACGATGCTTAAGAAGCAACATGGAACCTCGAAAGTAAAATGAAGGAAAAGTTTCCTCATTTTTTTATGTAAGAATAGCGAGATTCTGGGAACAGAATCCTTATAAGGAGGGAAGAATGTAACGCCCAAGAATTTTGGATTTTGAATGAATTCAATTTTTATTTAATTATGTGAATTAAATGAATTTAATTGATTTATTATGTGAGTAGGATGTTCGAAGGTCATTCTATGACCTAGAATATGTGAATGTGGTCAGTATTCTGGCTTTGTGCTAGGATTAGTTATTGTGAATTATAAAGACAAAAACAAAGGTTTTCTGAGAATGTTTACGTGAAAACACTATTCATCTGATTTAGTTCGGAACTTAGGTTTGAAATTCTGAGAAACGCATAATGATAGAATACAAAGATATTATGGAATATCCAATAATATTTCCGTTATGGCAAAAATGAAGTTTTTGCCTATGAACTTAAAACCTAAGGGTTTGTGAAAGAGGTTTTCGAAAGGGAAATGAAATGCGTATAGTCATTTCGATGATTATACATATGAGATACGAGTATTATACTAGTATGAATATGAGTATGGTATGAAGAATAATACGACGTATAATACGAATATCGTATGAGTATTAGACGAAGAGAATACGTGAGTTATACGCATAAAATACGAGAAGTATTATTGGAATTTGAGTTAAGGATTTTATACAATCCAACTGGATTTAGATTAATAGCAAGCCCAATGAATTAAGTATACAAGCCCAAGTTAAAGCCCAACGTTAATTAATGTCAAGCCCAATCCAAAGAATTAAATCGCGAGTCGAACCGGTGGGTCACAGCATGGATAAAACCCATGGGGCAACCCATGGGATGATCCAAAAGGGGAGTGGGCCGGCCACTTGATGGTCAAGTAAAGTGGCAACTTGCTCACCAAGTACTTTACTTGGTGGCAAAGTTGATTAAGGAGGTGGAATAGTAAGGAGGTGGAGTTTGGACAATTTTGCCCCTTAGTTGGTTGCCTATATATACAAGGCTTAAGTTGGATTTTTATTATTTTACAAAGCTTGACCAATATATATATTGAGAGAGAGAAAGAGCTAGAAACACTAAATCCTTCTACTTCCAAGCAAACCTTTAGACGTTTGTCAAGAACGTGAAGTACGTCAAAGGTAAATTCTCATAAACCGTAATATTCATCTTTTTCAATTTCTTTCTCGTAGAAGAATAGCAGATTGGTGGAGCATGTTTATTGAGGAGATATAAGGATGTCTGTTAATGATCAAATCATTGATAAGTCATGACCAAATAGAAATTATAAGATTTACATAAGTTAAAACCGTAGAAAGTTAGGAACGTGAACTGAGTTGTAATCGGACGATTTGAAAACCATTAAAGCTATGGAATGTGCATATTGATTGGTAAGTATAGGTAGGATAAATCAATGGAGTGTTCCATTTGATTTAGCTTATAGAACACGAGTAACAAAGTTATGGCGAATTTTACAAAAATAGACGTTAAACGTTGAAATCGTAGAAATCCCGGATTAAGGGTCAAAAGTTGTTGTGCGACTTGAAAATGTTGGTTTCCAATGTCAACACGTGAGATAAGGTAATTAAGAGTCGTGGACGCAAGAATCGTCGAATTTCGACTTATAACGAAGAAAACGAGTTGAACGGTCGAAAACATTAAACGAACACTCAAAAATGAACTTAAAGGTGAATTCCGAGTTAACAGATTCGAAAGTGTAAAATTCTTATATGAACACGTAAAGGATGTAATTTGTGAGTTATAGGCTTTCGAATGAGTCAATTCAAATGTAAAACGAAGAAGTTATGAAGCCTGGAGTTTCGTTAGAAAAATAAACTGTCCTGTCTATCTGGTGCACAGGGGCGGCGCCGCAGCTCCAACCCAGTGTAAATATGTTACGCCGCAGCTCCAGGAATGGCCGAGAGAAACTAGAAATGTCTGGAGTTTCGCGTCGCATCGCGATAGGTAGTGCAAGGACTCGCGCCACAGCGCCGAGTCCAGGCAAAACCTCTGTAGTTTTGGCGCCGCAACGCCACTGTAATGTAAGGGATGCCGCGCCGCAGTGCCGGCAGTGTAAAAGTGTTACCCAAGTTAGGTTTTTGTTCCATTTGAATGTAGACCTAAGGTAATATAGTGAAGGTACTTAATGCACATAATAAGACTGACATTAAATCACTAATGAAGTGATAACGTTAGAAGATGTAATATGGTTTAATAGGAATTAAACGAAGAACGCGAGAAGTAATAAGTAAACCGTGAAGGATGTTCAACATTGGTATTTCACCAATGGTGATCGAATGTCGGCTAATAAGCCTAAAAATGTTAACGAGCCATAACGAAGAATATAAAGTCGAGTTGACTTTATTAACGAAGTTAATTCACGTAAGATATAGAAGAGAAAGAAGTTGGTTAGGGATGATAAAGTTAGTTTGTTTGATAACTAATTACAGTGTACTATGTGAATATATCATGTAGATCCTGTAAAGACTAAGAATTATTGAATTGTATATTCGAAGACGCTTGAAGGCAAGTCTTTCTTAACGCCTATCTAACCTCCGTATTAGCCAAATTTTCTATGATGCATGTCTTGAAATGCATGAATATTTTTAAAGAAAGATTCGATGCCGGTTTTAACTCGGCTCGACTGGTATGAAAGAATGGATTGATTTGTTTACAATTCTTTCGATATAGAACTGTTAACGCTATCCTATGCCAAGTATTTGGTACGAATGAGAAGGTAAGTTTGTCTATGTACAAACAAAAGTATTTTCATCAATTATTCGATGGGCACGCGAGGTTGCCAAATGTTAAACGTAAACACATTTAATAGAAGAGTGTTGATCAACATAGAGTACAATAGGCTGATCACCTATAAGTGCTCGTAACTAAAGACAGATGGATGGCCTTAGTGCCGAATGTTCTTTTTAAGTATGAAAACGAAAAGAGTATGTTCATGGTCTATTGACCGGTTCAGAATTCCTAAGCTATTATATATACTTTGGAATTGTTATTATGAAATGAGAAGTACTAGTCAAATGTTTTATAGTGCTTCATAATTAATTGTTCAGTGTATGGAAGTGAAGCATGTAATTGCTAATGTGATATTCATATGATTCTGTGTTAAGACTTGTTGAGCTAAAAATGCTCACTCTTGCTTGAACCGTATGTTTGCAGCAAAAGCCAAACGAACTGAGAGTTCTAAAAGGGATAAAGGCAAGGCTAAGATGGACAGTTAAACGTCCTGTAATAGAATAGTGTATTTGTATGTAATATACTTATGAAGAACAAAGAATGTATTCGATTTATGAACCTGGGAAGGTATTTATTACCAATGTAATACAAAGATAGTAATTACGCTCATTTTGTTATTATTTCAATGGAATGACTGTATGGTTTGTAGTATCGTGGAGCACCATCTGTCGGGTTGGAAGATACCCAGATTTGGGGGCGTCACAGGTTGGTATCAAAGCAAGAGGTTATAAAACTTAAGGGGGGAAGAACCTTAGGCTAATAACCTCGTTAGGAAAGGAAGAGTCCGAAGAAAGTTAACTCGAGTCAATTAAGTTAAAAAGGTATTGGGGAAACTCAGTACCAAAAGATTTAAAAGATGGAAAGTAACCCTAAATGGATTAAATGTGATTTGTGCTTATATTATTGTGTATTATGTACTAATCAATTTGTTATGTGTTATTGTAGATGTCAATCGATAGCATGATGTATAGGGATATACATGTGGTCAGCGAGGAGTCCGTAAACAGGGTAGAGCCAGTACCTATGCCTGTAGCAAAGATACCTCTAGTGATCCTAGAAGAGTCAGAGCCTGAGGAGTATTATTCGGAGGAAAACTATTCTGAGGAGACCATGGGGTTAGCATCATATCTGAATATGATGATAAATATTGAAGATGAGATGGAGGTAACATCGATTAATACGGTGATGCATGCCTTAGATTTGACACCTACAGAGACATTGAGGGCAATGTACCTCTCAGTGCTTGACCGTAACGTGCAATTGCACAATATGGTGCAGCACCAGAAGGAAGAGATCAGTGATCTCTACGAGGCCAAAGAGTCTGTAGAGTCAGACTATAAGATAGAGCAAGATGAGAAGGTGCTCATGACTGACAAAGCTAGGGACTATAAGAACGAGGTTGTTGAACTTTGTAAGAAACTGGTTGAGAAAGACCAGAAGATAGCACGAATGTCATATATCAATGACAGTGCGCACGAAGATTTCAAGCTTAAAATAGCTTGTTATTCTATTGAGTCGGGACATACTCGACATACTATAAGTCGAGATATTGTGTCGATTCTAGCGAACGAGAAGCATGAGAATGCTATTAGGCAGTATTAAAAGTTAGCATGGTACATACTTTTGTGTAGTGACGTAAAACCCTCTTTTGTATAATTAAATGGTAGTCTTTTTGTAAATCCCAATTTTTGTGAAAGTCAATCGCTGGATAAATATGTAATAGCTTTTGGCTAAGGAAAGCAAGTTGTAAATAGTCTTGACTATAAAGAAGTATCATAATATAAGGAAGCTTTTATTTAATGTGCTTTGTTATGTATGAGTTATTGTTCAGTTGTTCGATGACTAATAACTAAGTAAGTAAATAAATAATAACGAAAATTTATTTATTTAATAACAAATGCGGCCAAGAAGAAGACAACGTAATCAAGAGGCAGAATCGCATAACGATAACCAGGGGGGGTCCTAATAACCCAATACAAGAGTTCGTTAATTTATTAACGGCTGCATTTAACCAAGCTGGGGGTAAAGCGCCCGCAGGACCTAGGGTAGCCCGAACGACTACTTTTAAGGAATTTAAGAGTGTAGGTGCACCCGAATTTAAGGGAACAACAGACCCAATGGAGGCCCAGACATTGGTTAAGGAAATAGAGAAGGCGTTTGTTATTACAAACGTAGCTGAGATGCAAAAGACTTCTTTTGCGACCTATATGATGAAGGGGGAAGCCAACTACTGGTGGGAGGCTCACCAGGGTGGGGCTAGAGCTAACGCTATTACATGGGAACAGTTCAAGAAGGTATTCTTTGAGAACTACTTCCCTACTAGCATGCAAGGGAGGATGGAGATTAAGTTCCTAGAACTTAAATAAGGGGACATGACGGTTCCCCAATACACGGCCAAATTCAATGAATTGGCGAGGTTTGCTCCACATCAAGTGGACACGGAGGAGAGGAAGGATCGTAGGTTTGAGCAGGGCCTAAAACCTTGGCTCTATAGTAGGATATCGATTTTTCAAAGTGCTTCCTACGGTACCATTTTGGAAAAAGCGATTATAACGGAGGGTAGTAGTGAGGCGTCGACCCAATACCATAAGGAAAGAAAGAATAAGAGTAAGGGAGAGGGAGGAAATAAGGCAGAGGTTGCCAGTGGTAGTGGCAATATGCCTAAACGAAAGAATTTTAACCCTGGGAATACTGGGGTAAAACAAAGGGATCCTAAATGTAGGATGGAGACATGTAAGACATGTGGCAAGACTCATCTGGGAGTTTGTCTGAAGGGGAAGACTGGTTGTTATAACTGTGTACAGGAGGGTCATATATCTCCCAACTGTCCTAATCCTAAGAAAAATCGGGGCTGTTATGTGTGTGGGTCGATAGACCACATGGCAAGAAATTGCTCGAAGAAAGGGGCAGAGGGTAGTAAGGGTTTTGGTAGTGGTAATTTGGCCATTAATGGACCAACACCATCATTGGGTAGACCCTCAGCCTGAACATTTAATATGACTTTCCAAGACGCGGTTGCATCAGCGGATGTAGTAGCAGGTATCATTCTAGTTAACGAAATATATGCTTATGTGTTATTTGACTCGGGTGCTACTTGTTCTTTTATATCATGTGGATTTTTTAAGCAACTGGGATTAAATCCTAAAAAGTTAAAAATACCTTTAGACGTTAAGGTAGCAAACGAGGAGATAATTCCCATTGAACATATTCATAGGAATTATTTCATAGATATTAGTGGTAACAAATTATCGGTAGATCTTTTACCGATAAGGTTAAGAGAATTCAATGTGATTCTCGGTATGGATTGGTTAATTAACCATAGAGCGATAATAGATTGTCATAGAAAGAGTGTAAACCTAAGGCTTTCTAAGAAACCTGAGGTGGTGTTTTATGGTAATAAATCACCGGGATGTTCTAGTTGTCTAACCATGACACAAGCTAGAAAGATGTTGAAGAAGGGGTGTAAGGGTTACATGTGCCATGTTGTGGATACCCAAAGAGTGTGAACATCATTGGAACAGATAACAGTAGTTCGAGAGTTTGCGGATGTGTTTTCGGAGGAGCTACCCGGTATTCTGCCAGATAGAGAGGTAGAGTTTGTGATTGATTTGTTGCCGGGTATGGCACCAGTTTCAAAGGCACCCTATAGGATGGCGCCAATAGAGATGAAGGAGTTAATGGTTTAATTACCGGAACTATTAGATAGAAAGTACATTCAACAGAGTGTGTCTCCGTGGGGAGCGCCAGTATTTTTTGTAAAGAAGAAGGATGGGTCGTTACGACTTTGTATCGACTATCGAGAGTTGAACAAGCTAACAATTAAGAATAAAATACCCATTGCCCAGGATCGATAATCTATTTGATTAATTGAAAGGGGCAAAATATTTTTCTAAGATAGATTTGCGTACGGGGTACCATAAACCAAAAGTGAGGAAGGAGGATGTACCTAAGACGGCGTTCAGAACTCGTTATGGGCATTACGAGTTTCTGGTTATGTCATTTGGGTTGACAAATGCACCAGCCGCATTTATGGATATGATGAACAGAGTGTTCAAACAGTATTTGGACAAGTTTGTTGTAGTGTTCATTGATGATATTCTAGTCTATTCTAAGACGCCAAAAGATCATACTGAACATTTAAGGATAGTGTTGGAAACACTACGGAGAGAGAAGTTATACGCAAAATTCACTAAGTATGAATTTTGGCTTGAACGAGTGCAGTTTCTAGGACTTGTTATAGATAAAGATGGCATATCCATAGATCCATTGAAGGTGGAAGCAGTGAATGAGTGGGAGCAACCGAAAATGCCAACTAAGGTTTAGAGTTTTATGGGGTTAGCGGGATACTATAGAAGGTTCATTCAGGACTTTTCTAAAATAGCTACCCCGTTAACAAATCTGACATGGAAGTCGGTAAAGTACGTGTGGACAGAAAAGTGTGAAAATAGTTTTCAATAACTAAAAAGGAGGTTAAGTGAGGCACCTGTATTATCCTTACCAGATGATACGAGGAATTTTGTAGTTTATAGTGATGTTTCGCATAGAGGACTTGGATGCGTGCTCATGCAGCATGGCAAGGTCATTGCGTACGTGTCACGTCAGTTAAAGGATTATGAGAAGGTCTATCCTGCTCATGACCTAGAATTGGTAGCTGTAGTGTTTGCCTTAAAAATATGGAGACATTATTTATATAGGGAGAAGTGTGAGATATACACGGACCATAAAAGTCTGAAATATATCTTCACCCAGAAGGAGTTGAATATGAGACAGAGAAGATGGTTAGAGTTAATAAAGGATTACGACTGTGATATCTTGCATCATCCGAGAAAGGCAAATGTAGTAGTCGACGCGTTAAGTCGGAAGGGTAGAGAAAAGTTGTCAATGTTAACGTCTCAAAATGAGTTAATAACAGAGATGACAAGGATGGAATTAGAAATTAAGTTGCCAAGTGAAACGACAGAGATATTATTTGCAATAGAGACTCGACCAACGATAGTGGAGGGGTTAAGGGAGTACAGTTAAGTACTGAAGAATGTGAGCGAATGAAGAAGATAATGAATGATGATATGAAGACTAAGTATAATCTTGATAAAGAAGGTTTACTTCGTTTTGAGGGAAAAATTTGGGTTCCAAATAATTCTGAGTTGAAAGAAAAGATTTTGTGTGAGGTTCATAGTTCGAGGTACTCGATACATCCTGGTAGTACTAAGATGTATCAAGATCTTCGTTAGAACTTTTGGTGGTCGAACATGAAGAGGGAGATAGCAGAATATGTTAGTAAGTGCTTACCTTGTCAGAAAGTTAAGGCTGAACACCAAAGACCGAGTGGGTTGTTACATCCACTAGAGATTCCGAAGTGGAAATGGGAGCATATTACCATGGACTTTGTGGTGGGACTTCCAACAACGAAGAAAGGATACGATGCTATTTGGGTAATAGTGGATCAGTTAACCAAATCGGCTCATTTTCTACCAATAGGAGTTAGGTATAACCTAGAGCAGTTAACTAAGCTTTATGTCAAGGAAATCATTTCCAAACATGGAGTACCTGTTTTAATTGTGTCCGATCATGATCCACGATTCACGTCGAACTTTTGGAGGAGTTTGTAAGAGCAAATGGGAACTTATTTGAGATTGAGTATGGCATATCATCCACAGACGGATGGACAAAGTGAATGGACAATTCAAACGCTAGAAGATATGTTAAGATCATGCGTTATGGATTTTAAGGGGAGTTGGGACGAACATCTACCTTTGGTGGAATTCGTTTACAACAATAGTTTTCACGCTAGTATAGGCATGCCGCCTTACGAAGCGTTGTATGGAAGGAAATGCAGAACACCACTTTGCTGGGATGAAGTACGTGAACGTCGAATGTTGGGACCTGAGATGGTACAACAAACGGCAGATATGGTGAAGCTAATAAGAACTCGGTTAGTAGCTGCTCAAGATAGACAAAGAAAGTATGCAGATCCTCATCGAGAAACGAGGGAATTTGAAGTAGGATTGTATGTCTTTCTAAAAGTGTCGCCTTGGAAGGGGAAAATACGTTTTGGGAAGAAAGGGAAGCAAGTCCACGATTTGTAGGACCTTTTGAAATTTTAAGAAAGGTAGGAGAGGTAGCTTATGAAGTAGCCTTACCTCTAGAGATGGAAAAAATACACAATGTGTTTCACGTGTCTGTGTTACGTCCTTATAAACCAGACTACAAGCACATAATAGAGTATGAATCTATTCAAATAGAAAAAGACTTAACGTATGAAGAACTTCCAATTCAGATTGTTGATAGGAAGGAACAAGTCTTTAGAAATAAAGTAATACCTTCAATAAAGGTAATTTGGAGTAACCACGATGCTTAAGAAGCAACATGGAACCTCGAAAGTAAAATGAAGGAAAAGTTTCCTCATTTTTTTATGTAAGAATAGCGAGATTCTGGGAACAGAATCCTTATAAGGAGGGAAGAATGTAACGCCCAAGAATTTCGGATTTTGAATGAATTCAATTTTTATTTGATTATGTGAATTAAATGAATTTAATTGATTTATTATGTGAGTAGGATGTTCGAAGGTCATTCTATGACCTAGAATATGTGAATGTGGTCAGTATTCTGGCTTTGTGCTAGGATTAGTTATTGTGAATTATAAAGACAAAAACAAAGGTTTTCTGAGAATGTTTACGTGAAAACACTATTCATCTGATTTAGTTCGGAACTTAGGTTTGAAATTCTGAGAAACGCATAATGATAGAATACAAAGATATTATGGAATATCCAATAATATTTCCGTTATGGCAAAAATGAAGTTTTTTCCTATGAACTTAAAACCTAAGGGTTTGTGAAAGAGGTTTTCGAAAGGGAAATGAAATGCGTATAGTCATTTCGATGATTATACATATGAGATACGAGTATTATACTAGTATGAATATGAGTATGGTATGAAGAATAATACGACGTATAATACGAATATCGTATGAGTATTAGACGAAGAGAATACGTGAGTTATACGCATAAAATACGAGAAGTATTATTGGAATTTGAGTTAAGGATTTTATACAATCCAACTGGATTTAGATTAATAGCAAGCCCAATGAATTAAGTATACAAGCCCAAGTTAAAGCCCAACGTTAATTAATGTCAAGCCCAATCCAAAGAATTAAATCACGAGTCGAACCGGTGGGTCACATCATGGATAAAACCCATGGGGCAACCCATGGGATGATCCAAAAGGGGAGTGGGCCGGCCACTTGGTGGTCAAGTAAAGTGGCAACTTCCTCACCAAGTACTTTACTTGGTGGCAAAGTTGATTAAGGAGGTGGAATAGTAAGGAGGTGGAGTTTGGACAATTTTTCCCCTTAGTTGGTTGCCTATATATACAAGGCTTAAGTTGGATTTTTATTATTTTGCAAAGCTTGACCAATATGTATATTGAGAGAGAGAGAGAGAGAGAAAGAGTTAGAAACACTAAATCCTTCTACTTCCAAGCAAACCTTTAGACGTTTGTCAAGAACGTGAAGTACGTCAAAGGTAAATTCTCATAAACCGTAATCTTCATCTTTTTTAATTTCTTTCTCGTAGAAGAATCGTAGATTGGTGGAGCATATTTATTGAGGAGATATAAGGATGTCTGTTAATGATCAAATCATTGATAAGTCATGACCAAATAGAAATCATAAGATTTACGTAAGCTAGAACCGTAGAAAGTTAGGAACGTAAACTTAGTTGTAATCGGACGATTTGAAAACCATTATAGCTATGAAATGTGCATATTGATTGGTTAGTATAGGTAGGATGATTCAATGGAGTGTTCCATTTGGTTTAGTTTATAGAACACGAGTAACGAAGTTATGGCGAATTTTGCGAAAATAGACGTTAAACGTCAAAATCGTAGAAATCCCAGATTAAGGGTCAAAAGTTGTCGTGTGACTTGAAAATGTTGGTTTCCAATGTCAACACGTGAGATAAGGTAATTAAGAGTCGTGGACGCAAGAATCGTCGAATTCTGACTTATAACAAAGAAAACGAGTATTGAACGGTCAAAAACGTTAAACGAACGCTCAAAAATGAACTTAAAGGTGAATTCCAAGTTAACGGATTTGAAAGTGTAAAATTCTTGTATGAACACGTAAAGGATGTAATTTATGAGTTGTAGGATGAGTCAATTCAGATGTATAACGAAGAAGTTATGAAGCCGGGAGTTTCGTTAGAAAAACAAACTGTCGTCTATCTGGTGCATAGGGGCGGTGCCGCAGCGCCAACCCAGTGTAAATGTGTCACGCCGCAGCGCTAGGAATGGCCGAGAGAAACTAGAAATGTCTAGAGTTTCACGTCGCAGCGCGATAGGTAGTGTAAGGACTCGCGCCACAGCGCCGAGTCCGAGTAAAACCTCTATAGTTTGACGCCGCAGCGCCACTGTAATGTAAGGGATACCGCACCGCAGCGCCGGTAGTGTAAAAATGTTGACCAACTTAGGTTTTTGTTCCATTTGAATGTAGACCTAAGGTAAGACGGTGAAGGTACTTAATGTACATAATAAGACTGACATTAAATCACTAATGAAGTGATAACATTAAAAGATGTAATATGGTTTAATAGGAACTAAACGAAGAACGTGAGAAGTAATAAGTAAACCGTGAAGAATGTTCAACATTGGTATTTCACCAATGGTGATCGAATGTCGGCTAATAAGCCTAAAAACGTTAACGAACCGTAACGAAGCATAGAAAGTCGAGTTGACTTTATTAACGAAGTTAATTCACGTAAGACATAGAAGAGAAAGGAGTTGGTTAGGGATGATAAAGTTAGTTTGTTTGATAACTAATTACAGTGTACTATGTGAATATATCATGTAGATCCTGTAAAGACTAAGAATTATTGAATTGTATATTCGAAGACGCTTGAAGGCAAGTCTTTCTTAACGCCTATCTAACCTCCGTATTAGCCAAATTTTCTATGATGCATGTCTTGAAATGCATGAATATTTTTAAAGAAAGATTCGATGCCGGTTTTAACTCGGCTCGACTGGTATGAAAGAATGGATTGATTTGTTTACAATTCTTTCGATATAGAACTGTTAACGCTATCCTATGCCAAGTATTTGGTACGAATGAGAAGGTAAGTTTGTCTATGTACAAACAAAAGTATTTTCATCGATTATTCGATGGCCACGCGAGGTTGCCAAATGTTAAACGTAAACACGTTTAACAGAAGAGTGTTGATCAACATAGAGTACAATAGGCTGATCACCTAGAAGTGCTCGTAACTAAAGACGGATGGATGGCCTTAGTGCCGAATGTTCTTTTTAAGTATGAAAACGAAAAGAGTATTTTCATGATCTATTGACCGGTTCAGAATTCCTAAGCTATTATATATACTTTGGAATTGTTATTATGAAATGAGAAGTACTAGTCAAATGTTTTATAGTGCTTCATAATTAATTGTTCAGTGTATAGAAGTGAAGCATGTAATTGCTAATGTGATATTCATATGATTCTGTGTTAAGACTTGTTGAGCTAGAAATGCTCACTCTTGCTTGAACCGTATGTTTGCAGCAAAAGCCAAACGAACTGAGAGTTCTAAAAGTGATAAAGGTAAGGCTAAGATGGACAGTTAAACGTCCTGTAATAGAATAGTGTATTTGTATGTAATATACTTATGAAGAATAAAGAATGTATTCGGTTTATGAACCTGGGAAGGGATTTATTACCAATGTAATACAAAGATAGTAATTACGCTCATTTTGTTGTTATTTCAATGGAATGACTGTATGGTTTGTAGTATCGTGGAGCACCATCTGTCGGGTTGGAAGATACCCGGATTTGGGAGCGTCACAACAACACCCATCTTGAGTCGCCAGATACATGGTACCAAATACAAATAAAAACTTAATTATACAACTGCCGTGTAAAATACGACAAAACATATGCTATGAGTTTTAATACAAATATTGTCATCCAGACAATATCCACACTCAATGGAGTCCTCATTACATTTATTATCACACTATTTTATAGAATAGTGAGGACTACAAAAACAACCATCTGGACTGTCAATCCGTTCCCTGACTCGTCCCAGCTATATTCTCATTTCCTAAAGAGAATAGTGAAAGAAGGGGTGAGCTTAACTAGCCTAATAAGAAGTATTATGACTAAGATAATGAAGAATAAATTATTATTAGCCTTCAACAGTATAACAACTGATATAATATAATAGACAACAAGTTTTAGATTAACAACTGCAGCGGAATAAGCAATCTATTAGAAGAGTCAAGTAGAGCATGATATCTACTATCTTCTATGATTTAAAATGTTTTCATCAATTTTTATCACTGAGACTCAGCTTAATAAATAAACCACATCATCGAATCATCCCTGCACTACGGGCCAAGGATATTTATTAAATCATCAATGGTCATGACTATACCAAATAATCCTTGGTCATAATCATACCAAAAACTATCCATCAATGCACTATAGGCCACTGAGGACTTTTACCACATCATTTATAACATTACAGGTCATGATTATACCGAATGATCCCTAGTCATAATCATACCAATCCATCTATGCACGTAAGCCAAAGATGACTTTCATCAGAATATAAGCATGAGGATGATGACAATGACATAATAATTCAATAAAACAAGTTCAAGAATAAATTTTAAAGATTTATAAGTTAATTTATCCTGAAATCAATAACGTCCAAATTGTCAACATGATACTGCTTGTGGAGTAAATTTCAAGAATGCTCAGAACAAAATTTTCATGAAAAGATACTGGATGAAGCGCAAATATCAAGGATATTCCACTAATTTCATGGAGTATAGAAGCCAAAACTTTAACCAACTGAGTATAAGAGAATATATGAAACCGCAAATGGATTTTTGCCCGTCATGCGGTAATCCACGTAGACGGATCATTTTCATAATTTAATAAGGAATGAATACGAAGGATCATTCACCATGCATGCGGTAATCCACATAGACAGGTTATTCCAATAGAATAATAAAGAATGGAATAACAGAAGAATTCACCAGGCGTGCGTAATCTGCACAGACAGGTTATTCCCACAGAATGATAAAGAATGGAACTAGGTTATGTGTTGCCCGCACAGACAGGATATTCCAACAGAATAATAAAGAATGGAACCAAGTCATGCGTAATCCACACAGACAAGATATTCCAATAGAATATAAAAGAATGGAACTAGGTCATGCATAATCCGCACAAACAAGATATTTCAACATAATAATAAAGAATGGAATAACAACAGAATTCACCAGGCATGCGATAGACCACACAGACAGGTTATTCCAACAAAATAATAAAGAATGGAATATCAACAGAATTAACCAGGCATGCGATAGACCGCACAAACAGGTTATTCCAACAGAATAATAAAGAATAGAATAATAACCCTTACGAGTATTGAAAGAAAATAACTCTCTTCATGAATACGAAAGAAATAATACCCCTTACCTCAGAATAAGACTGGATACCGGAGCAGTGAAGAAGAAAACTTCTCTTCTTCTTTCTCTCTATAATAATTGCTCTATAGCTTTTGTGAATTTGGGAGAAATGAAGGAAGAATGAGTTTCTATTTATAGAAAAATATAGTTTTAATAATTGCACATTTTGGGGCTCAAAATATTACAGTATAATACCTCCCTCTTTTTCTTCATTTTTAATTTAGTCCTGCAAGTATTATCAAACTTGCACCACCTCCCCTAATAGTAAATCATGTGAATCAATAGTAAATCATGTGACTCAATAGTTCTAAACATGTGAAAAAATTAATTATAGTATAGTACCTTCATCTATACCTCCATTTTTAATTTAGTCATGCAAGTATTATCAATTTTGCACCAACTCCCCTAATAGTAAATCATGTGAATCAATAGTACACACATGTGAACACATAGTTATAAGCATGTGAATTAATAGCAATTAATTGCTTATTTATCCGGTTAATTACCCGATTGGTCAATATAACCTCCAGACATTAATTATTATCAAAATAAATGTGGAAACTAACACTACTAATTCCCACACAATGGAACTATCAATTTTATCTTTAATCAACACGAACTTATTCATCATTAATATTATAATTCACAATATTTAACAACCAGGTCGTTCCCAAGAAAGAGGGGGCTTTCCAATAAGGATTTCTCCTTATTGGCGCGCAATTAGATTATCTAACCTCTCCTTGATAGAACTTCTAGACATTGTCAATATTGCAAATAATAATATGAATAACTTTGTCGTCTTAATTATTGATTTAATAATATATCATATTATGCAGATGATATTATGACAATAATTGAATCAATAATATGAGAGATATGATGCAGTAATTACTGTAGCAATAATTGAATATAACTGAGTGGCTTCTCACGTAAGCATCAATAATCAATACCATGTGCTACTATGCAACCACGCGTATTAATGAACTTTTACTATCGGGTAGTTCAACAGTTTAACGGTAAAACTTCCTCCATTATTTTCATAAAAAGATAATTTCGTCATTTTCTAATTACGACAATACTTCCGTTGTGGGGTCCACCAATGATTGTGTCATCATACGTATATTCCCTGACAAAAAGAATATTCCCTGACCAAACGAATATTTTATAACAACTTGCTTACTTTGCAAAAAAAATTTCACATATCACCCTTAACTTTAACCTTTTATCAATTTAACCATTTATGAAATAAAATAATAATTATAATAAAATTGAATACTTTCATTTCATAAAATTTGGGGTCTTATAATCTCCCCTCCTTATAAAATTTTGTCCTCAAAATTTACGTACGTACCTGGTATGCCGAAGAGGTGAGGATACCTTGACTTCATTTCAGATTCTAACTCTTGAGTTATAACCTTTGAGTGTCGAATATGATTCTTCCAATCCAAGATTTTAACACGTATCTCCTCATACGTTAAATCTTCTGCTATCTCATATAGTTCTAATTCAATAATGTGGTTCGGGTCGTCCACATATTTACGTAACATCGATACGTGAAAAATGTTATGAACACGCGACATACATGGCGGTAAGAAGAGTCTATAGGCCACAGTTCCTACTCGATCGATGATTTCAAATGGGCCAATTAAATCGAGGGTTGAGATTTCCTCTCTTCATCGAGTCTTGCTTCTAGAATAACGCCTTCTTGAACCTTCTTCTTTATATTCATCAGTTCCAGGTGTGTAGCTTGAGCGACTTTAACTTTATTGATTAAAATCGATTCTACTCGTATATTCATTATCTTCACGTGGGTCTCTAGAGTCTTTAACTCTATCTTCATCATTTGTAAGTTATACGAAATGGGTTTTTGTGTTAACAACATCGCACTCGTAACTGCATACGATCTTCTACTCAACGCGTTAGCTACCACGTTCGCTCTTCCACAATGATATTGAATGGTATGGTCGTAATCTTCAACAGCTCGAGCCAACGTTTTTGGCGCATAATACGTTCGTTCTAGGTGAAGAAATATTTAAGGGTTTTAGAAATGGGTTTTGTACTGGGGTCAATATAAAATTCGATTTCACGCTCTAGGGTTAGGCTAAGAAGTCTTCAGAGAATACGGCAGGAAATTTATTAACAATAAAAATGTCATTCAAAACTATGACTCTCATCCAAGACTTGGATAGCACGTCACATTGATACCTATCAACTTGCCATCGTCATTCATGACGTCGCCTATAGAAAGTCTGGCTTCGGTGCGTTCCACACAAGGAAGTCACCAGCGAAAGGCTCGGGGCTCTTTACTTATGGCTTGATATGACAATGATTGACTTTAGTGGTTTGGTTGCTTGAATTCGCATAACAGGTTGCTTAGGAATATGAAAGCTAACAACCTTACGAAAAGCATGATGAGTAGTTAACCAATCGACTCCTAAAATCACATCAAATGCAAGTATTTTCAAAGAGATAAGATCGATAGGTAACGTGAGGGTGCCGATTTGAATCAAACAATATTTATAAATAGTGGAGGTAACGAAGGTTTTTCCTAACGGAGTTTCAACCGATAAGTCAAAGTCTATCTTCTCCAGAGTTAAATTTAAACGTTGAGCGCAAGCAAGAGAGATAAAAGAATGGGTAGAACTAGTATCTAATAAGGTATAGACTTCACAAGAATTTATAATTAACTAACCCGTGCTAACTTCGTTCGGGCTACTCGCTTTTTGAGAAGTCACGAAAAGCGCTCTTCCTGAAACTACTGACTTTATTTTGTCCATATCCACCTTTGGTGCCACCGTCCCAGCTGGACTTGACTTTGGTGCACGACAAAATCGGGCTAGGTAACCTTCTTTTCCATAATTATAACACGCTTTGGACTGCATCAAGCAGTTTGGACTGATATGTCCCTCCCCTCCACATTTGTAACATACGATCGGCGGTCGTTCTCCTTCCTTAACAACAGGTGCTGGTGTTGACGTCTTTCCATCGTTGTTGAACCTTCTCTTCTTGAAATTTCCACTCCTATTATCTTGGCCATGATTACCACCGAAGTGGTTACCATTCTTGGCATTATAATTTCCCCCACGATCGTTACCATTGTTCCGATGGTCGTTGCCACCGGTATGATTATTATCGTGTTGTTGGTCATTACCTTTTGACTGGGCTGGCTCATTATTGTGCTCCAATAGCTGAGCCCTATTCACCATATCAGAATATAAACAAAGTTTGTGAGAAATGAGGTATTGACGTATTTCGGGTTTCAAACCTCTTAGAAACTTTTGCGGCATTCTTTCCTCATTATCAACCAAGTGGGACACAAACCGGGACAACTCATCAAACTTAGCCTTGTACTGCGCCACGGTCATATTGTTTTGCTCCAGCTTGATGAATTCAACCTCCTTCCTGTAACGAATACTTTCGGGAAAGTACTTGTCGTTAAATAGCTCTTGGAACTTCTCCCAAGACATTTTGAGTGTGTCAAGCTGGGTACGTTTTACAGATTCCCACCAACGATCTACTTCTTCACACAACATAAAGGTGGCAAAAGGAACCTTTTGCTCCTCGGAGCATCCCAAGACATCAAATATCTTGGTGATCTGCTTTAACCACGTCTCCGCCTTAAGTGGTTCTGGCTTTCCCAAAAACTCCAGCGGTCCCAGCTCCTTGAAAAGCTTAGCAGTGACCAGCCGTGGGTTGCCATTGTTTCCACCTACATTTTGAACAGGAGTCTCTCTCACCTGATGTTGCATGAATTGCAAAAAACCTCTGAACATCCCATCGTTCACCATTTCATCGGTGTTATTGTTTACATGAGGATTATTGTCTTACTTTTGCACATTATCCTGGGTATTGATCGTTGGTGACTCAACGGTCTCATGTGCTTCATTGCTTATCTCGACATTTTCAGATGACATTTTCAAATACTGCCACAAAATAAGGGTTAATTAACATATCACATATTATCCCTATACTCTGACCGACCAATTAAATACCAAATAAACTTAGGTAGGTCATACTAGCAAAGGAAATCCTCGTTTCTACCCTCCTAGTTCTTGTCTCACATCTCAACCAGAGATCATATCCCTAAGCTTTGATACCAACTGTGACGCCCCCAAAACAGGTATACATCACCCATCTTGAGTCGCCAGATACATGATACAAAATACAAATAAAAACTTAATTATACAACTGTCGTGTAAAATACGACAAAACATATGCTATTAGTTTTAAAACAAATATTGTCATCTAGACAATATCCACACTCAATGGAGTCCTCATTATATTTATTATCACACTATTTTATAGAATAGTGAGGACTACAAAAATAACCATCTGGACCGTCAATCCGTTCCCCGACTCGTCCCAGCTATATTCTCATTTAATGAAGAGAATAATGAGAAAAAGGGTGAGCTCAACTAGCCCAGTAAGAAATATTATGACTAAGATAATGCAGAATAAATTATCCTTAGCCTTCAACAGTATAACAACTGATAGAATATAATAGACAACAAGTTTTAGATCAACAACTGTAGCGGAATAAGAAATCCATTAGAAGAGTCAAGTAGAGCCTGATATCTACTATCTTCTATGATTTAAAATGTTTTCATCAATTTTTATCGCTGAGACTCAGCTTAATAAATAAACCACATCATCGAATCATCCCTGCACTACGGGCCAAGGATATTCATTAAATCATCAATGGTCATGACTATACCGAATAATCCCTGGTCATAATCATACCAAAAACTGTCCATCAATTCACTACAGGCCACTGAAGAGTTTTACCACATCATTTATAACATTACAGGTCATGATTATACCGAATGATCCCTGGTCATAATCATACCAAGTCCATCTATGCACGTAACCAAAGATGACTTTCATCACAATATAAGCATGAGGATGATGACAATGGCATAATAATTCAATAAAACAAGTTCAAGAATAAATTTTAAAGATTTATAAGTTAATTTATCCTGAAATCAATAACGTCCAAATTGTCAACATGATACTGCTTTGTGGAGTAAAATTCAAGAATGCTCAGAAGAATATTTCCATGAAAAGATACTAGATGAAGTGCAAATATCAAGGATATTCCACTAATTTTATGGAGTATAGAAGCCAAAACTTTAACCAACTGAGTATAAGAGAATATATGAAACCGCAAATAGATTTTTGCCCGTCATACGGTAATCCACGTAGACAGATCATTTTCACAATTTAATAAGGAATGAATACGAAGGGTCATTCACCATGCATGCGGTAATCTACATAGACAAGTTATTCCAACAGAATAATAAAGAATGGAATAATATAAGAATTCACCAGGCGTGCGTAATCCGAACAGACAGGTTATTCCCACACAATGATAAAGAATGGAACCAGGTCATGCGTAACCCACACAGACATGATATTCTAACAGAATAATAAAGAATGGAACCAGGTCATGCGTAATCTGCATAGACAGGATATTCCAATAAAATAATAAAGAATGGGACCAGGTCATGCATAATCGATACAGACAGGATGTTCAAACAGAATAATAAAGAATGGAATAACAACAGAATTCACCAGGCATGCGATAGACCACACAGACAAGTTATTCCAACAGAATAATAAAGAATGGAATATCAACAGAATTAACCAGGCATGCGATAGACCGCACAAACAGGTTATTCCAACAGAATAATAAAGAATGGAATAACAACCCTTACGAGTATTGAAAGAAAATAACTCTCTTCATGAATACGAAAGAAATAATACCCCTTACCTCAGAATAAGACTGGATACCGGAGCAGTGAAGTAGAAAACTTCTATTCTTCTTTCTCTCTATAATAATTGCTCTATAGCTTTTGTGAATTTGGGAGAAATGAAGGAAGAATGAGTTTCTATTTATAGAAAAATATAGTTTTAATAATTGCACATTTTGGGGCTCAAAATATTACAGTATAATACCTCCCTCTTTTTCTTCATTTTTAATTTAGTCCTGTAAGTATTATCAAACTTGCACCACCTCCCCTAATAGTAAGTCATGTGAATCAATAGTAAATCATGTGACTCAATAGTTTTAAACATGTGAAAAATTAATTATAGTATAGTACCTTCATCTATACCTCCATTTTTAATTTAGTCATGCAAGTATTATCAATCTTGCACCAACTCCCCTAATAGTAAATCATGTGAATCAATAGTATACACATGTGAACACATAGTTATAAGCATGTGAATTAATAGCAATTAATTGCTCATTTATCCTGTTAATTACCCGATTGGTCAATATAACCTCTAGACATTAATTATTATCAAAATAAATGTCGATTTCCACTAACACTAATAATTTCCACACAATGAAACTATCAATTTCATCTTTAATCAACACGAACTTATTCATCATTAATATTATAATTCACAATATTTAACAACCAGGTCGTTCTCAGGAAAGAGGGGTTTTCCAATAAGGATTTCTCCCTATTGGCGCACAATTAGATTATCTAACCTCTCCTTGACAGAACTTCTAGACATTGTTAATATTTCAAATAATAATATGAATAACTTTGTCATCTTAATTATTGATTTAATAATATATCATATTACGCAGATGATACTGTGACAATAATTGAATCAATAATATGAGAGATATGATGCAGCAATTACTGTAGCAATAATTGAATATAACTGAGTGGCTTCTCACGTAAGCATCAATAATCAATACCGTGTGCTACTTTGCAACCACGCGTATTACTGTACTTTTACTACCGGGTAGTTCACCAGTTTAACGGTAAAACTTTCGCCATTATTTTCATAAAAAGATAATTATGTCATTTTCTAATTACGACAATACTTCCGTTGTGGGGTTCACCAATGATTGTGCCGTCATACGGATATTCCCCGACAAAAAAAATATTCTCAGACCAAACGAATATTTTATAACAATTTGCTTACTTTGCAAAAAAAAAAAATCACATATCACCCTTAACTTTAACCTTTTATCAATTTAACCATTTACGAAATAAAATAATAATTGTAATAAAATTGAATATTTTCATTTCATAGAATTCGGGGTCTTATAATCTCCCATCCTTATGAAATATTGTCCTCGAAATTTACGTACGTACCTGGTATGCCGAAGAAGTGAGGATACATTGACTTCATTTCAAATTCTAACTCTTGAGTTATAACCTTTGAGTGTCGAATATGATTTGCGCTTCGAGTACGAATCAATTTTTATCATGAATAGTACTCTGGGTGAATAGTACTCTATGAATAGTACTTCGAGAATAGTAACCCCGTGAATATTACTCCGGCATGAAAAAGTTAAAACTTATCAAGAATACTCAGAATAATATTTTTATGAAAAGATACTGGATGAAGCGCAAATATCAAGGATATTCTACTAATTTCATAAAGTATAGAAGCCAAAATTTTAACAAACGAGTATAGAGTTCGAAATCTAAACCGAAATAATATTACTTACATACTACAGAGTATGGAAGAAAATATTATTTCAAACGAATATTGAACAAAAATAACATCCCTTACCTTGAAAAGAAGAGTATTCCAACTGGTATATCGGGGATATTCTTGAAGAAAACTTTCACTATTTTCTACGCTCAAAGCTTTCTAAAACTCTAAAGAAATATGCTCGATATTATAGAAGAAGAATTCTCTGATTCTAGTGTGATTTTCAATTCCAACTTAAGCGCCTATTTATAAGAAAATGCTAGAACGTCATAGGAGACTAAATAATAAAATATTATTATTATTATTATTATTATTATTATCTACGCATGCCAAGACCAGCTTAGCATGCCTTCTTTGAAAAAAAATAGCAGCCCACATGTTTTTTAAAAAAAAGTGGGTCCCACCCAATTTTAATAAAAACATTATAATTTTTGAAACTTCAATAATTCATAAAAAATAGCTCTCTTATCAAAAAAATATGAATTTTATGTCCATTCCATGCGAAATCAAATTCTCTACAACTTTGTAGCTTTAAGTTTTTATAAATTCCAAACCGAAAATATCCGAAATCCACAAACGGATGATTTTCAATACCTCATAAAATTCATAACAAATCATACGTTAATTTTTAACGACTCAAAATTTATGGAAATATACTCAACTTATATATGTATAACATATCCAAAAATCGCAACGATCCAACGGTCGGATCAAAATTATAACTCACGCAATAGAACTTTAAGAACACTGATTTAATTTTTAATACCTCCATTCTGACAAAACACCTCAACATTAAATCCTTCATTTATATCCACACAAAAAATTTATATTTCCTTATCATAAAAATTAATAATTAATTATTCACAAATAATATTACAGAATCACAATTATGACAACCATGCCGTTCCCAGGAAAGAGGGGGCTTTCCAATAAGGATTTCTCCTTACCGGTGCGCAATTAGGTGACCAAACCTCTCCTTGACAGAATTTTCTAGACATTGACAATAATGCTATCCAATAATATTATTCAAATAATATGAATTATTGATTTAATAATGAAAAATACTGTGCAGCGACAATTATTGAAACAACAATAATATAAAATATCAACGCAACAATTATTGAATTAATAAAATAAAATATTGAACAGTAATTACTGTAACAATTATTAAGTAGTGCCTTCTTCCGTAAGAATCAATAATTCAAAAAATATTGTGCAATATTGTGTGCTACTGTGCAACCCCGCGTATTACTATATTTTAACCACCGGGTATTCTAACAGTTAACGGTAAAACTTTCGCCGTTATTTTATAAAAAGATATTTTTGTTGTTTTCTCAATCCGATAATAATTCTATTGTGGGGTCCACCAATGATTGTGTCGTCATAGGAATATTCCCTGTTAAAACGAATATTCCCCGACCAATCGATTATTATATAACAACTTGCGTACTTTGCAAAATTTATAAATATTACTCACAACTATAACATTATATCAAATTTACTCTATAATATTCAAAAATGATATTTATAAAAAATTCATCTTTATTCATAAAAGTTGGGGTCTTACAACCTCCCCTTCTTATGAAATTTTGCCCTCAAAATTAGGGTACGTACCTGGTATGTCGAAGAGGTAAGGATACCTTGATTTCACTTCAGATTCTAACTCCCAGGTCATTTCCTCAACATCGTGGTTTCTCCACAAAACTTTGACTTGAGGTATAACCTTGGAGCGTAAAATATGCTCCTTCTTATCCAAGATTTTAACAGGAACCTCTTCATACGTTAAATCTTCCGCTATTTCGTCCGGTTCTAACTCAATAATGTGGTTCGGGTCTTTCACATATTTATGTAACATAGATATGTGAAAAATGTTATGAACACGAGACATACTTGGTGGTAAGGTGAGTCTATAGGCCACAGTTCCTACTCATTCGAGGATTAAAAATGGACCAATAAATTGAGGATTGAGCTTTCTTCTCTTTCTAAATCTCGTAACACCTTTCCATGGAGCAACACGTAACAACACATGTTCTCCAATATTGAATTCTACGTCCTTTCGATGAAGATCAGCATAACTCTTTTGTCGATCTTGTGAGGTTTTTATACGTTATCGGATCGTTTGAATCTTTTTCGTAGTCATACGTACCAACTCCTGTCCCAACAATATTGCTTCACCCACCTCATCTCAGCATACTGGAGAATGACACTTTCTTCCATACAACGCCTCAAATGGAGCCATGCCAATACTTGCTCGATAACTGTTGTTGTAGGATAACTGTTATTGTAGGAAAACTCCACCAATGGTAAGAACTTATCCCAACTTCCCTAGAAGTCAAGGACACAGAGTCTTAATAGATCTTCAAGAGTTTGAATAGTCTTCTCTGACTGCCCGTCCGTTTAAGGATGATAAGCCGAACTAAATCGTAAATTCGTGCCCATAGCTTTTTGCAAACTAACCCAAAATCTTGAAGTGAATCTTGAGTCTCGATCAGAAACTATGGATGCTGGCATACCATGCAATCTTACAATCTCGTTTATATACATATGAGCAAGACGTTCAAGTGTATAAGTTTCTTGTATAGGTAAAAAATGAGCCGACTTGGTCAATCTATCAACAATGACCCAAATCGCATCTATGCCTTGAGAATCCTTGGGAAGACCGGTAACGAAATCTATGGTAATGTGCTCCCATTTCCATTCTAGAATTTCAAGCGGTTACAATGGACCTTTTGATACTTGATGCTCCGCCTTGACTCGTTGACAAGTTAGACACCTTGAGATAAACTCCGCGATCTCTCTCTTCATATTGCTCCACCAAAATGTATGTCGAAGATCATAATACATTTTGGTACTCCCAGGATGGATTGCAAATGGTGTGTTGTGCGCCTCCATCATGATTTTATAATTTAAATCAGGGTCATTAGGAACACAAAGTCTGGATTTGACTCAAAGTATTCTTTCTTCATCAATTCTTGCTTCCGGCATAGCACCTTCTTGCAATTTCTTCCTCATACGCATCAACTTCAGGTCTGTAGCTTGAGCAGCTTTAACTTTATCGATTAAAGTTAGTTCTACTCGTATATTCGCTATTATCACATGGGTCCTTGGAGTTTTGAACTCTATCTCCATCCTTTGCAAGTCATATAAAATGGGCCTTTGCGTTGACAATATCGCACTCGTACCCGCATATGATCTTCTACTCAATGCATTAGCTACTACATTTGCTTTACCAGGATGGTATTGAATGGTATGATCATAATCTTTCAACAGTTCAAGCCAACGTCGTTGCCGCATGTTGAGTTCCTTTTGGGTGAAGAAATATTTGAGGCTTTTATGATCCGTAAAGATCTTCACTTTCTCCCCATACAAGTAATGCCTCCAAATTTTAAGTGTGAAGACAACAGCTGCCAACTCTAGATCATGAGTAGGATTATTCCTCTCATATATTTTGAGTTGCCGAGAGGCATAGGCTATGACTTTCCCATGTTGCATGAGAACACATCCTAACCCTTTGCCCGAAGCATCACTGTAGATAACAAATCCCTCCGAGCCAGGTGGTATTGTCAAAACAGGTGCTGAAATGAGTCTCCTCTTGAGTTCTTGAAAACTCTTCGGTCACTGATTTAATGGAGTAGCGATTCGAGAAAACCCTTTTACGAATGTCCGATAATAACCAGCTAAGCTGAGAAAGCTACGTACTTCGGTCACTGATTTAGGTTGCTCCCAGCTTTGAATAGCTTCAATCTTTGTCGGGTCAATAGATATTCCATGACTTGATACTACGTGCCCAAGGAATGCTACTTTCTCAAGCCAGAACTCGCATTTCTTCAACTTGGCATAAAGCTTATTTTCACGAAGCTTTTGGAGTATCAGTCTCAAGTGTTGCTCATGATCTTCACGGCTTTTGGAATATATGAGGATGTCATCAATAAAGACAACCACAAAGTGATCTAAATATTCCTTGAATACTCAGTTCATCATATCCATGAAGGCAACAGGAGCATTAGTCAATCCAAAAGACATGACTAGGAATTCATAATGCCCGTACCGAGTTCTGAAAGCCGTCTTTGTAATGTCATCGGTTCTAACCTTTGATGATTTCTGAAACGAAGATCGATCTTTGAAAAGAATATGACGCCTTGCAACTGGTCAAACAGGTCATCAATACGTGGCAATAGGTACCTATTCTTGATGGTGACATGATTCAACTCTCGATAATCAATACAAAGTCGCATACTCCCATCTTTCTTCTTCACGAATAGAACAGGAGCACCCCAAGGAGACGTACTAGGACGAATGAAACCGATGTCTAATAATTCATGTAATTGGGTCTTTAACTCCTGAAGTTTAATAGGAGTCATTCGATATAGGGATTTGGAAATGGGTTTTGTACCAGGTTCAAGGTCGATACAAAATTCAATTTCTCGCTCTGGGGGTAGGCCAGGAAGTTCTTCAGGGAATACGTAAGGAAATTTATTAACAATAAAAATATCATTCAAAACTGACGTATTTTTGTTTAAATCCGTGACATGAGCTAAGAAAGCTTGACATCCATTTTTCAATAAACGAATAGCTTTATGGCTTGAGATGACAGTGATTGATTTTAATGGTTTGGTTGCTTGAATTCGCATAATAGGTTGGTTAGGAATATGAAAGCTAACAACCTTACGAAAATAATCAATTTTTGCATGATGAGTAGTTAACCAATCAATCCCCAGAATTACGTCAAATGCAAGTATTTTCAATGAAATAAGATCGACAGGTAATGTGAGGGTACCAATTTGAACGAAACAAGACTTATAAACAGTAAATGTAATGAAGGTTTCTCCCAACGGAGTTTCAACAGATAAGTCAAAGTCTATTTTCTCCGGAGTCAAATTTAAACGTTGAGCGCAAGTAGGAGAAATATAAGAATGGGTAGAACCGGTATCAAATAAGGTATAGACTTCGCTAGAGTTTATGATAAGCTTACCCCTGATGACCTCGTTCGGGTTCCTTGCTTTCTAGGAGGTCACGGCAAACACTCTCCCTTGAACTACCAGTTTTGACTTTTTTGGGACGGCCTTTGGTTCCTCCATCCTAGCTGGACTTGCCTTCAGTGCATGAAAAAATTGGGCTAGGTGACCTTCTCTTCCATAATTATAACACGCTTTGGACGGCATCGCGCAGTTTGGACTGATGTGTCCCTCCCCTCCGCATTTGAAGCATATGATAGGTTGTCGTTCTCCTTCCTTAATAACGGGTGCTGGTGCTGACGTCTTTCCATTATTGTTGAATCTCCTCTTCTTGAAATATCCACTCTTATTGTCTTGGCCATGATTACCACCGAAGTGATTACCATTTCTGGCATGTTGATTCCCTCCACGTTTGTTGTCACCGCTTCGATGACTGCTACCACTGGTATTTTTATTTTTTCGTCTGCTCTCTCTTGGTTGGGTTGACTCATTATCATGTTCCAATAACTGAGCCCTATTTACAACATCTGAATACAAACACAGTTTATGAGAAATTAGGTATTAACGTATCTCAGGTTTTAAACCTCTTAGAAACATCCGCGTCATTCTCTCCTTATTATCAACCAAGTGGGATGCAAACCGGGTTAACTCGGCAAACTTAGCTTCGTACTGTGACACGGTCATATTGTTCTACTCCAGCTTGATGAACTCTACCTCCTTCATGTGACGAATACTTTCGGGAAAGTACTTGTCGTTGAACAGTTCTTGGAACTTCTCCCAAGACATCTTCAGTGTGGCAGGTTGAGTACGCTTTATAGATTCCCACCAATAATCTACTGCTGCCCGCAACATGAAGGTAGAAAAGGGAACCTTTTACTCCTCGGAGCATCCCAAGATATCAAATATCTTGTTGATCTGCTTTATCCACGTCTCCGCCTTAAGTGGTTTTGGCTCTCCAAAAACTCCGGTGGTCCCAGCTCCTTAAACTGTTTAGCAGTGACCGTCCGAGAGTTGCCAGTGTTTCCACCTGCATTTCAGACAGGAGTCTCTCTTGCCTGATGTTGCATGAATTGCAGAAAGCCTCTGAACATTCCATCATTCATCATTTGGTCAGTGTTGTTGTTTACATGAGGATTGTCGCCTTCCTGATGCACATTATCCTAATTATTGATATGTGGAGACTCAATGGTCTCCTGTGCTTCATTGCTATTCTCAACATTCTTAGATGTCATTTTAAAATACTGCAACAAAACAAGGGTTAATTGACATGTCACATATTATCCCTATACTCTGACCGACCAATTAAATACCAAATAAACTTAGGTAGGTCATACTAGCGAAGAAATTCTCCGTCTCTCCCCTCCTAGTTCTTGTCTCACATCTCAGCCAGGGATCATATCCCTAAGCTTTGATACCAACTGTGACGCCCCCAAAATAGGTATACATCACCCATCTTGAGTCGCCAAAAACATGGTACAAAATTTAAATACAACTTAATAATAAAACTGTCGTGTAAAATACGACAAAATATAAACTGAGAGTTTTAAAACGAATATTGTCTTTTAGACAGTATTCAACTCAAATGGAGTCATCAATACAATTATTATCATAATATTTCATAGAATAGTGAGGACTACTAATGCTATTATCTGGACCGTCACTCCGTTCCCCGACTAGTCCCGGCTACGTTCTCATTTCCTGAAGAGGACAATGAAATCAAAAGGGTGAGCTCAACTAGCCCAGTAAGAAATATTATGACTAAGATAATGCAGAATAATTTATCGTTAGCCTTCAACAGTGTTAAACTGATAAAATATAACAAACATCAAGTTTAACTGCAGCGGAACAAATAATCCAGTAGAAGAGTCAAGTAGAGAATAAAATCTACTATATTCTATGATTTAAAAGGTTTTTCATCACTTTTATAGCTGAGACTTAGCTTAATAAATAATCCACATCATCCCTACACTACGGCCAAAGATATTCATTAGTATCACGACCATAAATTATCCATGCACTACGGGCCAAGGATATTCGTGTATTCATCCATGGTCATGATCATGCCAACAACTGTTCATTAATGCACTACGGGCCAATGAGGACTTTTACCATATCATTTGTAACATTACGGTCATGATTATACTAAATAATCCCTGGTCATAATCATAGCAAGTCCATCTATGCACTACAGGCCACAGATGACTTTCAACATAATATAAACATGAGGATGATGACAATGATATAAGAATTCAATAAAACATATTCAAGGATAAATTTTTAAAGATTTATAATTTAATTTATTCAGAAATCAATAACGTCCAAATTGTCAACATGATACTGCTTTGTGGAGTAAAATTCAAGAATAATATAGTACCAAAAATAATTTGGACCGAAAACGAATCAATTTTTATCATAAATAGTACCCCGGGTGAATAGTACTCGAGTGAATAGTACTCTGAGAATAGTACTTCAGGAATAGTAACCCCGTAAATAGTACTCCGGCATGAAAAAGTTAAAACTTATCAAGAATGCTCAGAATAATATTTTTATGAAAAGATACTGGATGAATATTCTACTAATTTCATGGAGTATAGAAGCCAAAATTTTAACAAACGAGTATAGAGTTCGAAATCTGAAACGAAAAAATATTACTTACATACTACAGAGTATGGAAGAAAATATTATTTCAAGCGAATATTGAACAAAAATAACATCCACTACCTTGAAAAGAAGAGTATTCCAACTGGTATAGCGGGGATATTCTTGAAGAAAACTTTCACTGTTTTCTACGCTCAAAACTTTCTAAAACTCTAAAGAAATACGCTCAATATTATAGAAGAAGAATTCTCTGATTCTGGTGTGATTTTTAATTATAACTTAAGCGCATATTTATAGGAAAATGCTAGAACGTCATAGGACACTAAATAATAAAATATTATTATTATTTTCTATGCATACCAAGACCAAGCATAGCATGCCTTCTTTGAACAAAAAAATAGCAGCCCACATATTTTTAAAAAAACAAAATTGGGTCCCACCCAATTTTAATAAAAATATTTTAATTTCTGAAACTTCAATAATTCATAAAAAATAGCCCTCTTATCAGAAAAGTACGAATTTTATATCCATTCCATACGAAATCGAATTCTCTACAACTTTGTAGCTTTAAGTTTTTATAAATTTCAAACCGAAAATATCTGAAATCCACAAACGGATGATTTTCAATACCTCATAAAATTCATAACAAATCATACGTTAATTTTTAACGGTTCAAAATTTGTGGACATATACTCAACTTATATATGTATAACATATCCAAAAATCACAACAATCTAACGGTCGGATCAAAATTATAACTCGCGCAATAGAACTTTAAGAACACTGATTTGATTTTTAATACCTCTATTCCGACAAAACACCTCAACAGTAAATCCTTCATTTATATCCACACACAAAAATTTATATTTCCTTATCATATAAATCAATAATTAATTATTCACAAATAATATTACAGAATCAAAATTATGACAACCAGACCGTTCCCAGGAAAGAGGGGGTTTTCCAATAAGGATTTCTCCTTACCGGCGCGCAATTAGGTGATCAAACCTCTTCTTGACAGAACTTTCTAGGCATTGTCAATAATGATATCTAATAATATTATTCAAATATTATGAATTATTGATTTAATAATGAGAAATATTGTGCAGTGACAATTATTGAAATAACAATAATATAAAATATCAACGCAGTAATTATTAAATCAATAAAATAAAATATTGAACAGTAATTAGTGTAATAATTATTAAGTAGTGTCTTCTTACGTAAGAATCAATAATTCAAAAAATACTGTGCAATACCGTGTGCTACTGTGTAACCCCGCATATTACTATATTTTAACCACCGAGTATTCTAACAGTTAATCGTAAAACTTTTGCCATTATTTTATAAAAAGATATTTTTGTCGTTTTTTAAATCCGACAATAATTCTGTTGTGGGGTCCACCAATGATTGTGCCGTCATACGAATATTCTCTGTTAAAACGAATATTCTCCGACTAATCGAATATTATATAACAACTTACGTACTTTGCCAAATTTATAAATATTACCCACAACTATAATATTATATCAAATTTATTCCATAATATTTAAAAATGATATTTATAGAAAATTCATCTTTATTCATTAAAGTTGGGGTCTTACAACAATGATTTAAGAATTCAATCAAACGAAATCAAGGATAAATATTGAAGACTTTAAATTTATCCAGAGTTTAAAAATGTCCAAATTTTTAATATGATAACTGCTTTATGGAGTAAAATTCAAGAATAATAGTGTATCAAAAATGATTTGGACAAAAAAGAAATCAATTTTTTTGTCATGAATAATATCCCGGGTGAAAAGCACTCGAGTGAATAGTATCCTGTGAATAGTACTTCGTGAATAGTACCTGTACGTATGAATAGTGTCGTACGTATGAATAGTACCTATGAATAGTATTCCAACATGAAAAGCTTAAAAATGAATAAGAATGTTCAGAAAAATATCTTTGTGAAACGATACTAGATGAAGCGCAAATTTCATGGATATTCTACTAATTTTAAGGAGTATAGAAGCAATACTTAATAAAATTAGTGTAGAATTCAGAATCTGAAACGAAATAATATTACTTACATACTACAGAGTATGGAAGAAAATATTATTTCTTACGAATATTGAACAAAACTAACATTCCTTACAACTGTTGAACGAAAATAATATTCCTTACGAATATTGAATGTATACCAATTCGGCCTAATCATTAAAAATAACTTTTCAAAATTATCCGTATTTATGTCGGTCTTTTCCTAAAGTCTCACCCTGTTAATAAAACATCAAAATAGAAATCTTAAAAGGGGTAGAAACACATCTAGGAAATATTCCCTAGCGTCGACGAAAATGAAAGAATTAATTATATAATTACATTAGTTAAGAGATAGATAATACATAGTGTGTCTCCTTGAAGAGTACCAATGTTATTTGTCAAGAAGAAGGACAAAGCTTTAAGAGTGTTCATCGACAATCATAAATTGAATAAGATAGCCATTCAGAATTATCATTTTGATCGGTTAAAGGGTGTCATGTATTTTTCTAAAATTGATTTAAGATTAGATTATTATTAGTTAAAGGTAAAGAGCGATGATATACCAGAGACAACTTCTCGAACTCGGTATAGACATTATAAAGTTTTAGTGACGGTCGAATCGACTGTAGTTAGTATATGTCTTTGGAGACGTCACAATTAAGTGATAATAAAATCAATGTAATGATATAAGTATAATTTTATTTTCAATTCAATGAGAAAAATAGATTTAACTCTAGTTAAAATTCAACGAAAGTGTAACAAAACAACTTAAAAGTGATAAATAAGTTTCGAGATCAAGTTAATCTTGTTCAAGTGGCGTTAGTAATAAACAATGTACTAAGATAATTTAATGCAATTTAATGCATGCATCACATAAAAAAGAAGGTTAAGGACCAAAATTCTTTTGCATTTTAGATACTTGGAATAATTTAAAAAGAAAAGAGCTCATATGGTAGGTAAAATTCAACTAAATAAATTAATTGTTTATGCCGTTTTTGTGAGTTTTAAATTTGAGAGAAAAGAAGAAACATAGTTTATAGTTTATTGGAGAAAGAAAGGGAGAGGAAATTAGGCTTATTTTCTATTTAAAATTTTCTTTTAAAAAATGAAAAAAAATTAAAGTTCTTTTTATATTTCTCTTCCCTCCTTTCCCCTTATATTCTTTTCTTTCATCTCTCTTTCTTCTCATTAACACTTTGTTTTTAAGTTCAAAAACTAAAAAAAATAAAAGGAGAATTTTAAAATTCAAGAGAGAAATTAAAAATCTCTTATTTGTAGATTATTTTTAAGGATAAAGAATAATAGAAATGTAGGGAAGGAAATTGATCAAGTTTATTTATTTATTTATTTTTATATAATATTAGCAAAAATAATCACGTAAGGATAAGCTATTAATATATAGTAAAATAGTTTTTCTTTGGCTTAAATATAATTTACTATCCTAAACTATAGACCATATTTCACTACGGTAATCCACCTTTCAATTTTGTCAATTAGATGATTGAACTATTAATTTTTTTCAATTTTAATTGAGGCTACTACGTCAGAAATTGCTGCATTGGCTAGCTAGATGGGGCATAACTCAGCTGATGGGTGTAAAAAATAGTTTTTTATTTTGTGATTAAATATATTTGATATATTAAAGTGTAAAATGGTCACACCCTTTTCTTTAATACATTCAGACTAATAAAAAAACATCAAAAACTTCAAAACAATTTGAAGCGATCAAAGAGCAAGCCCCAAAATTGATCGAAAAAACCCTTGAGAATAAAAAATTGCTCAAAATTATTAGCCAAAATGAGACATGAACAGCTGTGCTGGTCAGCAGATCGAGAAAGCCCGCTGGAGCTAGTCAGGATACAGTCGATAAACCGGAAGCAAACCCAACAGCATCTGATGCATCCCAAACCAGATGAAACCCATAACACATCTATTTAGCCAAGAATTGCACATTAATCAACCAAGGTTCACCAAACCAGACCAAATAAATCAACACCCCTGCCAGCCCAGATTTTTAGCCCATGTTATAGTTGTCGGCGAAGATGAAGGGTAGAGGATATCAAAACAAAATCAAAATTGATTTAAAGAACACAACCCAAAGTTTCAGATCCAAAATAAGATCAGAACAATTAAAACTAAAAACATGAGAAGCAGCATGTGATGCCCCCAAAATAGGTATACACAACCCATTATGAGTCACCAGATACACGGTACAGAATTCAAATACAAACTTCATTTATACAACTGTTGAACTGTCGTGCAAAATACGATAACATATAAGATGTGAGTTTCAATATAAATATTGTTACGTATATAATACGATAATATTCATACTCAAATTATTACAATGCCATATAAAATACAGCAACAAATATTTCAAGTCTCCAAAGGGACACAAGAAGATTTATGTTCTCCTCATTCTAATGGAATGCATTTTTGACGCTTCCAAAGTTGGGTTCTCATCACCCTATTGTTGTTCACCAAAATCAATTATTAAGTGACGCATAATATACGACACACCTATCTTAGGTCCTCAATACAATTATATATTGTATGTCATCCAGTTTTATAATGTATTGAGAAACTTCCACAGTCTCGAATCATCACACTATTCTCTTGTTATCCCCACTCGACCCAGCTACAATCTTAATACCTGAAAGGAATTGTGAAGCAAAGGAGTTAGCACAAATAGCCCAGTAAAGAATATTATGACTAAGATAATTAATTTATCAATAGCCTTCATCAGTAATAAATCAGATATTTAGAACATATGGTAAAGGATAAAAGTTCTCAACCATAATTGCAGCAAAATCAACAATCCATTAGAAGAGTCAAGTAGAACATAATGTCTACTATCCTCTTCAAATTAAAAGTTCATCATTAATATTTTATTATTGTAATACACATCAACAGTTCTTTGTTGTACCCAAGATAAAGAGAACTTTAATCTCCTGTCTTCACTTGAACCACTAAAGATTATAGTTAAATTCACAATTCAAGTTTATAATCATGTAAATCAATAGTTTCTCCTTGCCACAAAGGCTTAATAGAAAGTTCACTCAATATCCTTACCCCAAAGGTTAAAGACATTCAGATGTAATAACAATGATCATACCAATCAGTTGTCTATCTTTGCACTACGGACCAAAGATATTCAACTATAAAACCAATGGTCATGATCATACCAATCAATTGTCTATCAGTGCACTACGGCCAAAGACATTCAACTGTAAAAGCAATGGTCATGATCCTATCAAACACATCATCGAATTATCCATGTACTATGGGCCAATGATATTCGTTAGTATCACCAGTGGTCATGATCATGTCATACACCTGTCCATCTTTGCACTACGGGCCAAAGCTATCAATCAACAGTTCATCTTTGTACTACGACCAACGATATCAATCAACATTTCTTCTTTGCACTACAGGCCAAAGATGATTTTTACCACATCATTTGTAACATTACATGTCATGATTATACCGATACATAATTCCAGGTCATAATCATATCAATCAACAGTCTATCTATGCACTACGGGCCAAAGATGACTTTCATTACAATATAAGCATGAGGATGATGACAATGATATAAGCATTCAATTAAGTGAGATCAATGATAAATTTTAAATATTTATAATTTAATTTATCCAAAGTTTAAAAATGTCCAAATTATCAACATGATACTACTTTGTGGAGTAAAATTCAAGAATAATATTCGTGTATCAAAAATAATTTGGACATAAAAGATGTAAGACCCCAACTTTTTAATAAATAAAATTGAATTTCCTCTAATTATTATTGTGAATAATAAGGTGTTAATTTGATATAATACTTTGGTTATGGGTGAAATGTACAAATTTTGCAAAATAAGTAAGTGGTTATAAAATATTCACTGTTGCCATATTCATTTGGTCGTGGAATATTCTTTCTGTCGGGAAATATTCGTACGACGGCGCAGCCATTTGTGGGCCCCATAACAGAAAATGGTCGGATGAAGAAAATGACAAGTTTGAGTTTTTATAAATAACGACGTAGTTGTTACTGTTAACACTGTTGGAATACCTGGTGGTTAAAATACAGTAATACGCGTGGTTGCACAGTAGCACATGGTATTGCACAGTATTTTTGAATTATTGATTCTTACGTAAGAAGGCACTACTCAATAATTGTTACAGTAATTACTGTTTAATATTTTATTTTATTGATTCAATAATTACTAGGTTGATATTTTATATTATTGTTGTTTCAATAATTGTCACTGCACAGTATTTTCCATTATTAGATCAATAATTCATATTATTTGAATAATATTATTAGATAGTATTATTGGTAATGTCTAAGGAAGTTCTGTCTAAGGAGAGGTTTGGTCACCTAATTGCGCGTCAGTAAGGAGAAATCCTTATCGAAAAGCCCCCTCTTTCTTGGGAACGACCTGGTTGTCATAACTGTGATTCTGTAATATTATTTGTGAATAATTAATTATTGATTTATATGATAAGGAAATATTTATTTTATGTGAACATAAATGATGGATATATTTATTTTATGTGGATATAAATGAACGAATTAATGCTGAGGTATTTTATCAGTATATTGTCAGAATAGAGGTATTAAAAATCGTCTGTATGTGGATTTCAGGCATTTTCTGTTTGGAATTTAGAAAAATTTTCTTCTACAAAGTTGTAGAGAATTAAATTTCCTATGAAATAGACATGATATTCGAATTTTTTTGATAAAAGGGTTATTTATTATGAATTATTGAAGCTTCAGAAATTAAATATTTTTATTAAAATTATGGGTGGGACCCATTTTTGTCCTTTGTTGGTGGAAATGTGATGATTCAAAAGTGGTGGGCTGAGAATTCATTTTTGGAGTACTGCACGTTTTTAAACAAAAGCCTTCGTATGAAAAATTTGTCAACTATGACATTCTAGTATTTTCCTATAAATAGGTGCTTAGGTTAGAATTGAAAATCACACCAGAAACATAAGTTTTCTCTGTATATATTATCGAGCGTATTTTTGTGAGTATTTAGTTACTTTGAGAGTTACTATTCAGTACAAGTTTCCTTCGGCTTTACACTCAATATTCTGATCAGAAGTACTGTTATTTTGAGGTAAGAGATGTTATTTTCTTCGTAAATGATATTATTTTCTTCAATATCATTATGCCGAAATATTGATATGAATTTTATTGTGGAATTTCTACCTTTTTGTGTCGAGGTTACTATTCACGTATACGGAACTATTCACGTATACGACACTATTCACCGAAAAAATAAAATTTTCTCTTCTTTGTTCAAGATGTCTATTATGGTTACTATCTTTGATTGTATCCATGTTTTGATCTTTATTTTTGAATTATGCTTCGAAATTGATTATTATGGAGTATTTTTGAACTTGGACAAACTGTAGTACAAATCCCTAATATTTGTCATTTTGTCTCACTGGATTCGTTTTCTTTAAGATATTTTTCATCATCCTCAGTCCTAAATGATGATATTACTGAATATCTTTGGCATGTAGTGCAAAGATGAATGATTAACTGATGAATATCTTTGGCCTGTAGTGCAAAGATGAATATTTGATTCAAGATGTATATTGATTGATGTTACAGAGATAAAATATTGATGATGGACTTTTAAATCTTAGAAGATAGTAGAATTCATTCTCTACTTGACTCTTCTAATGGATTGTTGTTTCCGCTGAAGTTGTTGATCTAAAACTTGTTGTCTATTATATTCTATCAAATTTTCCCCTGTTGAAAACTAATTATAAATTGTTGTATATTATCTTAGTCATAATATTCTTTACTAGGCTAGTTGAGCTCACCCTTTTTCTTTTTGTTCCATTTTTCTTCTCAGAAGGTGAGAATATAGCAGGGACTAGCCGGAGTATGGAGTGATGGTTCTAGAAAGTTATTTTAGGAGTCCTCACTATTTTCGTAAAATAGTGTATCAATAATTATAATGAGGACTCCTTTTGAGTTTGAATACTGTCTATTAGACAATATTTGTATTTAAACTCACAGTATATGTGTTGTCGTATTTTTGCACGACAATTGTATTAAGGAAGTTGTATTTGTTTCTGTACCATGTATTTGGCGACTTAGAATGGGTGATGTATACGTATTCTGAGGGCGTCACAAAAGAAATCTATTTTTGTCATGAATAGTACCCCGTGTGAATAGTACCCGAGTTAATAGTATCCCGTGAATAATACTTCTTGAATAGTATCCCGTGAATAGTACTTCATGAATAGTGTCGTACGTATGAATAGTACCGTACGTATGAATAATGTCGTACGTATGAATAGTATCGTATGTATGAATAATACCCATGAATAGTACTCCTACAAGAAAAGATTAAAATTTAACAAGAATATCTAGAAAAATATTTCTGTGAAACGATACTAGATGAAGCGTAAATTTCAAGAATATTCTACTAATTTCAAGGAGTATAGAAGCAGTACTTATCAAAATAAGTGTAGAATTAGGAATATGAAATGAAATAATATTACTTACATACTACAAAGTATGGAAAAAAATATTATTTCTTACGAATATTGAACAAAAATAATATCCCTTACAACTGTTGAACGAAAATAATATTACTTACGAATATTGAACGAAGATAATATTCCTTACAAATATTGAACGAAAATAATATTCTTTACGAATATTGAACGAAAATAAAATTCCTTACGAATACATAAATTAATATCGTAAGCGAATATGAAATAAATAATACCCCTTACCACAATAATGATATCCCTTACCTCAAAAGGAGAGTAATTCCGATTGGTATAGCGGAGATATTCTTAAAAAAAAACTTTTACTATTTTCTACACTCAAAGCTTCCTTAAACTCAAAAGAAATACGCTCCATATTATAGAAGAAGAATTCTCTGATTCTGGTGTGATTTTATTTTCTAAACTGAGCATCCTATTTATAGGAGAATGACATGATACTATTTTAACGCACAATAGAAAAGGTTCGCGGGCAACGATTCGACTGCAATTTTTGTTGAAAATTTAATTTTCACTATGTAGCACTATGCAATAAAATATTCTAATAAAACAAAAAAATATTAAATAAAATGTAATATATTCTATTTATAATCTAATAAAACGAATAACTTTATAAAAAGTATTCTGTTTTATATAAAAAGTTTTCTGTTTCAGGAAGGAATGGAGTATATATATATGTGACACCCCTAAAATAGGTCCATTCAACCCAACCCATTCTGAGTCGCCAAATACATGGTACAAAAAACAACTACAACTTTATTATTACAATTGTCGTGCAAAATACGACAACACAAATATTATCATCTAGACAGTATTAAAACTCAAATGGAGCCCTCATTACAATTATTGATACACTATTTTACAAAATAGTGAGGACTACTAAAATAACTCTCTTGAACCATCACTCCATACCCCGACTAGTTCCTGCTATATTCTCGTCTCCTGAGAAGAAAAATAGAACAAAAAGGAAAAGGATGAGCTCAACTAGCCCAGTAAAGAATATTATGACTAAGATAATGTACAACAAATTATTCGTAGTCTTCAACAGGAAAAAATCTAATAGAGTACAATAGACATGTTTTAAATAAATATTCGCAACAGAAATAATATTTCATTAGAAGAGTTAAGTAGAGAATGAGATCTACTATCTTCTATGATTTTAAAGTTCATCATCAATACTTTATCCTTGTAACATCAATCAATATACATCTTGAATCAAATATTCATCTTTGCACTACAGGCCAAAGATATTCATCAGTTGCTCATGTTCATCTCAACACCTGTTCATCTTTGCACTACGGGCCAAAGATATTCATCAGAAAATCATTAATTTTTGCACTACAGGCCAAAGATATTCAGTTATATCACCATTTAGGACTGAAGATGATGAAAAATATTTTAAAGAAAACGAATCCAGTGAGACAAAAGAACAAATATTAGGTATTCGTACTTTTAGAAAATTTGTAACGCCCCCAAAATAGGTCCATTCCATCCAACCCATTCTGAGTCACCAAATACATGGTACAGAAAACAACTACAACTTTATTACAACAATTATCGTGCAAAATACAACAACACATATGCTGTGAGTTTGGATACAAATATATATCAACTGTGACTCATGTCCCAACCGTGGACAGCACCTCATAATGACACCTTACATAAAGGTATAGTCGAAAACTGTTTTAGAAATTAGAATCTTTAGAAAGTGCTCAAGGAAACCTTCGTACATGGGAGGCCATGCTTCTAGGTTATGATAGTCATCATATGGCCACAGAATTATCCTTGGTTGACCCAATAGACCCCAAAGAAAAATGAGAAGATTACTATCATATTCTTTCCAATGACGAGTCTTCTCTTGACATATCATTATCTCCACTGTCTCTAATTGGGAGTTATATTTCAGATAGACTCCAAGATCATATAGGTAGTGCTGGTAGATATACTCAGCAAATGGATGACCACAATCTTGTCTTATGATGACACGAGGTTATATGTCATTATACATCCTGTAAGATAGTGGCAAAACAACCTTCCAAGTTAAATTCACCTCACCCTCAATATCTATAGACCACCGTTCTATTCCCTTGTTATTCCTCGCTCGACCCAGCTACACTTTTATTACCTGAAAGGAATTGTGAAGCAAAAGGGTGAGCACAACTAGCTCAGTAAAGAATATCATGACTAAAGATAAATTATCAATAGTATTCAACAGTAATAAATCAGAGATTTAGAACATATGGTAGATGATAAAAATTTTCAACCATAGTTGCAGCGGAACGAGCAATCCATTAGAAGAGTCACATAGACCATAAAGTCTATTATCTTCTCCATGTTAAAATTCCACCAACAATGTTTTATACCTGTAACATCAATCAACAGTTCCTTTCCACAATCATATAAATAACTCATAATCATAATTGTAGTTCTAAATTTCTCTTCGCATTCAGGACAAAGATAATTTTCATCACCTGTCTTTACCTGAAACATCAAAGATCATGATTATACCAAATCACAGTTCCTGTTCATAATCATACTAATAAATTCATCTTTGCACTACAGGCCAAAGATATTCATCAACATTTCATCTTTGCACTACAGGCCAAAAGATATTCAACAACAGGTCATCTTTGCACTACAGGCCAAAGACATTCATATATCAAAGAAATACATAATCATTTCAGAATTTATATAAACAATAATTATAACCATGTTGATAAATTCACATTTTCACTTAAACTAAAGATATTCAATATAAATTCAATGGTCATGATCATACCAGTCACAATTCAACTTTTCACTACTGGCCAAAGAGAACCCTAGTCATGATCATACCAATAATCTACCCATCTTTACACTCTAGTGAAAGAGAATTTCAACATCAGGGTTATAAAATGTTATATATGATAATAAAAACAATATAATCAATATATAGTTTTAATCTCCAGAGTAATATTCATAAATCAACTATAATTTGGTTAGAAAAAAAAACCAATTTTGTCATGAATAGTACCCGTGAATAGTAACTCATGAATAGTAACTCATGAATAGTAACTCGTGAATAGTAACCCCGACTCAAAAAGGTAGAAATTCCACAATAAAATACATACCGATATTTCGGTATAATGATATTGGAAGAATAACATTTCTTAAACTTATAAACACTTTATTTTAATTGTTTACACCTTACTAAATAATGCATTTAATCATCTTAAAATGCCAAACTCATAAGATTTCATCACCAATAACCAAAAACCCTCATCAAAAATCTGCATATACCTCATATAGGATTCTCAAGCCATAAAATCCTATTTTCTAATTTTCTTACTTCACAAAACATATTTAATTCATTTACTCATAACTAGACTATTTTTATGAAAAATACCAAATCAGTTCCAAAAATATTTCTTTTCTGGGATTTAGTATAATATAGTCTCATAGTGAACATATATTTTTCTCAGAATTTTTAAAAGTCATTTACTATTTTTCATATGGCCAAAACAGCCGAATATTTAGACATTTATCAAAAATTGTACTTTTATCTAAAAATTCTGAAATTCACAGAGTATACTTCTATCATATACATGTACTCCCAATAAAAATTTTATCAATTTTGGAGTTAACCACAAGGAATTATAAGCGGTTACTTTTAAAATAGTATTTTCTCATAAAATCCACAACTCTTAATCCATACATCCAAAAATCACCATTTTTGGACACAATCAATAAAACTCATCAAAATATCATCTCAAATTTTTCTAAAATTTTTGAAGGTCCGAAAAATTACGAAATTGAAAAACATAACAACCCTTAAAATCCCTTACTATCTCTTACCTCAAAAGAGCAGTACTTCTGACTGGAATAACGCTGAACGAACTTGCACCGTATAGAAACAGTCAAAGTATCAAAATACTCACAAGAATACGCTCAATATATCGAGAGAGAAATAGAGAGAAAACTTCAGTTTCTGGTGTGATTTTCAATTCTAACCTAAGCACCCTATTTATAGGAAAATGCTTAGAACACCAAAGCAGAAAATTGAATATAATAATAATATATTTAACAAATTTTCCTTAGCCCACCTTGACCATCTGAATTCAGCCATAACACATGTTAATGATGTCCACAAAATACAAAAAAATATTTTTCTAAACAAAAATAATTAAAACTTCCAAAAATCAATTATTTCAGAATTTTAGAACTTCAATAATTCATAATAAATAGCCCTTTCATCAGAAAATTCGAATCTCGCGATTTTTTATAGGAAATTCAATTCTCTACAACTTTGCAGAACAAAGTTTTTCCAAATTTCAAACAGAAATTGACCGAAATCTACAAACGGATAATTTTACAGTCTATAATAAATTTTCGGTCAAGAATTGTGTCCACCAACACACAAAATATGTGTTAAACATTTAATCTAACAAAAATACTCTTCCTCCTCATATACTCATATATCCCACATTCATTGTAAAAATATCACCGTTAATATATTATTAAAATAATATATTTAAATGAATTATTTTATCAGAAAAAGATAAAATATTAATTTTCAACAATTATCACATTTAAAAATTTTCTCCATCTATATTCACTTAAAATTAATATTTTTCTCATCATATAAATCAATAATTAATTATTCACAAATAATATTACAGAATCACAGTACTAGCAACCAGGCCGTTCCTAGGAAAGAGGGGGCTTTCCAATAAGGATCTCTCCTTACTGGCGCGCAATTAGATGACCAAACCTCTCCTTAGACAGAACTTTCTAGACATTGCCAATAATGTTATCTAATAATATTATTCAGATAATATGAATTATTGCTCCGATAATGAAAAATACTGCGTAGTGACAATTATTGAAACAACAATAATATAAAATATCAACGCAGCAATTATTAAATCAATAAAATACAATATTGAACAGTAATTACTGTAACTATTATTGAGTAGTGCCTTCTTACGTAAGAGTCAATAATTGATGCAATACCGTGTGCTACTGTGTAACAACGCGTATTACTGTGTTTTGACCACCGGGTATTCCAACAGTATTAACGGTAACAACTACGCCGTTATTTAAAAAAAAACTCAATTTTTTGTCGTTATCTTAATCCGACCGTTTTCAGTTATAGGACCCACAAATAGCTGCGCCGTCGTACGAATATTCCCCGACAGAAAGAATATTCCACGACCAAACGAATATTCCCCGACATCAATGATTATTTTATAACCACTTGCTTATTTTTGAAAAAAATTCATATATCACCCTTAACTTTAACTTTTTATCAATTTAACCATTTACTAAATAGTAAAATTGAATACTTTTATTTCATAAAATTCGGGGTCTTACAATCTCCCCTCCTTATGAAATTTCGTCCCCGAAATTTACGTACCTGGTATTTCAAAAAGTTGAGAATACCTTGCTTTCATCTCAGATTTCATCTTCCCTGTCATCATGATTTCTCCATTGCTCATCTCCTGTATTTCAGATATCATTCTAGAATGCAGCTTCAAAAAAAAGGTTAATTGAACAAATTAACATATCACATAATATCCCGATATTATGACTGACCAACAAATAAGGTTAGGTAGGACACACTAGCGAAGGATTTACTCATCTCTCCCCTCCTAGTTATATTCCCCGATCTCCGCCAGAGACCATATCCCTATGCTCTGATACCAAATGTAACGACCCCAAAATAGGTCCATTCCATCCAACTCATTCTGAGTCGCCAAATACATGGTACAGAAAACAACTACAACTTTATTACAATAATTATCGTGCAAAATACAACAACACATATGCTGTGAGTTTGGATACAAATATATATCAACTGTGACTCATGTCCCAACCGTGGACAGCACCTCATAATGACACCTTACATAAAGGTATAGTCGAAAACTGTTTTAGAAATTAGAATATTTGGGAAGTGCTCAAGGAAACCTTCGTACATGGGAGGCCATGCTTCTAGGTTATGATAGACATCATATGGCCACAGAATTATCCTTGGTTGACCCAATAGACCCCAAAGAAAAATGAGAAGATTACTATCATATTCTTCCCAATGGCGAGTCTTCTCTTGACATATCATTATCTCCACTGTCTCTAATTGGGAGTTATATTTTAGATAGACTCCAAGATCATATAGGTAGTGCTGGTAGATATACTCAGCAAGTGGATGACCACAACCTTGTCTTATGATGACACGAGGTTGTATGTCATTATACATCCTGTAAGATAGTGGCAAAACAACCTTCCAAGTTAAATTCACCTCACCCTCAATATCTATAGACCACCGTTCTATTCCCTTGTTATTCCTCGCTCGACCCAGCTACACTTTTATTACCTGAAAGGAATTGTGAAGCAAAAGGGTGAGCACAACTAGCTCAGTAAAGAATATCATGACTAAAGATAAATTATCAATAGTCTTCAACAGTAATAAATCAGAGATTTAGAACATATGGTAGATGATAAAAATTTTCAACCATAGTTGCAGCGGAACGAGCAATCCATTAGAAGAGTCACATAGACCATAAAGTTTATTATCTTCTCCATGTTAAAAGTCCACCAACAATGTTTTATCCCTGTAACATCAATCAACAGTTCCTTTCCACAATCATATAAATAACTCATAATCATAATTGTAGTTCTAAATTTCTCTTCGCATTCAAGACGAAGATAATTTTCATCACCTGTCTTTACCTGAAACATCAAAGATCATGATTATACCAAATCACAGTTCTTGTTCATAATCATACTAATAAATTCATCTTTGCACTACAGGCCAAAGATATTCATCAACAGTTCATCTTTGCACTACAGGCCAAAAGATATTCAACAACAGGTCATCTTTGCACTACAGGCCAAAGACATTCATATATCAAAGAAATACATAATCATTTCAGAATTTATATAAACAATAATTATAACCATGTTGATAAATTCACATTTTCACTTAAACTAAAGATATTCAATATAAATTCAATGGTCATAATCATACCAGTCACAATTCAACTTTTTACTACTGGCCAAAGAGAACCCTAGTCATGATCATACCAATAATCTACCCATCTTTACACTCTAGTGAAAGAGAATTTCAACATCAGGGTTATAAAATGTTATATATGATAATAAAAACAATATAATCAATATATAGTTTTAATCTCCAGAGTAATATTCATAAATCAACTATAATTCGGTTAGAAAAAGAAACCAATTTTGTCATGAATAGTACCCGTGAATAGTAACTCGTGAATAGTAACTCATGAATAGTAACTCGTGAATAGTAACTCGTGAATAGTAACCCCGACTCAAAAAGGTAGAAATTCCACAATAAAATACATACCGATATTTCGGTATAATGATATTGGAAGAATAACATTTCTTAAACTTATAAACACTTTATTTTAATTGTTTACACCTTACTAAATAATGCATTTAATCATCTTAAAATGCCAAACTCATAAGATTTCATCACCAATAACCAAAAACCCTCATCAAAAATCTGCATATACCTCATATAGGATTCTCAAGCCATAAAATCCTATTTTCTAATTTTCTTACTTCACAAAACATATTTAATTCATTTACTCATAACTAGACCATTTTCATGAAAAATACCAAATCAGTTCCAAAAATATTTCTTTTCTGGGATTTAGTATAATATAGTCTCATAGTGAACATATATTTTTCTCAAAATTTTTAAAAGTCATTTACTATTTTTCATATGGCCAAAATAGCCGAATATTTAGACATTTATCAAAAATTGTACTTTTATCTAAAAATTCTGAAATTCACAGAGTATACTTCTATCATATACATGTACTCCCAATAAAAATTTTATCAATTTTGGAGTTAACCACAAGGAATTATAAGCGGTTACTTTTAAAATAGTATTTTCTCATAAAATCCACAACTCTTAATCCATACATCCAAAAATCACCATTTTTGGACACAATCAATAAAACTCATCAAAATATCATCTCAAATTTTTCTAAAATTTTTGAAGGTCCGAAAAATTACGGAATTGAAAAACATAACAACCCTTAAAATCCCTTACTATCCCTTACCTCAAAAGAGCAGTACTTCTGACTGGAATAACGCTGAACGAACTTGCACCGTATAGCAACACTCAAAGTATCAAAATACTCACAAGAATACGCTCAATATATCGAGAGAGAAATAGAGAGAAAACTTCAGTTTCTGGTGTGATTTTCAATTCTAACCTAAGCACCCTATTTATAGGAAAATGCTTAGAACACCAAAGCAGAAAATTGAATATAATAATAATATATTTAACAAATTTTCCTTAGCCCACCTTGACCATCTGAATTCAGCCATAACACATGTTAATGATGTCCACAAAATACAAAAAAACGTTTTTCTAAACAAAAATAATTAAAACTTCCAAAAATCAATTATTTCGGAATTTCGGAACTTCAATAATTCATAATAAATAGCCCTTTCATCAGAAAATTCGAATCTCGCGAGTTTTTATAGGAAATTCAATTCTCTACAACTTTACAGAAGAAAGTTTTTCCAAATTTCAAACAGAAATTGACCGAAATCCACAAACGGATAATTTTACAATCTATAATAAATTTTCGGTCAAGAATTGTGTCCACCAACACACAAAATATGTGTTAAACATTTAATCTAACAAAAATACTCTTCCTCCTCATATACTCATATATTCCACATTCATTGTAAAAATATCACCGTTAATATATTATTAAAATAATATATTTAAATGAATTATTTTATCAGAAAAAGATAAAATATTAATTTTCAACAATTATCACATTTAAAAATTTTCTCCATCTATATTCACTTAAAATCAATATTTTCCTCATCATATAAATTAATAATTAATTATTCACAAATAATATTACAGAATCACAGTACTAGCAACCAGGCCGTTCCCAGGAAAGAGGGGGCTTTCCAATAAGGATCTCTCCTTACTGGCGCGCAATTAGATGACCAAACCTCTCCTTAGACAGAATTTTCTAGACATTGCCAATAATGTTATCTAATAATATTATTTAGATAATATGAATTATTGCTCCGATAATGAAAAATACTGCGTAGTGACAATTATTGAAACAACAGTAATATAAAATATCAACGCAGCAATTATTGAATCAATAAAATACAATATTGAACAGTAATTACTGTAACTATTATTGAGTAGTGCCTTCTTACGTAAGAATCAATAATTGATGTAATACCGTGTGCTACTGTGTAACAACGCGTATTACTGTGTTTTAACCACCGGGTATTCCAACAGTATTAACGGTAACAACTACGCCGTTATTTGAAAAAAAAACTCAATTTTTTGTCGTTATCTTAATCCGACCGTTTTCAGTTATAGGACCCACAAATAGCTGCGCCGTCGTACGAATATTCCCTGACAGAAAGAATATTCCACGACCAAACGAATATTCCCCGACATCAATGATTATTTTATAACCACTTGCTTATTTTTGAAAAAAATTCATATATCACCCTTAACTTTAACTTTTTATCAATTTAACCATTTACTAAATAGTAAAATTGAATACTTTTATTTCATAAAATTCGGGGTCTTACAAAATTCAAGTTCAAAAATACTCCATAATAAACTATTGTGGACCAGAATTCAAAAATGAAGATCAAAACATAGATCCAATCAAAGATAGGAACCACAAAAGACAATCTTGGACATATAAAAGAAAATTTAATTTTCTTGTGAATAGTGTCGTATTCGTGAATAGTGTCGTATACGTGAATAGTGCTGTATACATGAATAGTAACTCTGACACTAAAAGGTAAAAATTTTACAAGAAAAAATATCATCATGCTTCGTGAATAGTATTGTGAATAGTAACTCATGAATAGTAACTCGTGAATAATAACTCATGAATAGTTACCCCGACATGAAAAGATAAGAATTTCAGATGAAAAATCTTACCAATATTCCGGTATAATGATATTGAAAGAAATAATATCATTTATAAAAATAATAACATCACTTACCTCAAAAGGACAGTACTTCTGACTGGAATACTGGATATAGTGCTGAAGGAACTTGCACCGTATAGCAACACTCAAAATATCTAAATACTCATAAAAATACGCTCGATAATATAGATAGAGAAAACTTTAATTTCTGGTGTGATTTTTAATTCTAACCTAAGCACCCTATTTATAGGAAAATACTTATAACACTAAAGCAGAAAATTTAATAAAATAATAATATTTTTAATAAAAATTCCTACGCACACCTTAGACATCTGATTTCAGATTTTTGTACATGCTAGTGGGGCCCGCCAACATGAAAAATATGTTTTAAACAATTTTTTGTAACAAAATCAATTCAGACCCAATATTCTAGAAATTCAATAATTCATAATAAATAGCCTTTTTATCAGAAAAATTTGAATCTTATGTCCATCCTATAGGAAATTTAATTCTCAACAACTTTGTATGTTTAAGTTTTTTCAAATTTCAAACAGAAATTGACCAAAATCCACATACGGGCGATTTTACAGGTTATAATCAATTTTCAGTCAGAAAGGGGGTCCATTAACACACAAAACATGTGTTAAATATTTTTTGTTATAAAAATACTCTTCCTCCTCATTTATTCATATATCACACATTCATTGTAAAAATATCACCATTATTATATTATTATAATATAATAATATATTTAAATGAATTATTTTATCAGAAAAGATAAAATATCAATTTTCAACAATTGTCACATTAAAAATTTTCTCCATCTATATCCCCATAAAATGAATATTTTTCTTATCATATAAATCAATAATTAATTATTCACAAATAATATTACAGAATCACAATACTAACAACCAGGTCGTTCCCAGGAAAGAGGGAGCTTTTCGATAAGGATTTTTCCTTACTGGCGCGCAATTAGATGACCAAACCTTTCCTTAGACAGAACTTTCTAGACATTGTCAATAATGCTATCTAATAATATTATTCAAATAATATGAATTATTAATCTGATAATGGAAAATAATGTGTAGTGACAATTATTGAAACAATAATAATATAAAATATCAACGTAGCAATTATTGAATCAATAAAATAAAATATTGAACAGTAATTACTGTAACAATTATTGAGTAGCGCCTTCTTACATAAGAATCAATAATTGGTATAATACCATGTGCTACTGTATTTTAACCACCGGGTATTCCAACAGTATTAACGGTAACACTACGCCGTTATTTATAAACAACTTATACTTGTCGTTTTCTTCATCCAATCGCTTTTCGTTATGGGGCTCACACAAGGCTGTGCCATCGTACGAATATTCCCCGACAGTAAGAATATTCCACGACCAAATGAATATTCCCCGACAACAATGAATATTTTATAACCACTTGCTTATTTAAAATATTTGCGCATTTTACCCATAACTAACCACATTAATCAAATCAACCCTTACTATTTCAAAATAATAAATAGTGGAAATTCAATTTCATTTATAAAAAGTTGGGGTCTTACAACCACCACTCCTTATGAAATTTCGTCCTCGAAATTGACGTACGTACTTGGTGTTTCGAAAAGGTGAGGATACCTCACTTTCATTTCCGTTTTCAACTCCCAGGTCATTTCCTCAATAGCATGGTTCCTCCATAAAACTTTGACTTGTGGTATGACCTTTGTGCGTAGGACATGCTCCTTCCTATCCAAGATCTTGACAGGTACCTCCTCGTACATTAAATCTTTGGTTATCTCGTCTAGTTCTAACTCAATAATGTGGTTTGGGTCATCCACATATTTTCGTAACATCGATACGTGAAAAACGTCATGAACACGCGATATACGTGGTGGTAAAGCGAGTCTATAGGACACAGTTCTTACTCGGTCAAGAATCTAAAATGGACCAATAAATCGTGGATTGAGCTTTCCTCTCTTCCTAAATCTTGTAACTTCCTTCCATGGAGCCACACGTAACAATACATGATCCCCAATACTAAATTCCACGTCCTTTCGATGAAGATCCATAAAACTCTTTTGTCGATCCTGTGCCGTTTGTATACGTTGTCGAATCATTTGAATCTTTTCTGTAGTCATACGTACCAACTCTGGTCCCAATAATGTTGCTTCTCCCACCTCATTCCAACATACTGGAGAGCGACACTTTCGTCCATACAATACTTCAAATAGAGTCACACCTATACTTGCCAGATAACTGTTGTTATAGGAGAATTCCACCAATGGTAAATACTTATTCCAACTCCCTTTAAAGTCTAGAACACATAGTCTTAATAGATCTTCAAGAGTTTGAATAGTCTTCTTTGATTGTCCGTACGTTTGAGGATGGTATGCCGAACAGAATCGTAAATCTGTGCCCATAGCTTTCTGTAAGCTAACCCAAAATCGTGAAGTGAATCTTGGGTCACGATCCGAAACTATGGATACTGGCATGCCATGCAATCTCATAATCTCATTTACGTACATACAAGCAAGACATTCAAGGGAATAAGTCTCCCGTATCGGTAAGATATGATCAGACTTGGTTAATCTATCAACAATAACACAAATCGCATCTATGCCTAGAGAAACCGTGGGAAGACCCGTAACGAAATCCATGATAATGTGTTCCCACTTCCATTTCAGAATCTCAAGTGGTTGCAATAGGCCCTTCGGCACTTGATGCTCCACCTTTACACGTTGACAAGTTAAACACCTCGAGATAAACTTTGCGATCTCTCTCTTCATATTGTTTCACCAAAATGTATGTCGAAGATCATGATACATTTTGATACTTCTAAGATGGATTGCAAACGGTGTATTGTGTGCCTCCATCATGATTTTGTACTTCAAATCAGAGTCATTAAGAACATAAAGTCTAGAGTTGACTCGAAGTATTCCTTCTTCATCGATTCTTACTTCTGGAATAACACCTTCTTGTACTTTCTTCTTCATACACATCAGATCCGGTGTGTAGCTTGAACGGTTTTAACTTTATCGATTAAAATTGGTTCTACTCGTATATCATCACGTGGGTCCCTAGAGTCTTTAACTTTATCTCTATCATTTGTAAGTTATACAAAATAGGTCTTTGTGTTCGATAATATCGCACTCTTACTAGCATACGATCTTCTACTCAATGCGTCAGCTACCATATTCGCTTTTCCAGAATGGTACGGTCAGAACAGGTGCCGAAATGAGTCCCACCTTGGAAGCTCTTATTTCTCACTCCATTCAAATTTTGTATCCTTACAAGTCAGCTGAGTTAATGGAGTAACGATTCGAGAAAATCCTTCCACAAATCTTCGACAATAACCAACTAAGCCTAGAAAGCTACGTATTTCGATTACTGACTTAGGCTGCTCTCAACTGTGACTCATATCCCAACCTTGGATAGCACGTCACAATGGCACCTATCAGTTTACTACCGCACAAATATGATGTCCCCTACAGAGAGTCTGGCGTTGGTGTATTTCACAAAGGAAATCACCAGTTAGAGGCTTGGTTATCAACTTCTATAGTTGGGTTTTTAACTCATGAAGTTCAATAGGAGCCATTCGATATGAGATTTTACAAATGAGTTTTGTACTGGGTTCAAAGACGATACAAAATTCAATATCACGCTCTGGGGGTAGGCCAGGAAATTCTTCAGGAAATACGTTAGGAAATTCATTAACAATAGAAATATTATTTAAATCTGATGTATCCTTGTTCAAATCCATAACATGGGCTAAGAAAACTTGACATCCATTTTTCAATAAACGAATAACTTTATGGCTTGACATGAAAGTGTTTGACTTCAATGGTTTGGTCGCTTGAATTAGAATAACAGGTTGCTTAAGAATAAAAAAACTAACAACCTTACGAAAGCAATCAATTTTGGTAGGATGAGTAGTTAACCAATCAATCCCTAAAATCACATCAAAAGCAAATATCTTTAAAGAAGTGAGATCATCAGGTAAGGTGATGGTGCCATCCTGAATCAAGCAAAATGTATAAACAGTGGATGTAACGAAAGTTTCTCCTAACGGAGTTTCAACAATTAAGTCAAAGTCTAATTTTTTAGGTGTCAAGTTCAAACGTTGAGCACAAGTAGGAGAGATAAATGAATGGGTAGAACCGGTATCTAATAAAGTATAGACTTCGCAAGAATTTATAATTAACTAATATGTGATACCTTTGTTCGGGTTCCTCGCGTTTTGGGCAGTCACGACAAACGCTCATCCAAGAACCGCTAACTTTAACTTGTCCGTATCCACCTCTGGTGTCACCGTCCTAACTGGACTTAACTTTGCTATAGAGTACATTCCACCCTTCATTACTTCGTTACATTCCTGATCCATGATTTGAATCATTACTCTCTGATCCATATCGAATTGGGGTTGACCACTCTGCACAGGGTAATTCTGAACTCGATGTTGGATTCTCCCAATTGTTGTCCAAAAAGCAAAATCCATTTCATCTATTTTGGCCTTATTGGATCGGACGTCTTTTTCTACAATATCAACGTGTCGTGCTGCTTTTTCCCATGCATCCTCCATTCTCATTCGTTCGGTTGCTTCTTCTTTCATCATAACTTTATTCATAGCATTCTCAGATTCCAGATCTAATATCTTATATTCTACCAAAGAGTGCTTCTGTTCAAGCATCGCACATCGGGTAACACAATTTTGAATTGTTGCATCTCTTTGCTCCACGACCGCCTGCCATTCTTCAGCCTGCTCTTTTAACTCATGAATACGATTTTGTAATTCTAAATTTCAATCATAAAATTCTTCTAATAAATTCTCCTCAGGTTCCTCTTCTTTCTCTTCTTCCTCACTCTCAGCTGCTACCTCTGCGACTATCTTGGGTGCAACTATTAATTCTTCACTCATCACATGGATATCTCTAATTCCTTCTTCACCTAACATCACATTATTCTGGTTGGCGATTAGAGGTGTCTCCACGGTCTCATTCACTCCATTGTTAACATTTTCAACAGCCATTCTCAAATACTGCCACAAAACAAGGGTTAATTAAAGAAATTGACATGCAACAAATAAGCTTAGGTAGGACATACTAGCGAAGGATTTACTCGTCTCTCCCCTCCTAGTTCTATTCCCCGATCTCTGTCAGAGATCATATCCCTAAACTCTGATACCAACTGTGACTTTGGACACCAACTTATGTCAGCACCTCACCAGGGTACCTATCAGCTTACCACCGCAGAATGGCGTCCCCTACGGAGAGTCTGGCTTCGGTGCATCCCTCATCAACAGGAAGTCACCAGATAGAGGCTCGGGGCTCTTTACTTATGGCTCTGATATCAACTGTGACTCCCCCAAAATAGGTCCATTCAACCCAACCCATTCTGAGTCGCCAAATACATGGTACAGAAAATAACTACAATTTTATTATTACAATTGTCGTGCAAAATACGACAACACAAATATTGTCATCTAGACAGTATTAAAACTCAAATAGAGTCCTCATTATAATTATTGATACACTATTTTATAAAACAGTCAGGACTACTAAAATAACTCTCTTGAACCATCACTCCATACCCCGACTAATTCCTGCTATATTCTCGTCTCCTGAGAAGAAAAATGGAATAAAAAGGAAAAGGATGAGCTCAACTAGCCCAGTAAAGAATATTATGACTAAGATAATGTACAACAAATTATCCTTAGTCTTCAACAGGAAAAAATTTGATAGAGTACAATAGACAACAAGTTTTAAATCAATATTCACAGTGGAAATAATATTTCATTACAAGAGTTAAGTTGAGAATGAAATCTACTATCTTCTATGATTTTAAATTCCATCATTAATATTTTATCCCTGTAACATCAATCAATATACATCTTGAATTGGAGTTGTTGACAGCGGATGTCATCACATGGATTCCATATTCTGGAGAGCATTTGGTCGTTGGATTTGAGGATGGATACCCAACTGGTGTTGAGTACGTGATTTCCACCCGTAGGGTTTCTCTCTTCACAGATGGAGGATGGGAGCTCTATTTAGGAGAGCGTACTATTAGGAGCACCACAAGGGAGATCTGTATACCGATCTTGCCTCCTGCTAGGCGTTATTGGCCTGTGTCGCAGTCACCCATCATTAATATCCCATTGTTGGGTGTTGACAGTTTTGCATTGTCAGAGGGTCCTTGCACTCAGGATGTATTCCAGCGTTGGTGGATCCCTCATACTATTGGAGCCCAGACCCGCGCCACTCAGTTCATGGGGGATATGGTTCCTGGATCCGTGATGACGACGGATTGGCTAGCCTGTGTCCGAGATCTGACTCATATGACATAAATTGATAGTTTGACCCGACAGTTGGACCATGCACATATCTTTATCCGACATTTGGGCAGAGATCCGGTAGAGGCAGATTCGTTTGATCCTTCCAGCTCAGGCGCTGGCCCCTCAGATGACCCATTTGGTTTTACCGGCGTAGATCCTCCTTTATATAGGCCCGATATCCTTGTTGATAGAGATCCAGTGACTCAAGAGGAGCTACATCAGGTGGACAAGATTGATGATGTAGATATTAAAATCATTGTCTTCTTCTAATGTGTATTCTCGTTATCTCTTTTGATAGGCCTCTGTTAGCTATTGGGTGGTTTTGCCCCATTCTCGTTATATCTTTTGATAGGCCTCTGTTAGTAGTAGGGCGTTTGTGCCCCATTTCCCTGTATTTTTAATTATACAGAGATGATGTATTAGATGATGATATACTTAGGAATGTATGTACAGTTTTCCATTCCCTATATCATATTGCCATCTATTATCTGTTATGCATGTATCATGTTATGCATATGTGTGTATGTCCAAAGATATTCAGCATTGACCCCTGGATGGTATTATGACACGACCCACACAGATGTCTTCTTTGACAGTCAGCCGCATAGATCATACCCCACCATCATTAGTGGCATCTGGTATGAGATCGTGGTATGATAGTATGTCACCATCAGATAGGGTGACCGTAGATCAGCTGTTGTAGCATACTATGACCCTTTTGATGTTTCAGGTTCCACCAGGATTCGTGGAGGGCATACTAGAGCACTGGATACCGGAGAGACAAGTTTTCCAGTTTGGGATCCAAGAGTTGACTCCCACTCTGGAGGAGTATGCATGGTTGACGATGTTGCCACTGGACAGACCTTGCGTGCAAATGGCTTTGGGGGATATGAGTCGGCGGTTCATGACCCTCACTGGATTGAGGCGTAGGGTGGTGCAGGATGAGCTGACATCCGGCCACGTTATATCCCAGCATTTTCTGTTTGACAGATTTGGCTCTGAGGATAGTTATAGACGACATTCCGGGGATTTCACCACATAAGAGGATAATTGGCATCTGGCCAGAGTTGATGTACTGCTATTGTGCGTACTGTCATATGTCTACATGCCACTGTATATGGATGAGTTAAACGTAGGAGTCATCATGGCAGTGAGAGCTCTCAGGGAGGGTCGTACCATCATACCGATGATTATAGCTGAGACATTAAGGTCAGCTACATATTGCTGCACATATCCGACAGGAGTATTTACGAGCAATTCGGTTATGGTATACGTGTGGTTGATGTCACATCTAAGACCGATTGGCACTTTCAGACGGCATGGGTATTGTTTCACCCATGAGATAGCCATGTCATATTCATTTTAGCCTGCAGAGTGTATAGATGCTGCATCTTGGTCCGCTTTCTTAGCTGATATTGTAGACCCATTTAGTATATTGCCGTGCTCAGGGCTCAGCTCACCTTACAACTTTATTACTTATGCTCCGGGCATAGATTACATCCCTCTGGCTGGTTTGAGGGGCATGACTACTTACCATCCACTGGCTGTGATGTCACAGTTTGACTAATTTTAGGATTTTCATCCTTTCGAGGGGCCGCTGGGCCAGCGTTTAGCTTCTCGCTATCTTTCAGCAGAGGACCGATCCCGTGTGTATGCTTATTGGAATCAGCGCGAGATAGCTACTTTCTCCATTAGTCATCCAGGTTATTCGACAGAGTATTCCGCATGGATGGAGACAAAGACTGCATCGGCTGAGGTAGTATCCACATTGCCGAGTATTGATTCAGATGGTGGAGAGCCCATGGAGGACATTGATTCTCACATCGCGGAGGAGCATTTTACTGGGTTGCCAGCATCTCCTTTAGATTCTCCTAGTACTAGCACTGTTGTGATTCAGCATTCAGCACAGTACTTTGAGCATAGTCTTTATCTGATGACCTCTAAGAGAGATCAGGCTAGAGCCCTGACATTAACAGCTCTTGATGGGAGAGATACAACCCTGTTAGAGAGGGACGAGGCATTGGCTCGTAGAGATGCCGCTGTTGTTGAGCGGGATGAGGCCAGATCAACCAGAGATGTAGTGATAGTTGAGCGGGATAGTGCCATATCTGCCTGGGATGTAGCCGTCATAGATAGTACTGCAGTGAGGTCCCTTACCACTGGTATGCTCACAGAGATGAGCACATATATTGATGAGCATATGGTCACCATGCAGATGGCTACAAATTTATTGGGTCGTGTGGATATCCTTGTATAGGAGACCACAGCCTTGCCTCCTTCTTCAGAGAGGGATGCCATGTTGGGCTTGTTAGCTTGCATATACACCGATTTGTAGATGGGCTTGTATTTTCCTGCACAGACTAGCTTAGCCATTTTGTCATGTACAGTTCACATTGTGTATATCAATCATCATTATATATAGTAGGAAAATATATTTTTTGATCACTTCCCTTTTAGATATGCTCTGATACTTGTTTGATATTTGCCTGCTTCTTCAGGGCTTGTGATCTTGCTATACTCTGAATTCCTCCTTACTGGATGGACATTGAGCTGTCTCTAGATAGTTCAAAATAGATCATGGATCTGTGTGTATCCCTGCCATCTTTCTGTGTCTTGGGACTGGTTTCTGTATGGAAATATGGAGAGGAGTGTGGCTTTCCTCTCTGAGATTAACCGCACCATAGATGGTCGCCAGTAATCCTATTTAGGAGGAGCCTAGTTAATTCCATCTCTTATGGATTGGTGTTGCTCTTTGAGGTACAACTGCAGCTTAGATGGTCGTCGAATCTCCTATTTGCGAGGAGAGGTTGGGTAATTCCATCCCTTTAGTTTGAAGCCAATGAAATATGGTGGATTGAAGTTTGATCCCAGTACCGTTGATAAGTATTTGTGTTTTGGTAAGGGGTTAGAACGAACCATGAATGGCTACCTACGTACTCCTGTTGAAGAGGAGATCAGGTCTGCGTAGTTTGAACCTAGTGTAAGAGGTTCAACGCTATTTGTGGCAGAAAGGCAGATGGGTGTACAAGCTTTATTGATGAAGAGGGTTGTAGAAGTGTTTTTGTGGTTTTTGTTGTTTTTTATCTATTGCGACTGGGCCATATAGAATATGGTTGCCTACGTACTCTCGTGTATCAAGGAGATCAGGTCGACGTAGTTCACCCCACAGGGTGAGTTGAAAAGCGCGATCCCATGTGCAGGTCAAACTGCGGGGAAGAAAGATTAGTCCCATGTACAGGTCAAACTGTGGGGAAGAAAGTTTAATCCCATGTGCAAGATAGACTATGGGGAAGAGAAAGTTTGATCCTAGGTTGAGGATAAACTGCAGGTACGAGAAGTTTGATCCCATGTTTGGGTAGCTAAACTGTAAACGTGAAAGGTTCAATCCATAGTGGGATGACCAAAGTTGTAAGAGCGCAATGAAGCCAGGCTGCTGGCTTGAAGAGTGTGTTTCCCTGAGGGACAAAGTGTGGAAAAAAGTTGTATGTGATAAAGGGTTAAAGAACCAGAATGACTGGTGATCTGATGATCCAACACCAGGATATTTGCTTGATGGTAACTTCAGACATAGTACCGTTTCACGGTGTCCGAGTTAATGAGTTGTGGAAATTCATCGCCGTCCATTTCTTCCAATCTGAGAGCACCTCCTGTCAATACTTCCTTGACAATAAATGGGCCTTCCCAGTTAGGAGCGAATTTTCCCATAGATTGATCTTGGTTGTCGAGGATCTTCTTTAAAACCAAGTCATGTTGTTTAAACTGCCGTAGCCGGACTTTTCTGTTGTAGGATCTGGCGATCCTTTGTTGATATAACTGACCATGGAAGATAGCCATGGTTCACCTTTCGTCTATTAGAGACAATTGGTGATACCTGTCTTGTACCCATTGATCTTCATCTAGCTGAGCGTCCATCAACACTCTGAGGGATTTCATTTCTACTTCTATGGGGAGTACTGCCTTCATCCCATAGGTTAATGCGTAGGGGGTTACCCCAGTTGAAGTATGCATTGAAGTTCAGTAAGCTAACAGAGTAAGAGGCAATAAGTGCCATCCTTTGTGGTTGGCGGACATCTTTTGCATAATCTTCTTGATGTTCTTGTTAGCGGCTTCAACAGAACCATTCATCTTTGGACGGTAGATGACGGATTTAAGGTGTTTGATATGGAATTTACTGCATAGTTCCTCCATCATTTTGTTGTTGAGGTTCTTAGCATTGTCTGACACAATCACCTCTGGTTGTCCATATCGACAAATGACATTGTTTCTGATGAAAGCAATGATGACTTCTTTGGTAACCTTGGGGAAGGATGCTGCTTCTACCCACTTGGTGAAGTAGTCGATCATGGTGAAGATGAAGCAATCTCCATTACTGGCTTTGGGCTCGATGGGCCCGATCACGTCCATTCCCCACATTGAGAAGGGCCAAGGTGAACTCATATTGTGGAGCTCCCGTGGAGGGGCGTGGATAGCATTCCCATGAATTTGGCATTGATAACATCTCTTGACATGGTCTTTGCAGTCAGCTTTGAGAGATAGCCAGTAATGTCATGTCCTGAGGATCTTTTTAACAAGGAGGGGGCCACTTATGTGTGGGCCACAGACTCCACCATGGATCTCATCCATGAGTCTCTGAGCTTGATCCTTATCCAGGCATCTGAGGGGACCTAGACCTGTATATCTCTTGTAGAGTGCATCTCCGCTCAGGTAAAATTTCATAGCAAGTCGATGAATCCGCCTTTGCTCAATCAGGCTCGCCTCAGCGGGTGTAGATCCATCTCGCAAATACTCCTTGATATGCTGATACCAAGGTTGTTGGATAGGAGGTAGCTCATCCGATACTTCTCCAACATAGTTCCCATAGGCTGGTACCTTTTGTAGGGCAATTGTGACGCTTGGCATGTGTTCCTTGTCCGGTATGTGAATCAAGGAGGCCAAAGTTGCTAACGTATCTACGAATTCATTCCTATTATGAGGAATGTGTAGAAATGAGATTTCTTCAAACTCCGAAGCCATTTGTAAAACTTACCGATGGTAAGGCAGCAATCGTAGCTCTTTGGTTTGATAGATTTCGGTGGATTGTTTGATTACCAACTCTGAATCCCCAAAGATAGTTAACCGTCGGATACCCATTAAACGGGCAAGTTCTAGCCCCGTGATACAGCCTTCATACTCAGCTGTGTTGTTGGTGCTGACAAACTGTAATTTGACGGCGACGGGATACTGCTCCCCCGTATCGGATACTAGAACTGCTCCAGCTCCAGAACCTTCCATATTAACAGCTCCATCAAAATACATGCTCCATGCTTGAATTGTATCGTACTGATGGTGTTGCTGAATTGTCATTACTCCTTCGTTGGGGAAGTATGTTTCCAAGGGTTTGAAATCCCCTTAAGGTGCGGCGGCCAGTTGATCTGTAATTCCTTGACCTTTAATGGACTTTTGCGTCACGTAAACAATGTCAAATTGTTGCAGAATCAACTGTCATCTGGACAGTCGACAATTCAGTATGGGTTTACTGAACACGTACTTGAGAGGATCCACGCGAGATATGAGATGGGTTGTGTGCCCATGGAGGTAATGTTGTAACCTCATGGCAGCCCATGCTAAAGCACAACAAGTCTTCTCAATTAGAGTGTACTTGTGTTCACTGCTGGTGAACCTTTTACTGAGGTAAAAGATAGCTCGTTCACGGCCTCTATCGTCTTTCTGACCCAGCATGTAGCCCATGGCATTGTCACTTATGGACAGGTACATGCATAGGGGAACATCATCCCTGGGTGGTACCAAAATAGGAGCTTTGACTAGCTGTTCTTTGATGGTAAGGAAGGCTTTCTGGCACTCATCATTCCATTTCATGGACGAGTTCTTCCTTAATAGCTTGAAGATAGGCTCACAGGTTGCTGTGAGTTGAGAAATGAATCGGCTAATGAAGCTAACTCTTCCCAAAGATCCCCGTATTTCCTTCTCTATCTGAGGAATGGGCATTTCTGTAATGGCCTGGATTTTGGTGGGATCCAGCTCAATTCCTTTATGGCTAACTAGAAATCCTAGCAACTTGCCTGATTTAACGCCAAAGGCGCACTTGGCTGGATTCAACTTCAAGTTGTACTTGCACAACCTGTTGAATAGCTTCCTGAGATGGTCTAACTGGTCATCCTCCTTCTGGGATTTGACAATGATGTCATCCACATAGATCTCTATCTCTTTGTGCATCATGTCGTGGAAAAGGGCCATCATAGCTCTCTAATAGGTAGCTCCAGCATTGATGAGGCCGAATGACAACCGTCTATAGCAAAAGGTTCCCCAAGGCATGATGAAAGCAGTTTTCTCACGATCCTCCTCAGCAACCATGATCTTATGGTACCCCGCAAAGCAATCAGCGAAGGAGTACATGTCGTATTGAGCAGTATTATCAATGAGAATGTGGATGATTGGCACGGGAAAGCTATCTTTAAGGCAAGCTTTATTCAGATCCCGGTAATCCACGCAAACTCGCACCTTTCCTCCAGGTTTAGGCACGTGCACAATGTTGGATATCCACTAAGGATATGTAGACAACATGATAATGCCAGCTTGAAAGTGTTTCACAATTTCTTCTTTCACTTTTAAACTCCACTCAGGTTTCAATCTCCTGAGCTTCTGCTTGACTGGCTTGAATCCCTCTTTGATGGGAAGGCGATGAAGAACAATGTCAGTGGACAAACCCACCATGTCTTCATGAGACCATGCAAACACATCCTGGAATTGGGTTAGTAGCGTAACCATGTCATTCCTTTTGTTTGGGGTAAGGTCTGAACCAATCTAGATTAACTTAGGGTTTTCTAAGGTTCCAAGATTGAAGGAGGCAGCTTGATCAAGGTTAGGTTTAGGTTTGTCTTCGACCCATTCTTTGATCTCCGAAGGCACCTCAATGTCCTCTTGTATTTCCAGCAAGTCTGAGTCCAACTTTTCATCAAAGTTACGATCCTTGTGGAGAAGAGGCATCTTATCAGCAAGTACAGGCACATCTAAGTTCAGAGTCCTGAAACAAAATATGCTTTCACTTAATGTATATGACACTGTTTAATCATGCATAATGTTAGCATATACGGACAAAGCAACTGCTAATACTGTATAGAAAAGTAAGCAGTTATTATATCTACAGGGCAGAAAGAAGTCCTGCCCATTTTACCCTTGTCGACCAATGCAAGGAGTGCTGCTCCAATTGGTAAGGATAAAGTCCAGGTGGACTGCAGAGATGGAGGGGCTGTCATCATCCTCCTTGTCCCGAATGATGACCATTACGTCTGGGCAATCATCGTCTGGGGTATATCTATTTGTATGTTCATCATGAACAATGATGCGCATGTCGGACATTATCCGGACGACGTTTTGTTTGATTCTTTGTTTCTCTTCCTCCACTCTGGGGTCCGGAACAAAGACTTCTTTTGCTTTGAATGGCACTGGCTTGGGAAATAGCATAACCATCACGTAGGTTGGCACCTTTACAAGAGGTTGTGCGGACTCAAAGTTTGAAGGTGAAGATAAACGCCACGTGGTTGAAGCTGAAGGAATCTGCTGATTCTTATGAGGATTCCTCTAACTAGAACTGGCAGAATAGCCTAGTCCAGCTGTCCCAGTTTTCTTGGCTATGTGGATGGGGTACTTGATACCTTGGTGATCTTTACCCAGCCCTTGTCCTGGCTGATGACCCAAGGACATCATTTCCTGAGTAGCCGATATTACTTCGGCAGAGATCTTGGGTACGGGCAATGGCGTTCCAATAACATGGTACTAAGTATTGCTCACTTCCAAGGCATGGAAACTGACCGGCTTAACATCGAAATTGACACTGATGAGCGGTATGTCACCTTGTTGAGGGCATTTGGTTCAGCGTTGACTGTCACTAGGTTATTGTTGATAATGTATTTCAGTTGCTGATGAAGAGTGGAGGGGACTTCCCCAACCATATGAATCCACGGTCTTCCCAAGAGCAGGTTGTATCCCGAATCTATCTTGAGTACGTGGAAAGACACGCAGAATGTATGGGGACCAATCTTAATTGGCAGCTCAATCTCTCCGACCGAATTGTGGCTTGCCCCATCAAAAACCTTGATAACCGTGTGGCTGCTCCGGATTCGGTTGAGATTGGCATTCATCTTCAACAACGTAACATAAGGACAGATATTCAAAGACGAACCTCCATCTACTAAGACTTCGGCTAGCATATATCCAGAGGACAAGACCGCAATGTGTAACGACTTGCAATGACCGGTCCCTTCGGGCGGTATGTCATCATCAGTGAAGGATATCACATTGTTGTTGAAAATGTGATCAACCAAATGTTGAAATTTTTCCACATCCACTGATGTCGGTAAGTAGGCTTCTTCCAAAACCTTCAACAAAATCTTCCGATGATCTTCAGAAGTTAAAACCAAGTCTAAAATTGAAGTTTGGTGCGGAGCTTCTCTTAAGCTTAGAACCACCTTGGCTTCGTTATGACCCATAGCACGGAGGAAATTTTCAATCTTCTCCATGGGTATTTTCTCCTTTGATTTGATGGTAGGTTTCATCACCCCTTGGGGAAGATACAGTGGATTCTCCTTCGACAATGTAGCAGTTGTATGCGAGGTGGATCCTTCACCTTCTTCATAATTCCACGGAATTGTATGCAAGCTAACAATAGGATATTGTGCTCTGCATGGTAAGTTGATTGGCTCGAGAGCGACCACTTTCAAAGGATTGTTGCTTCCTCTGAGTTAAATTGTTGGTATGGTGAATGGCTTGACAATGCCATCAGCCTCAGTGGAGATAACTGCGACCAATCCCTTCTATTTAGTAGGATAGGTATTCTCACTACCACGGAGCACAGTATCACCGTCTGCTAGTTGCAGGACAACGCTGTCAATAAGATTCTGGATAAGGTGGCGGAGTGCCCAGCATTCTTCTGTGCTGTAACCGTGAGAATGGGAGTGATATTAACATACTCCATCAGGGTTAAACCATCCTGAACGGGGATTGATTGGAGGTAGGAGGGAAGTGATTCTTCCTTCATTGATTAGCATCTGAAGTATCTTCTCCATAGGTTGGCCCATGTATGTGAATTCCCTTCTATTGGCAAACTCTTGACGGGCTCTGGCAGTAGCTCTCTTTGCCACTTTGTCTTCCATCGTTTCACTTTCTGGAGGTGACGAGGGAATATTCATGACAAGAGGAAGGAGACTAGCATGCTCCTGACTTACTAACTGGCGTGTAACTTGATGCTGGTAGGTCACCAGTTCTACCAATTGCTCAATTTGTTTGCAAAGAGCTTTTATCTTTCGTTCCATCGTAAACTAGAACTTTGCATAATCCCATTTGTCAACATTGTCTTTGATGATCAGGGATGCTTCGCAGTTAACATTGGAACTTTGTCCAGTGCTCCAAGTAATCATGTTGACCTCTTCCTCTTTGTGTGGAGGAAGAGGGTTGTCTTGCACATGAGGTTGATCTGGTTTGGTAACCACGATCTCACCGTTGTCTATCAAGTCTTGGATCTTGTGTTTCAAGGCCTAACAATCTTGAGTGTCATGTCTAGGTGCCCCGACATGATAAGCACATTTTCGAGCAGCATTATAACCCATTCCATTAAGGCTGGCTGGTGGAAGAAGATGCGCGATTTTCTTCTGAGTTGTCAAAAGAGTGAGAATATTCTTGAGGGGGTTCCCTAAGGGTGTGAACACTCGTGGTCGTTTGACTTCTTCACCTTTTGGTACTGGAGGGTTTGAAGACTGTGCTTGAAAGGGAATGTAATTTCTCCTCTGGATAGGCATGTTCTGATTGCCTTTTTGACCCTGTAGTATCAGGGAAACATCCTCTTCTTTCTTTTTATGGACCCTCCGGGGGTTATTTCCATAATTTTCAGATTGGATGTGCTCAGCAACAGCTTTGAGGGCAGCTAGGTCTTGAATCTTTCTGGACTTCAATCCCATCTCAGCCATCTCCCCATGTTTAATCATCTCAGCAAATGGTTTACCGATGCCAGCTAAGACTCTCTCATAGAAAGGAGCTTCTTGTATGTCTATGAAGGTCATCACCATCTCTGACTCTGTCATAGAAGAAATAACTTGAGCAGTAAGGCGCCTCCACCTTTGAGCATACTCTCTGAAAGACTCATTGGACTGTTTCTTGACCTTGGTAATTTGGTACCGGTCAGGAGCCATCTGAGACTGGAAACTGTATTGTGTAAGGAAGGCGTGAGCTAGCTCTTCCCAACTATGGATCTTTGAGTTGTCTAATCTGGTATACCACGAATGGGCTTCTCCAGTCAGACTCTTTTGGAACAGCTGCATTCTGAGCTTCTCATCCTCTGCATAAGATCTAAGTTCTCCAATGAACACTTTTAAATGTGTGTAAGGATCTCCTAACCCATCATATTTTTCAAAGTCAGGAGTTTTGAATTTCTCTGGATAATTCACACCAGGGAATATACAAAGGTCAACATATGAAACACTCCCGTGTGCTCCAATTCCTTTGATAGTGTGAAGGGTTTCTTCCATTTGAAGAACTTTTTTTTTGATGTCACCGGTGTCTAAATCTCTGGTGAGATGGGCGGCGTCATGACTTTTGTTGGTTGTATCCAACTATAGTTCAGGTACTGTAATGGCTTTATCAGAACCTTGGGTTCCCCCTTGTGTAGAGGATTCAGCATGTATGGGTATTTTTGGACCCTACGTAGATTGATGTAGTTCTTTAAGCAGAATAACCAAGTTTGTAATTTGTTTAGTTAATCCATCGAATTCTTCACGAGAAACTGGATTAGACTGGTCAGATGAAGACATGATTGGCTGTAGGCCGACGGCCTTTTTGGACTTTGACCGGGTAATAGGCCTGAGTGCTTCCCTGCAACAAAACTGGCATAGTTTAGTTTTAGGGCCGGTGTAAATGTTAACATGCTACGTGATGTATCCATTTTAGGAGTTTGGTCCTGCAAAACGAATATTAGTTTTTCGTAATACAGGAGAGCATGTTAATTAAATATGTATATGCACATATTTCTTCATATTTCTCATTACATGCAGATGAATATGGAATGTAAATTACAAGTAATTGACTTTACAAGTAATTTGAAATGAGAAAGCATGAAGAGACCTTCCTCCACGTTTGGTTTATCAGAGGCTGACCTATCTTAGGTTACTCTCGTGGCTTTTCGGCATGAAGGTTCCCAAATCATCGCAAATTACTCAACGGGAAGTTAATCCGGTCTTTCAACTGGAGCGAATTTGGGTGGTGCCTTTCCTGAGCCTCGGGGAATTAGTCTTCCCACAAGTCCAGTAATGAAACACCGACGGGATAGCCTCCTGGTGGAGGGACCACACAACATACATTCACATACAACGTGTCTCACCGTTTATGAAAATGATGACATGTGCGAAGCACTAATATCACATGCAGATATAGTGTAAAGCATTGATCGCAGAAAAGATATGCATTCGTACACATTCATCATAAATGTAAATGCAACATCCACACACAAGCATATAACAGTTTTGAAAAGTTTGTAATAGTGGCTTAAGTCCTCTTATTGGTGTCCCCAGCAGAGTCGCCACCTGTCGACGTCGGGTTTTTTATTTGTCCTTTTTCGTTACCTTTTCTTTTGTGTTTTCATTTTTATGTGAGATTTGTTTGAAAAAACAAGTGAAAAAGGGCCGACATGTGTAATGTCGACAATTGGACTGTAAGAGTCGCCAGTTGGTTTTTTAACTGGTTGTACCAACACAACCGAGAAAAGGTTTGCACATTGACCAGTGATGTGACACTGCTAAACGGATCGGTGAAACCGAGGTTCATTTAGGGTCCAGGGACTTGCTTATGCGGAGGGAAGGTGTTAGGCACCCCCCGACATCCGTGTTGCCACGGTGACCGCCACTTTTCAAGAAACTGTTATATGAATGTGTGTGTGTGTGTGTGTGTGTGTGTGGGTCAATGTGCTATTATTTTGAAGTTGTGTGAGGCCTCGTTCGCACATATATACACAAGGTTTGAATTTATGTAAAAAATTCAATTTTAAGCAAGATATGGCAGTGATGTTTTATAAAAGAGGTTTTTCAAACCTAATGCTCAATAGCGATTGAGACCTTTTACACTCCCATTTTATTCCGTATTTGGCTTTGTTGATTTTATTGTACAGATGCGAGACATCTGTATGAAAATAATGTACAAAAGGTGCTGAATTCCTCGTGGGTATGAAAACCATATGAGGAAATCCAAACATCACAGATAAATTTACAAGTTGCTTACAGCTGAAAAGGTCCATCACGGGAACCGAATCTAGATTCAGTGGACTGAACCTGTGATCACATGATTCCTGGGCTCACATGATGCCGCAATTGATATAAATGCAGTAAGCAGGTATATATATAAAAGCTATAAATATATATATATATATATATATATATATATATATATATATACAGACATGATCACCAGCCACGAAGCACCTCCATGGGGGATCAGAAATGTAAATAAAGCTGTAAAAGCTATCAATCGCCACGGAGGGAACTCCAGGCGGGACGAAATGTACAGAAAGCTGTAAAAACGGCCAACCACCACGAAATAAACTCCAGGTGGGACGAAATGTAATTATATATATATATATATACAAATTGGAAATAAACCACGGATCGAAGTCCGGGCATACACACGCAACATGACTCTCAATGTGAAGAACAGTGTGTACAAAGATGAAGAAAAAGACTTTAAAGTGTGTGAGAAGGCTTACAGTGGGCTGCTAAAGAAGACTTCTATATCTTTAAAGTAGATGTAGACACTCAAAATTTTCTGCACACCTGTTATTGACATTGCAGGAGGGCAGATTCGTCTTTCAGAGATAACCCTGGAAGATAACTAACATCCAGTCTGAATACTACCGGAAGCTCAGTTTCAACCCCGGAACACACAACGGGAGTAATAGTTCAAACCTCGGCGATAACCCCGAGGCTGGTAGTTTCAATACCGGAACACACACCGGAGAAGACCGCTTCATCCCGGAGATAACCCCGAGATGTTTCGTCTCAGACCCAACACTAGGAATAGCATATTCCAACCTTGGAGATAACCCCAAGGAAGGCAGTTGTAGTTTCGGAGATAACCCCGAAAATGCTTGTTTCAAATGCAAACAACTTCAGTCTCGGTGCTCACAATGAGATACTCAGTACAAGACCTGGTAATAACACTAGGAGGACAGGCACACCTCTGAGATGACACTGAGGACCTTCAACCATTGCAACAGTCCAATCTCAGCGATAACCCTGAGCAACGTCTGCTTACTAGCCCAAACCGGAGATAACCCCGGTGAGGGGCAAAGTCATCATCTTGCCACCTTGATGCCACATCACGCCGTCTCAACATTTCAAACATACATTTCCACATAGCAATGTCCCACAAGAATCAAGGAAGACCAATCCTGAGTGACTATTATGCAGGACAACAGATAGAATTTGAAGCTGAAGATCGGAGGGCATCGTCCCATCTTCATGAATTCGTACAACCTCTAATCTCATGTCATTGTATAAGTCTCGACAATGGCGGTCTGAAATAGGTCCAATATACCTCAATCGGATGCTCGAATTGCAATTCTAAATGTTTGAGCGGACATCACGTTGCATGCGTGCACGTACTTAGAGACGACAGGACCCGTAAAGCCCGGGGCACCCCGGGCAGCCTCTGGTACACCTGCGGCCCAGCCGAAGGTATGCCTGTGGCTCCACCCTCTATAAATAGAGGGCATGGGATGGCCATTTTGTAAGAGAAAACGGCGAGGAGGCCCTGCCCAATTTGCTCTGTACTCACCCTAAACTGAGTGCTTTATCATTTTAAACACTTGTGAGCTTACATATAGCTACTTATATACCGGCAGAAGCCAGTGTTTATCTACTTTAAAGATATAAAAGTCTTCTTTGGCAGCCCACTGTAAGCCTTCTCACACACTTTAGAGTCTTTCTCTTCATCTTTGCACACACTGTTCTTCACATTGAGAGTCGTGTTGCGTGTGTATGCCCAGACTTCGGTCCGTGGTTTATTTTCAGTTTGTATATATATATATATATATATATATATATATATATATATATATATATATATATATATATTATATATATATATATATATATATATATATATATATATATATATATATATATATATATAAACTATGTGTCGAACTTTGTTCGATGAGCCTAGACTTATGTATGGACGTTTAATGCTTTCGTATATATATATATATATATATATATATATATATATATATATATATATATATATATATATATATATATATATATATATATATATATATATATATATATATGAACTGTGTGTCGAACTTTGTTCGATGAGCCTGGATTTCACATCCGGTGCGTTTACTGCTTTAATATATATATATATATATATATATATATATATATTTCGTCCCACCTGGAGTTTACTTCGTGGTGGTTGACCGTTTTTACAGGTTTCTATACATTTCGTCCCGCCTGGAGTTTCCTCCGTGGCGGTTGATAGCTTTTACAGCTTTATTTACATTTCTGATCCCCTATGGAGGTGCTTCGTGGCTGGTGATCATGTCTGTATATATATATATATATATATATATATATATATATATATATATATATATATATATCTACAGCTTTTATATATATACCTACTTACTACATTTACATCAATTGCGGCATCATGTGAGCGTAAGAATTATGTGATCACAGGTTCAGTCCACTGAATCTAGATTCGGTTCCCGTGATGGACCTTTTCAGCTGTAAGTAGCTTGTAAATTTATATATGATGTTTGGATTTCCTCAGATGGTTTTCATACTCATGAGGAATTCAGTACATTTTGTACATTATTTTCATACAGATGCCTCGCATCTGTAAAATAAAATCAACCCAGCCGAATACGGAATAAAATGGGAGTGTAAAAGGTCTCAATCACTATTGAGCATTGGGTTTGAAAAACCTCTTTTATAAAACAACACTGCCATATCTTGTTTAAAATTGAATTTTTATATAAATTCAAACCCTGTGTACATAGGCTCTAACGAGGCCTCGCACAACTTCTAAATAACAGTACATTGACCCATACACACACACATTTATACAATAGTTTCTTGAAAAGTGCGGTCACCGTGACAACACGAATGTTGGGGGGTGCGTAACACCTTCCCTCCGCATAAGCAAGTCCCCGGACCCAAAATGAATCTCGGTTTCACAGACCCGTTTAGCTGTGTCACATCACTGGGTCAATGTGCAAACCTTTTCTCGGTTGTGTTGGTACAACTAGCTAAAAAAATAACTGGCGACTCTTACAGTCCAATCGTCGACATTACACATGTCGGACCTTTTTCACTTGTTTTTTCAAACAAATCTCACACAAAAATGAGAACACAAAAGAACAGGTAGCGAAAAAGGATAAATAAAAAACCCGACGTCGACAATAGATAGACACTTGCTTCCGCTGGTACAGAAGCAGCTATATGTGAGCTCACAAGTGTTTGAAGTGAGAAAGCACTCAGTTTGGGGTGTGTACAGAGCTAATTGGGCAGGGCTTCCTCGCCGTTTTTCTCTTACAAAATGGCCACCCCAAGCCCTCTATTTATAGAGGGTGGGGCCGCAAGTGTACCAGAGGCTGCCCGGGATGCCCCGGGCTTTGTGGATCCCACCGTCTCGACGTACGTGCACGTAGGCAACGTGATGTCTGCTCGAACTTTCAAAATTGCAATCTAGGCATCCGACTGAGGTATATTAAACCTATTTTGGACCGCTGTTGTTGAGAGTTACGCAATGACATGGGATTACAGGTTGTACGAAGTCATGAAGATGGGACGATGCCCTCCGATCTTTAGCTTCAAATTTTATCCGTTATCTTGCGCAATAGTCACTCGGGATTGGTCTTCCTTGATTCTTGTGGGACATGGATGTGTAGAAATATATGTTTGAAATGTTGAGACGGCGTGATGTGGCGTCAAGGTGGCAAGATGACGACTTTGCCCCTCACCGGGGTTATCTCTGGTTTAGGCTGATAAGCAGACGTTGCCCAGGGTTATCGCTGAGATTGGACTACTGCAATTGTTGAAGGTCCTCAGTGTCATATCTGAGGTGTGTATGTCCTCCTGGTTTTTTTGCCAGGTCTTGTACTGAGTATCTCGTTGTGAGAGCCGAGATTGAAGTTATTTGCATTTGAAACAAGCATTTTCGAGGTTATCTCCGGAACTGCAACTGCCTTCCTTGGGGTTATCTCCAAGGTTGGAATATGCTATTCCCAGTGTTGGGACTGAGACGGAACATCTCGGGGTTATCTCTGGGATGAAGCGGTCTTCTCCGATGTGTGTTCCGGTATTGAAATTGCAGGCCTTAGGGTTATCACCGAGGTTGAGGCTGTTACTTTCGGTAGTATCCGGGGTTGAAACTGAGCTTCTGGTAGTATCCAGACTGGATGTGAGTTGTCTTCCAGGGTTATCTCTAAAAGACGAATCTGCCCTCCTACAATGTCAGTAACAGGTGTGCCGAAAATTTCGAGTGTCTACAATAGGAACCATAACAGACAATCTTGGACACAGAAAAAAAAAATTAATTTTCCTGTGAATAGTGTCGTATACGTGAATAGTAACTCCGACACTAAAAGGTAGAAATTCCATAAGAAAAAAAATTATCATGCTTCGTGAATAGTACTCGTAAATAGTAACTCGTGAATAGTAACTCATGAATAGTAACCCCGACATGAAAAGATAAGAATTTCAGAAGAAAAATCTTACCAATATTCCGGTATAATGATATTGAAAGAAATAATATCATTTATAAAAAAAATAACATCCCTTACCTCAAAAGTACAGTACTTTTGATTGGAATACTGGATATAGTGCTGAAGGAACTTGCACCGTAAGCAACACTCAAAGAATCTAAATACTCACAAAAATACGCTCGATAATATAGAGAGAAAAAACTTCAGTTTCTAGTGTGATTTTCAATTCTAACTTAAGCACCCTATTTATAGAAAAATACTTAGAACACCAAAGCAGAAAATTTAATAAAATAATAATATTTTTAATAAAAATTCCTACGCACACCTTAGACATCTGATTTTAGAATTTTGCACATTCTAGTGGGGCCCACCAACATGAAAAACATGTTTTAAACAATTTTTTGTAACAAAATCAATTCAGACCTAATATTCCAAAAATTCAATAATTCATAATAAATAGCTATTTTATCAGAAAAATTCAAATCTTATGTCCATCCTATAGGAAATTCAATTTTCTACAACTTTGTAAGTTTAAGTTTTTTCAAATTTTAAACAGAAATTGACCGAAATTCACATACGGGCGATTTTACAGACTATAATCAAATTTCAGTCAAAAAGGGGGTCCATCAACACACAAAACATGTGTTAAACATTTTTTTGTAACAAAAATACTCTTCCTCCTCATTTATTCATACATCACACATTCATTGTAAAAATATCACCATTATTATATTATTATAATATAATAATATATTTAAATAAATTATTTTATCAAAAAAAATAAAATATCAATTTTTAACAATTGTCACATTAAAAATTTTCTCTATCTATATCCATATAAAATGAATATTTTTCTTATCATATAAATTAATAATTAATTATTCACAAATAATATTACAGAATCACAATACTGACAACCAGGTCGTTCCTAGGAAAGAGGGGGCTTTTCAATAAGGATTTCTCCTTACTGGCGCGCAATTAGATGACCAAACCTCTCCTTAGACAGAACTTTCTAGACATTGTCAATAATGCTATCTAATAATATTATTCAAATAATATGAATTATTGATCTGATAATGAGAAATAATGTGTAGTGACAATTATTGAAACAACAATAATATGAAATATCAACGTAACAATTATTGAATCAATAAAATAAAATATTGAACAGTAATTACTGTAATAATTATTGAGTAGTGCCTTCTTATATAAGAATCAATAATTGGTGCAATACCGTGTGCTACTGTGTTTTAACCATCGGGTATTCCAACAGTATTAACGGTAACACTACGCCGTTATTTATAAACAACTTATACTTGTCGTTTTCTTCATCCAATCGCTTTCCGTTATGGGGCCCACACAAGGCTGCGCCGTCGTACGAATATTCTCCCACAGTAAGAATATTCCACGACCAAATAAATATTCTTCGACAACAATGAATATTTTATAACCACTTGCTTATTTAAAATATTTGCGCATTTTACCCATAACTAACCACATTAATTAAATCAACCCTTACTATTTCAAAAAAATAAATAGAGAAAATTTAATTTCATTTATAAATAGTTGGGGTCTTACAATATATGTATATATATATATACACTCTATTCCTTCCTGATCCATTCCCGTGACATTTGTTTATATATCTATCTATACAAAATACAAGTGTTTTTGAAAAAATACATTTCTCGCTCACAGCTATTAAAAGATTCGGACCGTACAAAGTTGGGATAAATCTAACCATTCAAAAATCTATCTATACAAAACACGGAGGGGGATGAAGCCACACGATCGACTTGGTTAGACTTAAAACAAGGGTTTCAGTCACTTGCTTCTTCTTCATTCCCTCTATCAATCGAACTGCCAAACCTTATCATACCTCTTCACCCTAACCCACTCTACATCTAATCCTCATAATCCCAATCCCTTTACCATCGCAATAAAACCTCCATAGAATCAGGTTTTTCAATAAGCCTCCATGTCTGAACTCGAGGTCTCCCGCTCCGAGAAAAAGAAAAATAAGTCAAAATCCAAAGACCACTAGACGTTTTCAGCCCTCTGCCGCCGCCACCTATCCCGCTCCACAACTCCTCCGCCATTACAACCTCGCGCTTTAAAATTCCAGAAGGTTAGGAGGTCGAAGAGGTGCCCCAGGCCAACGCATCTCTATCAACAACGTCAATTCTATGAGTTTGTGTGCTTAATTTATCAATTCATGTGAATGGAATCAGGGGTCTTTCTGGTAGGTTTATTGATTCTAAAAAATATGTTTTGTCAGCTTGATTTGTCTTATGCCTCGCTTTGGAATTGGATGATTAGAGGGTTTACTATAGTGGGTTGCTTTGATTTTTCATTGTTAGTTTATTTTAAGATGCTGATTTATAGGAAGTATAGTTTTACATGCGGTAAAGTTATGTAAATTGATTCATGACATGATTAAATTGATGGGTTTCGAATTAGATATGTTTGTGAGTAGTTCATTTATTTAAGTTTTACGTAGAGAATGATTATATCTATAATGGTCGTTATGTGATTGATGAAATGGCTGAGGAGATGTGGTTGCGTGCAATGCCATAATTTATGGGCATGTGGGGAGCTTTTGGATTTGAGGCGTGGGAAGGTGATTCACGTGTATTATTTGCAGAATGGGTTGTTTGGTTTGAATTCCCACATGGGTACTACCTGAAGGGAGGTTTTTTTAGATTTCATATGAGAATTTTGTGTGTGGTTTTCAAATTAATAGATTTGAAGAATATTGTAAGTTGGATGGCAAGTTCATTAAATGGCTATAAAGTTTGACTTTTGCAAAGATTTGTTCACAGTAAATGCATTAATGAATATGTATTGTAAGAGTGGAATGTTAAGATCCTTTATGTGTAGAGTTAGCCAACGGTTTGAGAAATGGTAAAAGCTTACAAGCTTATGTGATTTAGAATGGGATGGAGAGGAACACACATGTTTGGTCGTCTAACTGATTTTGAATTTCTCGCTTACGCAAATAAATCATCTAGACCGTTCAAAGTTTGAGATAAATCTCACCATCCATGTTTGCACATAATCCAAAGATATATAACTGTAAAACCAATAATCAACAGTCCATCTATGCACTACGGGCCAAAGATGACTTTTGTTATAATATAAGCATGAGGATGATGACAATGATATAAGCATTCAATTAAATGAGATCAAGAATTAATTTTAAAGATTTATAATTCAATTTATCCTGATTTTAAGAATGTCCAAATTGTCAACATGATAACTGCTTTGTGGAGTAAAATTCAAGAATAATATTCATATATCAAAAATAATTTGGATAGAAAAGAAATCAATTTTTGTCGTGAATAGTACCCCGGGTGAATAGTACCTGAGTGTAGTATCTCGTGAATAGTACTTCTTGAATAGTGTCGTATGTATGAATAGTACCCATGAATAGTACTCCGGCATGAAAAGATTAAAATTTAATAAGAATGTCCAAAAAAATATTTCAGTGGAACTGTGACGCCCCCAGAATAGGTATACATCACTCATTCCGAGTCCCCAGATATCCACTACAGAATTCATATACAAACTTCATTTATACAACTGTTGAACTATCGTGCAAAATACGACAACACATAAGCTGTGAGTTTTAATACAAATATTTCCTCGTAGACAGTATCCAAACTCAAATTATTACAATGCCGTATAAAATACAGCATCAATTATTTCAAGACCACAAAGAAGAATGAGAAGATTGCTATCACGTTCATTCTAATGAGGTGCACTTTTGACGCTTTCAAAGTCGGGTTCTCATCATCCTAATGTTGTTCACCAAAATTAATTATTAAGTGACGTATAATATACGACACACTCGTCTTATGTAAGACCCCGAATTTTATGAAATAGAAGTATTCAATTTTTTTATTTTGGTAAATAGTTAAATTGATACAAGTTTGAAGTTAAGGATGATATTTAAAAATTTTGCAAAGTATGCAAGTTGCTATAAAATAATCGTTGTGTCGGAAAATATTCGTTTGGTCGGGAAATATTCTTTTTGTCAAAGAATATTTGTACGACGACACCATCATTGGTGGACCCCACAATAGAATAATTATCGGAGTTAGAAAATGATAGAAATAACTTTTTATAAAAATAACTGCGAAAATTTTATAGTTAAATTGTTGAAATACGCGTGATTGCATAGTAGCACACGGTATTGATTATTGATGCTTACATGAGAAGTCACTCAGTTATACTCAATTATTGCTACAATAATTGTTGTATAGTATCTTACGTTATTTGATTCAATTATTGTCATAGTATCTTTTTCATAATATTTTATATTATTTAATCAATATTGAAACGACAAAGTTATTCATATTATTATTTGCAATATTGACGATGTCTAGAAAGTTCTGTCGAGGAGAGGTTTGGTCATCTAATTTCGCGCCAATAGGGAGAAATCCTTATCGGAAAAGCCCCCTCTTTCCTGAGAATGATCTGGTTGTTAAATATTATGAGTTATAATATTAATGATGAATAATTGTTAATAGATTAAAAATGTGTTGATTAAGGATAAATGATTTGTGGTAATTATTTATTAAAATTTTGATATAAATAGAGGGATTTATTATGAGGTGTTTGTTATAAGTTTGACTTATTATTCCACGAGGAGATATGCTAATTTTTCAGACCATTGGTTGAAGTTATAATAGTAAATCAATATGGATCGTTGGTTGAAGATATAATAGTAAATCAATATGGAACGCTGGTGGAAAGTTATAATAGTAAATCAATATGGATCGTTGGTTTAAAGTAAATAATTATTGACCGTTGCTTTAAGTTTTAAAAATAAATCAATATGGACTGTCCGTTTAAAAGTAAATTAATCTGGGTCGTTCATGAATTAGTTACTATTCAGTCCTTTTTCCTATAAATAGAAGTTCATTCCTTCATTATTTCTTACGAATTCACTAAAACTCTAGAGAGAGAAACTATAGAGAGAAAGAAGAGGATTATTCTACTACTACTCTACTTCAGTATGCAATCTTCTACCAAGGTAATGGGTGTTATTTATTTCATATTCACTTACGATATTATTTTTCGTATTCGTAAGAAATATTATCTTCGTTCAATATTCGTAAGGGATATTATTTATTATATTCGTAAGGGGTATTATTTCTTTCGTATTCATGAAGAGAGTTATTTTCTTTCAATACTCATAAGGGTTGTTATTCCATTCTTTATTATTCTGTGGGAATAACCTGTCTACGCGGACTACCGCATGCATGGTGAAATCTTTTATTACTCCATTCTTTATTATTCTGTGGGAATAACCTGTCTACGCGGACTACCGCATGCATGGTGAAATCTTTTGTGATTCCATTTTTTATTATTATGTGGAAATAACCTGTCTACGCGGACTACCGCATGCATGGTGAAATCTTTTGTTATTCCATTCTTTATTATCTTGTGGGAATAACCTGTCTACACGGACTATCACATGCCTGGTGAATAACCCTTCGTATTCAATTGTTATTAAATTATGGAAATGATCTGTCTATGCGGACTACCGCATGACAGGTGAAAATCCATTTGCAGTTTCGTATATTATTTCTTTTCATATTCTTAAATCTAAACTTACTTTGGTAAGTATTACTTCTATAATTCCTGAAATTAGTGGAATATCCTTGAGTTTTGCGCTTCATCCAGTATCGTTTCATTGGAATATTGATCTGAACTTTCTTATTAAATATCAACATTTTCACCCGGGGTACTATTTACGGATTACTATTCACTCGGTTACTATTCACTCGAATATTATTCACCCGAAGCTTCGGGGTACTTTTCATACCGAGTTACTATTCACGAGTTACTATTCACTTAGGTACTATTCACTCAGGTATTAATCACTCGGGTATTCGGGGCATTTTTCATGCCGGAATACTATTCACGGGGTACTATTCCTGAAGTACTATTCACGGGGTACTATTCACGATAAAAATTAATTTCTTTTCTGTCTAAGATTATTTTTGATACATGAATATTATTCTTAAATTTTACGCCACAAAACAGTATCATGTTGACAATTTGGATATTTTTAAACTCTGGATAAATTTAAAGTCTTTAATATTTATCCTTGATCTCGTTTGATTGAATTCTTATATCATTGTCATCATCCTCATGTATATTATGTGATAAAAGTCATCTATGGCTTACGTGCATAGATGTACTATTGATTGGTATGATTATGATCATGGATTATTCGGTATAATCATGACCGTAATGTTACAAATAATGTGGTAAAAGTCTTCATTGGCCCATAGTGCATTGATGGACAGTTGTTGATCTGATCATGACCATTGATGATTACATGAATATCCTTGGCCCATAGTGCAGGGATGATTCGATCATGTGGTTTATTTATTAAGCTGAGTCTCAGCGATAAAGTTGATGAAAAACTTTTTTTAAAATCATAGAAGGAAGTAGATATCATGCTCTACTTGACTCTTCTAATGGATTACTTGTTCCACTGCAGTTAAACTTGATGTTTATTGTATTTTATCAGTTTAACAATGTTGAAGGCTAACGCTAATTTATTCTGCATTATCTTAGTCATAATATTTCTTACTGGGCTAGTTGAGCTCACCCTTTGCTTTCATTGTTCTCTTCAGGAAATGTGAATATAGCTGGTACTAGTCGGGGAACGGAGTGACGATTCAGATGTTTGCATTAGTAGTCCTCATTATTCTGTGAAATAGTGTGATAATAAATGAGGACTTATTTTGAGTTTGAATAATGTCTAGAAGACAATATTTATATTAAAACTCACAACTCATGTTGTATATTTAAGTTTGTATTTGTATTCTGTACCATGTATTTGGCGACTCAGAATGGGTGATATATACCTATTTTGGGGGCGTCACAGTTGGTATAAAAGCTTAGGAATATGATGTGATGCCCCCAAAATAGGTATACAACATCCATTCTGAGTCGCCAAATACATGGTACAGAAATAAATACAACTTCATTAATACAATTGTCGTGCAAAATACGACAACACATATACTGTGAGTTTAAATATAAATATTGTCTAATAGACAGTATTCAAACTCAAAAGGTGTCCTCATTACAATTATTGATACACTATTTTACAAAAATAGTGAGGACTGCTAAATCAACTTTCTAGAACCATCACTCCATACCCCGGCTAGTTCCTGCTATATTCTCACCTCTTGAGAAGAAAACTAGAACAAAAAAGAAAAGGGTGAGCTCAACTAGCCCAGAAAAAAATAATATAACTAAGATAATAAATAACGAATTATCATTAGTGTTCAACAGGAAAAAATCTGATTGAATATAATAGACAACAAGTTTTAGATCAACATCTACAGCGGAAACAACAATCTATTAGAAGAGTCAAGTAGAGAATGAATTCTACTATCTTCAAAGATTTAAAAGTCCATCATCAATATTTTATCCCTATAACATCAATCAATATACATCTTGAATCAAATATTCATCTTTGCACTACAGACCAAAGATATTCATTTGTATCAGTAGTTGGTCATGTTCATCTCAACACATGTTCATCTTTACACTACGGGCCAAAGATATTCATAAGTTAATCATTCATCTTTGCACTACAGGCCAAAGATATTCAGTAATATCATCATTTAGGACTGAGGATGATGAAAAATATCTTAAAGAAAACGAATCCAGTGAGACAAAATGACAAATATTAGGGATTCGTACTACAGTTTATCCAAGTTTAAAAATACTCCACAATAATCAATTTCGGAGTAGAATTCAAAAATAAAGATCAAAACATGGATACAATCAAAGATAGTAACCATAATATACATCTTGGACAAAGAAGAAAAAATTTCATTTTTTCGGTGAATAGTGCCGTATACGTGAATAGTGTCGCATACGTGAATAGTAACCCCGACACAAAAAGGTAGAAATTTCATAATAAAATTCATATCAATATTTTGGCATAATGATATTGAAGAAAATAATATCATTTACGAAGAAAATAAGATCCCTTACCTCAAAATAACAGTACTTCTGATCGGAATATCGGATGTAAAGCCGAAGAAAACTTGCACTGAATAGTAACTCTTAAAGTATCTAAATACTCACAAAAATACGCTCGATAATATAGAGAGAGAAAACTTATGTTTCTGGTGTGATTTTCAATTCTAACCTAAGCGCCTATTTATAGAAATATGCTAAAACGCCATAGTTGACAAATTTTTCATACGGAGGCTTTTTTTTAAAAACGTGTCGCACTCCAAAAATGAATTCTCAGCCCATCACTTTTGAATCAGCACATTTCCACCAACAAAGGACAAAAATGGGTCCCACCCACCCTTTTATCAGAAAAATTCGAATATCATGTCTATTTTATAGGAAATTTAATTCTCTACAACTTTGTAGAAGAAAGTTTTTTCAAATTCCAAACAGAAAATGTCTGAAATCTACATGCGGATGATTTTTAATACCTCTATTCCGACAAAATGCTGATAAAATAACTCAGCATTAATTCCTTCATTTATATCCACATAAAATAAATATATCCATCATTTATGTCCACATAAAATAAATATTTCATTATCATATAAATCAATAATTAATTATTTACAAATAATATTACAGAACCACAGTTATGACAACCAGGTCGTTCCCAGGAAAGAGGGGACTTTCCGATAAGGATTTCTCCTTATTGGCATGCAATTAGGTGACCAAACCTCTTCTTAGACAGAACTTCCTTAGACATTGCCAATAATGCTATCTAATAATATTATTCAAATAATATGAATTATTGATCTGATAATGAGAAATATTGTGCAGTGACAATTATTGAAACAACAATAATATAAAATATCAACCCAGCAATTATTAAATCAATAAAATAAAATATTGAACAATAATTACTGTAATAATTATTGAGTAGTGCCTTCTTACATAAGAATCAATAAATCAAAAATATTGTGCAGTACCGTGTGCTACTATGCAACCACGCGTATTACTGTATTTTAACCACCAGGTATTCCAACAGTGTTAACGGTAACAATTACGCCATTATTTACAAAAACTCGTACTTGTCATTTCTTCATCTAACTGTTTTCCGTTATGGGGCGCACAAATGGTTACGCCGTCGTACGAATATTCCCCGACAACAAGAATATTCCACGACCAAACGAATATTCCCCAACAACAATGAATATTTTATAACCACTTTTTTACTTTACAAAATTTGCACATTTCACCCATAACCAAAGCATTATATCAAATTAACTCCTTATTATTTCAAGATATTGAATAGAGGAAATTTAATTTTATTTATAATAAGTTGGGGTCTTACAACCTCCCCTCCTTATGAAATTTTGTCCTCGAAATTGACGTGCGTACCTGGTATTTCGAAAAGGTGAGGGTACCTCGCTTTCATTTCCGATTCCAACTCCCAGGTCATTTCCTCCATAGCATGGTTCCTCCACAAAACCTTGACTTGTGGTATAACCTTTGTTCGTAGGACACGCTCTTTCCTATCCAAGATCTTGACAGGTACCTCCTCGTACGTTAAATCTTCGGCTATCTCGTCTGGTTCTAACGTAATAATGTGGTTTGGGTCTTTCACATATTTACGAAGCATAGATATATGAAAAATATTATGAACACGAGATATGCTTGGAGGTAATGCGAGTCAATAGGCCACATTTCCTATTTGGTCAATAATCTCAAATGGACCAACAAATCGTGGATTGAGCTTTCCTCTCTTTCCAAATCTTGTAACTCCCTTCCATGGAGCAATACGTAACAATACATGATCCCCAATATTAAATTTCACGTCCTTTCGATGAAGATCCGCATAACTCTTTTGTCGATCATGTGCCATTTGTATACGTTGTCGAATCATTTGAATTTTTTTCATAGTTATGCGTACTAATTCTGGTCCCAACAACGTTGCTTCACCTACCTCGTCCCAACATACTGGAGAACGACACTTTCGTCCATACAACGCTTCGAATGGAGCCATGCCTATACTTGCTTGATAACTGTTGTTGTAGGAGAATTCCACCAATGGCAAGTACTTATCCCAACTTCCTTTGAAATCTAGGACACAAAGTCTTAATATATTTTTAAGGGTTTTAATAGTCCTTTCCGATTGCCCGTCCGTTTGAGGATGGTATATCAAACTGAATCGTAAATCTGTGCCCGTAGCTTTCTGTAAACTAACCCAAAATTATGAAGTGAATCTTGGGTCACGATCCGAAACTATGGATACTGGCATGCCATGCAATCTCACAATCTCATTTACGTACATACGAGCAAGACGTTCAAGGGAATAAGTCTCCCGTATAGGCAAGAAATGAGCAGACTTAGTTAATCTATAAATAATAACCCAAATCGCATCTATGCCTTGAGAAACTTTGGGAAGACCTGTAACGAAATCTATGGTAATGTGTTCACACTTCCATTTCAAAATCTCAAGCAGTTGCAATGGACCCTTTGGCACTTGATGCTTTGCCTTTACTCGTTGACAAGTTAAACACCTCGAGATAAACTCCGCGATCTCTCTCTTCATATTGTTCCACCAAAATGTATGTCAAAGATCATGATACATTTTGGTACTCCCAGGATAGATTACAAACGGTGTGTTGTGTGCCTCCATCATGCTTCTATGCTTCAAGTCAGAATCGTTAGGAACGCAAAGTCTAGAGTTGACTCGAAGTATTCCTTCTTCATTGATTTCTGTTTCTAGAATAGCACCTTCTTAGACTTTCTTCTTCATACGCATCAGTCCCAGGTCCGTAGCTTGAGCAGCTTTAACTTTATCGATTAAAGTCAGTTCTACTCGTATGTTTGATATCCTAACGTGGGTACTTGGAGCTTTTACCTCTGTCTCCATCCTTTGCAAGTCATACAAAATGGGCCTTTGTGTTGACAATATCGCACTCATACCCGCATACGATCTTCTACTCAATGCGTCAGCTACAACGTTTGCTTTTTCAGGATGATATTGAATGCTATGATCGTAATCTTTCAACAGCTCAAGCCAACGTTGTTGCTGCATGTTGAGTTCCTTTTGGGTGAAGAAAAATTTGAGGCTTTTATGATCCGTATAAATCTCCACTTTCTATCCATACAGGTACTGCCTCCAGATTTTCAACACAAAAACGACTGCTGCCAACTCTAGATCATGAGTAGGATAATTCCTCTCATATTCTTTGAGTTGTCGCTAGGCATAGGCTATGACTTTCCCATGTTGCATGAGAACACATACTAACCATTTACCTGAAGCATCGTTGTAGATAACAAATCCATCCAAACCAGATGGTATTGTCAGAACAGGTGCTGAAATGAGTCTCCTCTAAAGCTCTTGGAAACTCTTCTCGCGTTCCTCGCTCCATACGAATTTTGTATCTTTCCGAGTCAGCTGAGTTAACGGAGTAGCGATTCGAGAAAATCCTTCCATGAATCTTCGATAATAACCAGCTAAGCCCAAAAAGCTACGTACTTTGGTCACCGACTTCGGTTGTTCCTAACTTTGTATTGCTTCAATCTTCGTCGGGTCAACGGATACTCCATATTTTGACACCACGTGCCTAAGAAATGCTACTTCCACAAGCCAGAACTCGCATTTTTTAGCTTGGCATATAGTTTATTATCGCGAAGCCTTTGAAGTACCAGCTTCAAATGGAGCTCATGATCTTCACGGCTTTTGAAATAGATGAGGATGTCATCAATAAAGACAACAACGAACTGATCCAAATATTCTTTGAACACATGGTTCATCATATCCATGAAAGCAGCATGAGCATTAGTCAATCCAAAAGACATGACTAAGAATTCATAATGCCTGTACCGAGTTCTAAAGGCAGTCTTCGGAATATCCTCAGTTTTAATCTTCAGCTGATGATATCCAGAACGAAGATCGATCTTTAAAAAGAATTGTGCTCCTTGTAACTGGTCGAATAGGTCATCAATGCGAGGTAGTGGATACCTATTCTTGATGGTGACATAGTTTAATTCCCGGTAGTCAATACAAAGTCGCATACTCCTGTCTTTCTTCTTTACGAATAAAACAGGGGCACCCCAAGGAGATGTACTAGGACGAATGAAATCGATGTCCATCAACTCCTGTAGTTGGACCTTTAACTCCTAAAGTTCAATAGGAGCCATTCGATATGGGATTTTAGAAATGGGCTTTGTACCAGGTTCAAGGTCAATAAAGAATTCAACTTCACGTTCTGGTGGTAGACCAGGAAGTTCTTTAAGAAATACGTTAGGAAATTCACTAACAACAAAAATATTATTCAAATCTGACATGTTTTTGTTCAAGTCCATAACATGGGCTAAGAAAGCTTGGCATCTATTTTTTAATAAACGAATAGCTTTATGGCTTGATATGACAGTTATTGACTTTAGTGGTTTGGTTGCTTGAATTCGCATAACAGGTTGGTTAGGAATATGAAAACTAATAACCTTATGAAAATAATCAATTTTGGCATGATGAGTGGTTAACCAACCAATCCCTAAAATCACATCAAATGCAAGTATTTTCAACGAAATAAGATCTACAGGTAATGTGATGGTTCTAACTTGGATCAAGCAAGATTTATAAATAGTAGATGTAATGAAAGTTTCTCCTAACGGAGTCTCAACAGAGAAGTCAATGTCTAATTTCTCCAGAGTCAAGTTCAAACGTTGAGCACAAGCAGGAGAGATAAAAGAATGGGTAGAACCGATATCTAATAATGTATAAACTTCGCAAGAGTTTATGATTAGCTTACCCATGATCACCTCGTTCGGGTTCTTCGCGTTTTGGGTAGTTATGACAAACGCTCTTCTAGGAACCACCGACTTTTGTTCGGGACAGCCTTTGGTGTCACCATTCCCGTTAAACTTGGTTTCGTAACAAGACAATCTCTAGCTATATGACCTTCCTTTCCACAGTTATAACAAACCTTGGATTGTTGTGGGCAGTTTAGGCTGATATGTCCCTCTTTCCCGCATTTGTAACATACGACCGATGATTCATCTCCTCCCCTAGAAACAGTTGGTGCTGACGTCTTCATGTTATCATTATTGTACCTTCTCTTTTTGAAATCTCCCCCTGACTAACTTCTTCTACCATCATGGCCACGATTACCACTAGAGTGGTTACCGCTTTTGTCCGAATGTTTTCCTCCCTGCTGGTTGTCATCGCTCTGATGACTGCTGACACCTGTATGACCCCGGCTATGGTCCCTCGATTAAACATACTCATTATCTCGCTCTAATAATTGAGCCCTGTTTACAACATCTGAATATAGAGAAAATTTATGAGAAATAAGATATTGTCGAATCTCGAGTTTTAGACCTCTTAAAAATATCTACATCATTCGTTCCTCATTCTCTACCAAATGAGGTGTAAACCTGGATACCTCTGTGAACTTTTCCTCATATTGGAACACCGTCATGTTGTTTTGTTCCAGTCTAATAAACTCTACCTCTTTCATTTGATGAATACTTTCAGAAAAGTACTTGTCATTAAACAGTTTCTGAAACATTTCCTAAGACATGTTGAGTGGGGCAAGCTGGGTACGCTTCACAGATTCCCACCAGTAATCTGCCTCACCACGAAACATAAAGGTGGCGAATGGAACCTTCTGTTCCTCCGTGCATCCCAAGACATCGAATATCTTGGTAATTTGCTTGACCCGCATTTCCGCCTTAATCAGATCCGGCTTTTCCACAAATTCTGGTGGTCCCAACTCTTTGAACTGCTTGGCTGTGACAAGCCACGCGTTGCTAACATTTTCACCCGTATTTTGTACACGAGTCTCCCTCGTCTGGTTTTGCATGAACTGCAAAAAGCTTCTAAACATCCCATCATTCATCATTTGTTCGGTAGTGTTGTTTACAGGAGGAATATTGTCTTTCTGTTGCACGTTCTCCTGAATTGTGATTAAAGGTGTTTCCACGGTCTCATACATTCTATTATTAACGTTCTCAGCTGTCATTCTTAGATACTGCCACAAAACAAGGGTTAATTAACAAATTAACATATCACATATTAACCATATACTCCGACTAACCAACCAAATAAGCTTAGGTATGACACACTAGCGAAGGATTACTCATCTATCCCCTCCTAGTTCTATTCCCCGATCTCCGCCAGAGACCATATCCCTAAGCTCTGATACCAACTGTGACGCCCCCAAAATAGGTATACAATACCCATTTTGAGTCGCCAAATACATGGTACAAAAATAAATACAACTTTATTAATACAATTGTCGTGCAAAATACGACAACACATATACTGTGAGTTTAAATACAAATATTGTCTAATAGATAGTATTCAAACTCAAAAGGAGTCCTCGTTATAATTATTGATATACTATTTTATAAAAATAGTGAGGACTGCTAAAACAACTTTCTAGAACCATCACTCTATATCCCGGCTAGTTCCTGCTATATTCTCACCTCATAAGAAGAAAAATGGAACAAAAAAGAAAAGGGTGAGCTCAACTAGCCCAGTAAAGAATAATATGACTAAGATAATATACAACAAATTATCATTAGTCTTCAACAGGAAAAAATCTGATAGAATATAATAGACAAAAAGTTTTAGATCAACATCTGCAGCGGAAACAACAATCCATTAGAAGAGTCAAGTAGAGAATGAATTCTACTATCTTCTAACATTTAAAAGTCCATCATCAATATTTTATCCCTGTAACATCAATCAATATACATCTTAAATCAAATATTCATCTTTGCACTACAGGCCAAAGATATTCATTTGTATCACCAGTTGGTCATGTTCATCTCAACACCTGTTCATCTTTGCGCTACGGGCCAAAGATATTCATCAGTTAATCATTCATCTTTGCACTACAGGCCAAAGATATTCAGTAATATCATCATTTAGGACTGAGAATGATGAAAAATATCTTAAAGAAAATGAATTCAGTGAGACAAAATGACAAATATTAGGGATTCGTACTACAGTTTATCCAAGTTTAAAAATACTCCATAATAATCAATTTCGGAGCAGAATTCAAAAATAAAGATCAAAACATGGATACAATCAAAAATAGTAATCATAATAGACATCTTGGACAAAGAAGAGAAAATTTCATTTTTTCGGTGAATAGTGTCGTATACGTGAATAGTAACCCCAACACAAAAAGGTAGAAATTCCACAATAAAATTTATATCAATATTTTGGCATAATAATATTGAAGAAAATAATATCATTTACGAAAAAATAACATCCCTTACCTCAAAGTAACAGTACTTCTGATCGGAATATCGGATGTAAAGTCGAAGAAAACTTGCACTGAATAGTAACTCTCAAAGTATCTAAATACTCACAAAAATATGCTCGATAATATAGAGAGAGAAAACTTATGTTTCTGGTGTGATTTTTAATTCTAACCTAAGCGCCTATTTATAGGAAAATGCTAGAACACCACAGTTGACAAATTTTTCATACGGAGGCTTTTGTTTAAAAACGTGCAGCACTCCAAAAATGAATTCTTAGCCCACCACTTTTGAATCAGCACATTTCAACCAACAAAGGACAAAAATGGGTCCCACCCATAATTTTAATAAAAATATTTAATTTCCGAAACTTCAATAATTCATAATAAAGAACCTTTTTATTAGAAAATTTTGAATATCATGTCTATTTCATTGGAAATTTAATTCTCTACAACTTTGTAGAAGAAAGTTTTTTCAAATTCTAAACAGAAAATGTTCGAAATCCACATACGGATGATTTTTAATACCTATATTTCGACAAACACTGATAAAATATCTCAGCATTAATTTCTTCATTTATATCCACATAAAATAAATATATCCATCATTTATGTCCACATAAAATAAATATTTCCTTATTATATAAATCAATAATTAATTATTCACAAATAATATTACAAAATCATAGTTATGACAATCAGATCGTTCCTAGGAAAGAGGGGGCTTTCCGATAAGGATTTCTCCTTATTGGCGCACAATTAGGTGACCAAACCTCTCCTTAGACAGAACTTCCTTAGACATTGCCAATAATGCTATCTAATATTATTATTCAAACAATATGAATTATTGATCTGATAATGGAAAATAATGTGCAGTGGCAATTATTGAAATAATAATAATATAAAATATCAACCCAGCAATTATTGAATCACTAAAATTAAATATTGAACAGTAATTACTGTAACAATTATTGAGTAGTGTCTTCTTACGTAAGAATCAATAATTCAAAAATACTGTGTAATACCGTGTGCTACTGTGCAACCACGCGTATTACTGTATTTTAACCACCAGGTATTCCAACAGTGTTAATGGTAACAATTACGCCGTTATTTATAAAAAATCATACTTGTCATTTTCTTCATCCGACCGTTTTTCGTTATGGGGACCACAAATAGCTGCGATGTCGTACGAATATTCCCCGACAACAAAAATATTCCACGACCAAGCGAATATTCCCCGACAATAATGAATATTTTATAACCACTTGCTTACTTTATAAAATTTGCACATTTCACCCAGAACCAAAGCATTATATCAAATTAACTCCTTACTATTTCAAGATAATGAATAGAGAAAATTTAATTTTATTTATAATAAGTTGGGGTCTTACATTTGATCCCTAGCTGAGATGTGAGACTAGAACTAGGAGGAGAGAGACGGGAAATTCCTTCGCTAATATGACCTACCTAAGTTTATTTGGTATTTATTTGGTCGGTCAGAGTATAGGGATAATATGTGACATGTCAATTAACCCTTGTTTTGTGGCAGTATTTGAAAATGACATCTAAAAATATTGAGATAAGCAATGAAGCACATGAGACCGTTGAGTCATCAACGATCAATACCTAGGATAATGTGCGTCAGGATGGCAATAATCCTTAGGAAAATAACAACGCTGACCAAATGATGAACGATGGGATGTTCAGAGGCTTTATGCAATTCATGCAACATCAAGCGAGAACGACTCTTATTCAAAATACAGGTGGAAACACTGGCAACTCTCGGATGGTCACCGCTAAGCAATTCAAGGAGCTGGGACCACCGGAGTTTTTGGGAGAGCCAAAACCACTTAAGGCGAAGACGCGGATAAAACATATCACCAAGATATTTAATGTCTTGGGATGCTCTGAGGAGCAAAAGGTTTCCTTTGCCACCTTCATGTTATGAGGAGAGGCAGATTACTGGTGGGAATCAGTAAAACGTACTCAGCTTGCCACACTGAAGATGTCTTGGGAGAAGTTCCAAGAACTGTTCAACGATAAGTACTTTCCCGAAAGTATTCGTCACATGAAGGAGGTAGAGTTCATCAAGCTGGAGTAAAATAATATGACCGTATCGCACTACGAAGCTAAGTTTTTTGAGTTGTCCCAGTTTGCGTCCCACTTGGTTGATAATAAGGAGAGAATGACGCGGATGTTTCTAAGAGGTTTAAAACCCCAAATACGTCAATACCTCATTTCTCATAAACTTTGTTTATATTCTGATGTTGTGAATAAGGCTCAATTATTGGAGCGCGATAATGAGTCAACCCAACCAAAAGGTAATGACCAACATCACGATAATAATCGTACCGGTGGCAATGACCATCGGAACAATGATAACCATCATGGAGGAAATTATAATACCAAAAATGGTAACCACTTCGATGGTAATCATGGCCAAGATAATAGAAGAAATGATTCAAATGGAAAATTCAAGAAGAGAAGATTTAACGATGATGGGAAGACGTCGGCAGCAGCATCAGCAATAAATTCTAGGGGAGGAGAACGACTGCCAGTTAGATGCTACAGATACGGAGAGGAGGGACACATAAGTCCAAACTGTTCACAACCTTCTAAGGTATGTTTTAGTTGTGGAAAAGATGGTCACATAGCTCAATTTTGTCCTGTAGCGAAATCAAGTCCAGCTGGGACGGTAGCACCAAAGGCGGATACGGACAAAATAAAGTCGGTGGTTTCAGGAAGAGCGTTTTTCGTGACTTCTCAAAAGAAAGCGAGTAACCCGAACAAAGTTAGCATGGGTTAGTTAATTATAAATTCTTGCGAAGTCTATACCTTATTAGATATCGGTTCTACCCATTCTTTTATTTCTCCTACTTGCGTTCAACGTTTAAATTTGACTCTGGAGAAATTAGACTTTGACTTATCTATTGAAACTTTGTTGGGAGAAATTTTCGTTACATCCACTGTTTATAAATCCAATTTGATTCAAATTAACACTTTCATGTTACCTGTCGATCTTATCTCTTTGAAAATACTTGCATTTGATGTGATTTTAGAGATTGATTGGTTAACTACTCATCATGCTAAAATCGATGATTTTCGTAAGGTTGTTAGCTTTCATATTCCTAACCAACCTATTATGTGAATTCAAGCAACCAAACCACTAAAGTCAATCATTGTCATATCAAGCCATAAAGCAATTCGTTTATTAAAAAATGGATGTCAAGCTTTCTTAGCCCATGTCACTGATTTAAACAAAAATACGTCAGATTTGAATGATATTTCTATTGTTAATAAATTTCCTGATGTATTCCCTGAAGAACTTCCTAGCCTACCCTAGAGCGTAAAATCGAATTTTGTATTGACCTCAGTACAAAACCCATTCTAAAACCCTCAAATATTTCTTCACCTAGAACATATGCCAAAGACGTTGGCTCAAGCTATTGAAGATTACGACCATACCATTTAATACCATCCTAGAAAGGCGAACGTGGTAGCTGACGTATTGAGTGGAAGATAGTATGCGAGTGCGATATTGTTAACATAAAGACCCATTTCGTACGACTTACAAAAGATGGAGATAGAGTTAAAGACTCCAAGAACCTACGTGAAGATAGTGAATATATGATTAGAATCGACTTTAATCGATAAAGTTAAGGTTGCTCAAGCTATAGATTCTGAACTGATGAATGTGAAGAAGAAGGTTCAAGAAGGTGTTATTCTAAAAGCAAGAATCGACGAAGAGAGGAAAATCTCTACCCTCAATTTTATTCGGTCATTTGAAATCCTCGATCGAGTAGGAATTGTGACCTATAGACTCGCTTTACCGCCATGTACGTCGCGTGTTTGTAACATTTTTCACGTATCAATGTTATGTAAATATGTGGACGACCCGAACAACATTATTTTAGATGAGATAGTAGAAGATTTAACGTATGAGGAGATACCTATTAAAATCTTGAATAAGAAGGATCATATTTGACACTCAAAGGTTATACCTCAAGAGTTAGAATCTAAACAAGGTATCCTCACCTCTTCGGCATACTAGGTACGTACGTAAATTTTGAGGACGAAATTTCATAAGGAGGGGAGATTGTAAGACCCCGAATTTTATGAAATAGAAGTATTCAATTTTTCTATTTTGGTAAATAGTTAAATTGATACAAGTTTGAAGTTAAGGATGATATTTGAAAATTTTGCAAAGTAAGCAAGTTGTTATAAAATATTCGTTGTGTCGGGAAATATTCGTTTGGTCGGGGAATATTCTTTTTGTCGAAGAATATTTGTACGACGACGCCATCATTGGTTGACCCCACAACGGAATAATTGTCGGAGTTAGAAAATGACAGAAATAACTTTTTATAAAAATAATGCGAAAGTTTTACCATTAAATTGTTGAAATACCCGGTGGTAAAAGAACAGTAATACGCGTGGTTGCATAGTAGCACACGGTATTGATTATTGATGCTTACATGAGAAGTCACTCAGTTATACTCAATTATTGCTACAGTAATTGATGTATAGTATCTCACGTTATTTGATTCAATTATTGTCATAGTATCATCTGCATAATATTTTATATTATTTAATCAATAATTGAGACGATAAAGTTATTCATATTATTATTTGCAATATTGACGATGTCTAGAAAGTTCTGTCGAGGAGAGATTTGGTTACCTAATTGCGCGCTAATAGGAAGAAATCCTTATCGAAAAGCCCCCTCTTTCTTGGAAATGATTTGGTTGTTAAATATTATGAGTTATAATATTAATGATGAATAATTGTTAATAGATTAAAAATGTGTTGATTAAAGATAAATAATTTGTGGTAATTATTTATTCAATTTTTGATATAAATAGAGGGATTTGTTATGAGGTGTTTGTTATAAGTTTGACTTATTATTTCATGAGGAGATATGCTAATTTTTCAGACCGTTGGTTGAAGTTATAATAGTAAATCAATATGGATCGTTGGTTGAAGATATAATAGTAAATCAATATGGACCGCTGGTGGAAAGTTATAATAGTAAATCAATATGGATCGCTGGTTTAAAGTAAATCAGTATGGACCGTTGCTTTAAGTTTTAATAGTAAATTAATATGGACCATCCGTTTAAAAGTAAATTAATTTGGGTCATTCAAGAATTAGTTACTATTCAGTCCTTTTTCTTATATATAGAAGCTCATTCCTTCATTATTTCTTACGAATTCACTAAAACTCTAGAGAGAGAAACTATAGAGAGAAAGAAGAGGACTATTCTACTACTACCCTACTTCAGTATTCAATCTTCTACTAAGGTAAGGGGTATTATTTATTTCATATACACTTACGATATTATTTTTAGTATTCGTAAGAAATATTATCTTCGTTCAATATTCGTAAGGGATATTATTTGTTCTATTCGTAAGGGGTATTATTTCTTTCGTATTCATGAAGAGAGTTATTTTCTTTCAATACTCGTAAGGATTGTTATTCTATTCTTTATTATTCTGTGGGAATAACCTGTCTACGCGGACTACCGCATGCATGATGAAATCTTTTCTTATTCCATTATTTTTTATTCTGTGGGAATAACCTATCTACGCGGACTACCGTATGCATGGTGAATTCTTTTGTTATTTCATTTTTATTATTCTGTGAGAATAACATGTCTACACGGACTACCTCATGCATGGTGAAATCTTTTGTTATTCCATTCTTTATTATCCTGTGGAAATAACCTGTCTACGCGGACTATCGCATGCCTGGTGAATAACCCTTCATTTTCAATTGTTATTAAATTATGGAAATGATCTGTCTACGCGGACTATCGCATGACAGGTGAAAATCCATTTGCAGTTTCGTATATTATTTCTTTTTATATTCTTAAATCTAAACTTACTATGGTAAGTATTACTTCTATAATTCCTGAAATTAGTGGAATATCGTTGAGTTTTTCGCTTCATCCAGTATCGTTTCATTAGAATATTGATCTTAACTTTCTTATTAAATATCAATATTTTCATCCAGGGTACTATTCACGGGGTACTATTCACTCAGTTACTATTCTCTAAAATATTATTCACCCGAGGATTCGGGGTACTTTTCATACCGAGTTACTATTCATGGGTTACTATTCACTCGAGTTCTATTCACTCGAGTATTAATCACTTGGGTATTCGGGGCATTTTTCATGCCGGGTTACTATTCACGGGGTACTATTCCCGAAGTACTATTCATGGGGTACTATTCACGATAAAAATTGATTTCTTTTCTGTCTAAGATTATTTTTGATACATGAATATTATTCTTGAATTTTACTCCACAAAGCAGTATCATGTTGAGAATTTGGATATTTTTAAACTCTGGATAAATTTAAAGTCTTTAATATTTATCCTTGATCTCGTTTGATTGAATTCTTATATCATTGTCATCATCCTCATGCTTATATTGTGATAAAAGTCATCTGAGGCTTACGTGCATAGATGTACTATTTATTGGTATGATTATGACCAAGGATTATTTGGTATAATCATGACCGTAATGTTATAAATGATATGGTAAAAGTCCTCATTGGCCCGTAGTGCATTGATGGACAGTTGTTGATTTGATCATGACCATTGATGATTACATGAATATCCTTGGCCCGTAGCGCAGGGATGATTCGATGATGTGGTTTATTTATTAAGCTAAGTCTCAGCGATAAAGTTGATGAAAAACTTCTTTTAAATCATAGAAGATAGTAGATATCATGCTCTACTTGACTCTTCTAATGGATTACTTATTCCGCTGCAGTTAAACTTGATATTTATTGTATTTTATCAGTTTAACACTGTTGAAGGCTAATGATAATTTATTCTGCATTATCTTAGTCATAATATTTCTTACTAGGCTAGTTGAGCTCACCCTTTGCTTTCATTGTTCTCTTTAGAAAATGAGAATATAGCTAGGACTAGTAGGAGAACGGAGTGACGATTCAGATGTTTGCATTAGTAGTCCTCACTATTCTGTGAAATAGTGTGATAATAAATGAGGACTTATTTTGAGTTTGAATAATGTCTAGAAGATAATATTTATTTTAAAACTCACAGCTCATGTTGTATATTTAAGCTTGTATTTGTATTCTGTACCATGTATTTGGCAACTCAGAATGGGTGATGTATACCTATTTTGGGAGCGTCACATCTTAGGTCCTCAATAGAATTATATATTGCATGTCATGCAGTTTTATAATGTATTGAGAAACTTCCACAGTCTCGGACCATCACATTATTCCCCTGTTATCCCCGCTCGACCCAGCTACACTCTTAATACCTGAAAGGAATTGTGAAGTAAAAGGGTGAGCACAAATAGCCTAACAAAGAATATTATGACTAAGATAATTTATTTATCAATAGCCTTCATCAGTAATAAATCAGAGATTTAGAACATATGGTAGATAATAAAAGTTTTCAACCATAATTGCAGCGGAATCAACAATCTATTAGAAGAGTCAAGTAGAACATAATGTCTACTATCTCCTCCAAATTAAAATTTCATCATTAATATTATATCCCCGTAATATCCATCAACAGTTCTTTTTGTACCCAAGACAAAAAGAACTTTCGTCACCTGTCTTCACCTGAACCACCAAAGATTATAGTTAAATTCATAATTCATATTTATAATCATGTAAATCAACAGTTTCTCCTTGCCACAAAGGCTTAATAGAACGATCACTCAATATCCTTACCCCAAAGGCTAAAGACATTCAAATGTAATAATAATGATCATACCAATCAGTTGTCTATCTTTGCATTACGGGCCAGAGATATTCAACTATAAAACCAATAGTCATGATCATACCAATCAATTGTCTGTCAGTGCACTACGGCCAAAGACATTCAACTATAAAATCAATGGTCATGATCCTGCCAAACACATCATCGAATTATCCATGCACTACGGGCCAAGCATATTCGTTAGTATCACCAGTGGTCATGATCATGTCATACACCTGTCCATCTTTGCACTACGGGCCAAAGCTATCAATCAATAGTTTATCTTTGCACTACGACCAAAGATATCAATCAACAGTTCTTCTTTGCACTACGGGTCAAAGACATACAACTGTAAAACCAATAATCAACAGTCCATCTTTGCACTACGGGCCAAAGATAACTTCCAACGCAATATAAGCATGAGAATGATGACAATGATATAAAGAATCAATCAAGTGAGATAAAGGATAAATATTAAATATTTATAATTCAATTTATCAGAGTTCAAGAATATCTAAATTGTCAACATGATAAATAAATGTAGAGTAAAATTAAAGATTTATATTCATTTATCAAAAATAATTTTGGACAGAAAAGAAATCAATTTTTGTTGTGAATAGTACCCTGTGAATAGTATTTCGTGAAAAATACTCCGTGAATAGTACTTCGTGAATAGTATCTCATAAATAGTATCCTATGAATAATACCTCGTGAATAGTATCGTATATATGAATAGTGCTTATGAATAGTACTCTGTGAATAGTACCATTTATATGAATAGTACCCATGAATAGTACTCTGTGAATAGTACCCATGAATAGTTCTGTATGTATGAATAGTACTCAGTGAATAGTACCGTATATATGAATAGTATCCATGAAAAGTACTGTATGAATGAATAGTATTGTATGAATAGAAATAACACCCCTTACCTTAGTAGAAGATTGTATACTGCAATAGTGAAGCAGTAGAATGCTCTTCTTCTTTCTCTCTATAGTTTCTCTCTCTATAGCTTCTCTTATGAGTCTTAGTGAATTGGTAAGAATGAAAGAAGAATTAAGCTTCTATTTATAGGAGAATGGACTAAATAGTAACTAATTCATGAACGGTCCAGATTAATTTACTTTTAAACGGACGGTCCATATTGATTTACTATTAAAACTTAAAGCAGCGGTCCATAATGATTTACTATTAAAATTTTAAACCAGCGATCCATGTTGATTTACTATTATAACTTTAAACCAGCGATCCATACTGTTTTACTATTATAACTTCTACCAACGATACATATTGATTTACTATTATAACTTCAACCAACGGTCTAAAAAATTAGCACATCTCCTCATGGAATAATAAGTCAAACTTATAACAAATGCCTCATAACAAACCCCTCTATTTATATCAAAAATTGAATAAATATTTACCACAAATCACTTATCTTTAATCAACATATTTTTAATCTTTCAATAATTATTCATCATTTAATATTATAACTCACAATATTAACAACCAGATCGTTCCTAGGAAAGAAAGGGCTTTCCGATAAAGATTTCTCCTTATTAGCGCACAATTAGATGACCAAACCCCTTTTCTCGATAGAATTTTCTAGACATTGTCAATAATGCAAATAATAATATGAATAACTTTGTCGTCTCAATTATTAATTTAATAATATAAAATATTATGCAGATAATACTGACAATAATTGAATCAATAATATGAGATACTATACATCAACTACTGTGGCAATTATTGAGTAAAACTGAGTAACTTCTCACGTAAGCATCAATAATCAAAGATACTGCACAATATCGTGTGCTACTATGCAACCACGCGTATTACTGTACTTTTTTCACCGGGTATTTCAACAGTTTTAATGGTAAAAGTTTTGCCATTATTTTTTATAAAAAGGTTATTTCTTTCGCTTTCTATATCCGACAGTTATTCCATTGTGCGGTCCACTAATGATTGCGTCATCGTACGAATATTTTATGACCACTTACTTACTTTGCAAATCTTTCACATATCACCCTTAACTTTAACCTTTTATCAATGTAACCATTTACTAAATAGAATAATAATTATAAGAAAATTGAATACTTTTATTTCAAAAAATTCGGGGCCTTACAGGAATGATACTAGATGAAACGCAAATTTTAAGGATATTCTACTATTTTCAAGGAGTATAGAAGCAATACTTATCAACATAAGTGTAGAATTATGAATATGAAACGAAATAATATTACTTACATACTACAGAGTATGGAAGAAAATATTATTTCTTATGAATATTGAATAAAAATAATATCCCTTACGACTGTTGAACGAAAATAATATTACTTACGAATATTGTACAAAGATAATATTCCTTATGAATATTGAACGAAAATAATATTCCTTACAAATATTGAACGAAAATAAAATTCCTTACGAATACGAAAAATAATATCGTAAGCGAATATGAAATAAATAATACCCCTTACCTCAAAAGGAAAGTACTTCTGATTGGTATAGCGGAGATTTTCTTGAAGAAAACTTGCATAATTTTCTACACTCAAAGCTTCCTTAAACTCAAAAGAAATACGCTCGATATTATAGAAGAAGAATTCTCTGATTCTGGTGTGATTTTCATTTCTAAACTAAACATTCTATTTATAGGAGAATGGCAAGATACTATTTAGGAAAATAATCATGGACTGCACAGGAAATTCTTCACGGGCGCAATCACGGGAATTCAAAAAAAATTTGATTTTACTATGTTGCACTATGCAGTACTATGTAAACACTATGCAGTACTATACAAACACTATGCAGTACTCTGCAACACTATACAGTACTATACAAACACTATGTAGTACTATGCAAATGCTATGCAGTACTATGCAACACTATACAAATACTATGCAGTACTCTGTAACACTATACAGTACTGTGCAAACACTATACAGTACTATGTAACACTATGCAGTACTATGCAAACACTATGCAGTACTACGCAATATAATAAAATATAATATATTCTATTTATAAAAAGTTTTCTATTTTATTACTATTATAATAATAATAAAATCAAAACTGAGATAACTTTCTACCGACGATTTTGAAAAATGAGTAAGTGGGGGTCCATGTAATAAGCCAAATTTATAATAAATACTTCATAAATTCCCCCCTCTATTTATCTCAATTCACTTGGCTTCACTAAACACAATTTTAATAACATTTATTCATCATTAATATTATAACTCGCAATATTAACAACCAAATCATTCCCAGGAAAGAGGGGGCTTTCCGATAAGGGCTTCTCCTTATTATCGCGCAATTAGGTGATCAAACCCCTTTTCTCGACAGAACTTTCTAGACATCATCAATAATGCAAATAATAATATGAATAACTTTGTCGTCTCAATTATTGATTTAATAATATAAAATATTATGCAGATGATACTGTGCAAATAATTGAATCAATAATTTGAGATACTATACAACAACTAGTGTTGCAATAATTGAGTAAAAGTGAGTGACTTCTCACGTAAGCATCAATGATTAAAGATACTGTACAATACCGTGTATTGCTGTGTAACAACGCATATTACTATATTTTTATCACCGGGTATTTCAACAGTTTAACGGTAAAAGTCTTGTCGTTATTTTTATAAAAAAAGTTATTTCTGTCGCTTTCTAAATTCGACAGTTATTCTGTTGTGGGGTCCACCAATGATTGTGTCGTCATACGGATATTCCCCGATAAAAAGAATATTCCCCGACCAAATGAATATTTTATGACAACTTGCTTACTTTGTAAAATTTTCACATATCACCCTTAACTTTAACCTTTTATCAATTTAACCATTTACTAAATAGAATAATAATTATAAAAAAATTGAATACTTTCATTTCATAAAATTCGGGGTCTTACACAGTAGCCCAATCGAAACATGAACAGAGAAAACATGAAACCCGATCGGGATAAATTATAGATCAACTGGACCAAAATAAGGGACTAAAACCCAAAAACTAAATCACCGGAAACATATTGTAGACACTCAAAGTTTTACATTCAAGTTAAAAACTATTCAGGAGGGCAGAATCGTCTTTCATCTTCTAGAAACAACCCCGGAAGACCAAATCTAAACCCCAGAGACAACCTTGGGAGATCAAATCCAGCCACAGAGATAACCCAGGGAAATCAAATCTAAAGCCTGGAGACAACCCAGGGACATCAAATTCAGCCCCAGAGACAACTCTGGGAGATCGAATCTAACCCTGGAGAAAACCCCGGGAGATCAAATCCAAACCCCATAAATAATGGTATATGTTAGATCGCAGAACAATGTTTTGTATTATGGAAGAGGAGCGTCGTAAGGCTATGCAGCATTTTAGTAGGTCATCGTAAATAATGTAATTGTTGTGTGATTAATTAATAAATAAGATGTAAATCCCAAGTATTGTGTAACCAATGGGATGTGATGATGATGTTATGCTGAAAATTTAGTAGTATAGGAAAGTGATGTAGATAGCAGGGATGCTATCATTATTATATTTTTAAAAGATTATGAATGAATAAAATATTATTATTTATTCAAGTTGTTATACTTATTGTGATGATCTATTATGATGTGTGAGTTAAGTAGAAAATACTTAAAAGATTGAGTAATAATCTAATAAGTGTATTTTAACAGAAAATGCCTCCAAGACGTCAACCACGACAAAGAACCCTTGAGGGGCCTACCAATAACAACAACGCTGATGCTAACCCAGTTCAACAGTTGGTGACATTATTGACAGGAGCACTATAAATCAACCGCAGAACCAAGCAGCGACCTTTAAAGATTTCAAGGCAGTAGGACCACCAGAATTTCAAGGGTCCATAAATCCAGATGAGGCACAAACTTGGATCATGAAAATAGAGAAAGTTTTTGATGTTGCTAGGGTAAGGGAAGACCAAAAAATTGCTTTTACAACATTTATGTTGAAAGTAGAGGCCATTTATTGGTGGCAAGCCAATAAAACTAGAGGAAGTAAGGGAGTGATGACTTGGGATAGGTTAAAGAAAATATTTTTCGAGACCTATTTCTCAGAGAGTTCAAAGAATCAGATGGAGGTGCAGTTTTTAGAGCTTAAGCAGGGCATAATGACGGTGTCAGAATATGTAGCCAAGTTTAATGAGCTAGTGAGGTTTGTGCCATATCAAGTTAACACAGATGAGCGCAAGGCGAGAAAATTTGAACAGGGACTGAAGCCCTGGCTGTATAGCAGAGTCTCCATATTTTAGTTAAAGACATTTGCATTGGTGCTTGAGAAGGCAATTATCGCGGAGGGTGGAAGCGATGCTGTGACGAAGTACAATTAGGAACAGAGGAAGAAGAAGAATGAGAGTGAAGGTAAAACTGGTGTTAGTAATGGTGGGAATAATAATATGCCGAAGAAGAAGTGGAATGCGAGTGTTGGCGCTGGAAGTCAACAGAGTAACCAGTAGAAATGGAAGTTTGAAGCATGTGCTATATGTGGGAAGAATCACACTGGCGTTTGTTTGAGGGGTAAGCAGGTAGGTTTTAATTGTGGCCAGGAGGGTCACATTGCTTCAAATTGCCATCAACCGAAGAAGAATGCTTGTTACACTTGCGGGTCAAAGGATCATATTACTCGTGAGTTCCCTAAGAAGAAAGCTAGAGAGGAAACTGGAAGCAAGGGAGGTGGCAGTGGAGGTACGTTAGCTATTGCTAGACCAACGTCATCAAGCAGACCCACAGCCAGAACCTTCAACATGACGGTGCAGGACGCGGTGCAATCAAAAGATGTTGTGTCATGTATTATCCCAATCAATGATATAAATGCATATGTATTATTTGATTCGGGTGCTACTTGCTCGTTTATATCTGATGAATTTGCTAAGAGGTTAGGATTGCCTAGTGAAGAGCTGAATTTCCATTTAAACATAGAAATTGCGAATAGGGAAGTGATTCCTGTCAGATTCGTATACAAGAATTATAGGGTGAATATTAAGGTAGATTTAATCTCGGTTAAACTTGGAGAGTTTGATGTTATATTAGGAATGAATTGGATATTTAATTATGGAGCGATAATTGATTGCTAAAAGAAATGTGTAAACCTTATGACTCCGTCAAAGGTAATTTTCTATGGTAGTAAATCGCCTTGACAAGCAAGATGTCTGACGATTAAGTAGGCCAAGAAGTTGTTGTGTCAAAGTTGTGTAGGATATTTAGCTTACATAGTCGATACTCAGAAGAAGGGTGTGAAACTAGAAAAGATACCAGTGATTAGGGATTTTACGGACTAGTTTCTGGAGGATTTTCCATGACTTCCGCCAGACAGAGTGATCGAATTCGTTATCGATTTAGCGCTAGGAACTGCCCCGATATCGAAGGCCCCGTACAGGATGGCTCCGGTAGAGATAAAGGAACTGTTGGTACAATTGCAAGAGCTGCTAGACAAGAAATACATTCAGCCCAGTGTATCACCGTGGTTAGCACCGGTGTTATTCGTGAAGAAGGATAGGTCAATGCGTCTTGGCATTGATTATAGGGAATTAAATAAAGTCACTATTAAGAATAAATATTCGTTGCCAAGAATAGATGACTTGTTTGATCAATTTAAGGGTGCTAGATACTTCTCAAAAATTGATTTGAGATGTGGGTATCACCAATTAAAGGTAAGGAAGGAGGATGTACCAAAGATGACATTCAGAACTCAGTGTGGACACTACAAGTTTTTGGTAATGTCTTTTGGTTTCACCAATGCCCCTGCATCATTCATGGATTTGATGAACAGGGTGTTTAAACCATTCTTAGATAAGTTTGTGGTGGTATTCATTGATGATATCCTGGTGTACTCCAAATCTTAAGAAGAACACGTGGAACATTTACATTTAACGTTGGAGACGCTAAACAGTGAAAAGTTATAAGCGAAATTCTCTAAGTGTGAATTCTGGCTAGAACGCGTGCAATTTCTTGGGCATGTAATTGACAAAGATGGGATTTCAATGGATCCATCAAAGGTGGAAGCTGTGATAAATTGGGAACAACCAAGGACACCATCGGAGGTGAGGAGTTTCTTAGGATTGACAGGTTGCTACAGACGGTTTATTCAAGACTTTTCCAAGATTGCCACTCCATTGACAAATATGACAAGGAAATCTGTAAAATATATTTGGACGAAAAAGTGTGAAGAGAGTTTCCAAGATTTGAAAAAGAAGCTTAGCATGGCACCTATGTTGTCATTACCAGATAATACAGGAAACTTTGTGGTATATAGTGACGCATCACATAAAGGACTAGGCTGTGTGCTTACGCAAAGCGGTAAAGTCATTGTGTATGCATTAAGGCAACTAAAGGACTATGAGAAAGGATACCCGACTGATGATTTAGAGTTGGCTGCGGTGGTATTTGCTCTGAAGATATGGAGACACTATCTCTATGAGGATAAATGTGAGATATATACGGACCATAAAAGTCTGAAGTATATTTTCACACAGAAAGATCTGAACATGCGTCAGAGGTGATGGCTAGAATTGATAAAAAGATTATGATTGCGAAATCTTTTATCATTCAGATAAAGCGAATGTGGTTGCCGATGTCTTGAGTAGAAAAGGTCGTGAGAAGTTGATGATTTTAACTGCTCAGGAGGAACTTATCTTAACAATAGCAAGGATAGGGTTGGAAATAAAACTTCCAAAAGAATCTGATGAAAGATTTTTCCAGATGGAAGCTAGTCCAACTTTGGTGGATAAGGTAAAGAAAGCTCAGCTACGAGATGAAGAATGTGGAAAAATCAAAGAAAGAGTGGTCGAGGGTAGTGAGGTGAAGTACAAGGTCGATGCCGAAGGACTACTAAGGTTCGAGGGAAGAATTTGGGTCCCAACAGTACAGGGTATTAAAGACAAAATCTTGACTGAAACTCATAACTCAAGATATTCAATTCATCCGGGAAGTACAAAGATGTATCAAGATTTACAACGACATTTTTGGTGGCCAAACATGAAAAGAGATGTTGTAGAATGTGTCGCGAAATGCTTGACGTGTCAAAGAGTCAAGGCTGAGCATCAGAGACCAAGCGGATTACTTCAACCGTTGGAAATACCAGAATGGAAGTGGGAGCATATCACAATGAATTTTGTGGTAGGTCTTCCAACTACTCAAAAAGGGTACGATGCAATTTGGGTGATAGTGGACATGCTAACGAAATCAGCACACTTTTTGCTGATAAAGATTAGATTCAATCTTGATCAGTTGGCAAAGTTGTACGTCAAGGAGATTATCTCCAGACATGGAGTTCCATTGTCAACTGTATTAGACAGAGATCTGCGATTCACGTCAAACTTCTGGAAGAGACTACAAGAATGCATGGGAACACAATTGAGAATGAGTACGGCGTGCCATCCTCAAACAGACGGCCAAAGCAAACGAACAATCCAGACGTTGGAAGATATGCTTACGGCATGCATTATGGATTTCAAAGGAAACTGGGATGACCATATATCACTGGTAAAATTTGCCTACAATAACGGTTACCACGCAAGCATTGGCATGCCGCCTTATGAAGCATTGTATGGCAGGAAGTGCATAACTCTACTATGTTGGGATGAAGTTGGTGAACGTCAACTGTTACGACCGGAACTGGTACAGCAGACTATCAAGGTTGTCAAACTCATCAAGGCAAGATTGGTAGCAGCTTAAGACAGACAGAAGAAGTATGTTGATCAACACAGACAAGATCGCGAATTTGAAGTAGGAAATTTTGTTTTCCTAAAAGTTTCTCATTGGAAGGGGAAAATTCGATTTGATAAGAAAGGAAAGCTAAGCCCAAGGTTTATTGGACCCTTTGAGGTGCTGCGAAGAGAAGGTGAAGTAGCTTACGAGGTAGGTCTACCTCTAGAATTGGAACATGTTCACAATATTTTTCATGTGTCCAAACCCGATTACAAGCATATGATCGAGTACGAACCGTTGTAGTTCGATAAAGATTTATCTTATAAGGAGATTCCTATCCAGATAGTTGCTTGGAAAGAACAAGTGCTCAGGAATAAATTGATACCTTCCGTGAAGGTGATATGGAGGAACCACCATGCCGAAGAAGCTACGTTGGAACTTGAAGACAAAATGATGAAGAATTATCCTGAGTTATTTGTTTAATTTGTGTCTTCGATTCTGGGGACAGAATCTTTGTAAGGAAGGAAGAATGTGACGAATGAATTGTTTGAGTTGTGATTCTGGAGACAGAGTCCTTGTAAGTAGTAAAGGATGTAACAATGCAGAATTTTAATTATAATTTTAAATATTTTAATTGATGTGTTTAATTTGATTATTTATTAGTTAAATAAATAATTCATGAGTTCTGGGAATTAACTTAATTAAGGTAATATGTTAATTAAGTTGCTAATTAGTAATTTGATATTTTGAAGTTAATTAAAATAAAAGAGTGATGAATTAATTATTATAGGATAATATTCTAATCTAATTTAATAATTAAATTAGAAAGTGGATAAGGATTAAATGAATTGTTATAATGTTGTTTTAATTTGATTTAGTAATTAAAGTGATGTGTTAATTTATTAAATAAAATTATAATGAAAATTATAATTTTGTTGTATTGGATTATGTGACAAATTGATTTAATAAGTTGTTTTTAATTAAATGTGAATATGGGAATTTAATTAAATAAAGTGGGACAATAAACTATATTATAAATAAGTTATGAAAATAAATCAAAAGAGTTTAATTCAGTTCTGCCAAATAAGGCTTAATGAATGTTGAGTCTTTAATTTAAATGAGTTTTACCAAACAAGGCATAAGGATTTTAAGTCATTATTTTTAATTGGTTTTGCCAAACAAGGCCTTATGGCTTTTGAATTTAAAAAAAACTGACATCAGTTATGAATAGATATTAATACGTATTATATTATACGTTTATATTTTATATATCAGTTATATTTTTTTTAAGTTACGTAAAGCTAATATAGGAAGAGAACAGAGAAGAGAGAAAAATAGAGAGAAAAGAGAGAAGGAAAAAGAGAAAAACTACCAATGAATTTGAGAAACAAGAAGGTTGCTCTTATCTTTGTTGGCTAAACAAGAACTTGAAGGTAGCAATTCAACTTTTAAATTATTGGTTTTGTTTTTATTGTTCTTCATTGAAAAACATACTTTTATTTCTCTGTAGTTAGAATTCTATGATCATTGTTGAAGTTATAGCTCAAATATGTTAATTAGTAAACATAAAATGTTTTTATATAATTCGTATATGGTTTAGAGTTGTTTAATTCATGTAAATATGATATATATGGAGAAAATCATATTATAGTGAAATATATATGAATATAACTTATTTTGGAATCAAAATTGAAGTTCAATTCATGTGTTAAACTGTAAATTGTTTGTTGATTGTGAAAATACATGAAGAAATGAAAATATTATGAGTTAAATTAGTTGTTTTGGTTGAGAAACGAATTCAAAGTGGTGAATTTCGCTATGAATGTCAAAAGAATAAGAAATAATAAAAATAGTGGAATTAAATGTTGTAATTTTAATGTTTAGGTTGTTTATAAAGTTAAAAACGTGTTAGAAATCTTAAATTATGATCCCGTGAAGTTTATGTAATTTATATGTGTGAAAATTGGTTGTTACAAAGTAGCTTGTAGGCCAAATTGGCTTTCTGCTATGTGTATCGCAAAGTATAGAACCCAGGATTTCGCATCAGGGCGGTCGCGCTGGTGCCAAAGCTTATAATGGCGCGGCCGCGCCAACCCCTGACAGAAACTATTTTGTTTTTTTTATTTCAATCCATAGCATGTAATCGTAACTTAGTCTTATGAACATAAAAATTAAGTTAATCATATGATATGATGTAATAAGCTTGTTGATGCATTTTAATACCAAGTATGAAAATTTTTAAGTTATTAGTTAACAAGTTATAACGATTGAAACTCAATATTTGTAAGAGTTAGAGATGTGAATTGAATGCTATAAATTTACGTTATATGTTAGGGAGTTTTCAAATTCGTGTATCTGATTGTGTTATGTGATTGATCAATATGGTTAGACCTTAAGTTAGAGGATATAACTTAACTACGATGGTGAATGGAACTTATAAAGTTGATGTTAGTTTAACTAATAGATGTTGTAATACATATGATCATATGTGTAGGTGATGGTGAGTTGTAATTTAATAGCTTACGCACGAGGCATGTTTCTGAACTCTAACCTCTATTTGAGTTTACCCTATCCTGTTTACAATTGAGCAAGTTTCCTAACTTCATTCTCTTTATAATGAATGCAAGTTTCATAACTCTATTTACCTTTTGTTGTCAAGCAAGTATTTATCTTTATCATGATTATGATTATACAAGTTCCCTAAACCCTAATTCTTTATGTGAAGCAAGGTCCTTATTCTATATCGTTTATCATTGTTATACAAGATTTCTTTATCCTACCTTGTTTGTGATTATGCAAGTTCATTACCCTAAATCAATTACGAATGTTCAAGTTATATCTTTATGGAATAAGTTCCTATTCCTAAACCTACTCTTACATTGAACAAAGTTTCTAATTCTGCCTCTTTGTCGAAAAAGAATGTGACCTTAGCTTATTATTATTGCTCAAGCAAGGTTTAGTATATCTTTTAATACTTTTAAGTTTATTCCTTAAGCATGACTTTGATGCATTATGTTTATTCGATTGTGGCTCGTAACTATTCCATAACATGTTGTTATCAAACCCTTGAAACATTATTAAGTTTTGATTCAACTAATCCTTAGTTGATGTTCGTTGAACTCTCAATTAACCTTGAAGCTTATCCAAACCAAACTTACTTTGGTGCGGACTTATATTCTAAAATTGAGAAGAACAACCCTATTATAGGGGATTTATTACACGTAAGCGTTTAGATATTTTTGCACAATACATCATACAAAGGGCTGATCACCCTAAGTACGGGGAGTCCCTACAGTCTTATGACTATTTAGGTTTAAGTTGAAAGAATACTTATAGCCTTGGACATAGTTCATGGTCTTGTGACCCTCAGATATATTTCAAATTCTAATTTTAGTTCTTGATTATCAATGATAGAGAACATTATTCAGTTCTATTGAGCCTATTCATTGACAGTTATTATGTTGTTATTATTTATCGTCATTTCAAGTGCGCATTTGTTTTGCTCACTCTTGCATATATAACCATTGCAGCTAAAGTTGAAAAGGTTGATGAACCAACCACTAGCAAAGGGAAAGGAAAGATGAACAAGTGTTGAAGACTTATAAATTTATTGAATTCTATGTTGTTAGACTTTATATTAACTATTGTGATGTAATTATTTACTTTTTTGCGTTTGATGAATATTTAAAAGTTAGATAACCTGGGGGATTGATTGATTAAGTTATGTAACCCTTTAATGGGAATATTTATTGTTTAGTTGTATTATGTTTGGGTAGTTAGAAATGAATGAATGGGAAGTAAACACCAAATCTTGTGAGAATGAAGTACCCAGATTTGGGGGTGTCACAAGTTGGTATCAAAGTCTTAGGCTATGAACATTAGGTGGGGGAAAAGCCTTAGGAACTAACCTTATAGGAGATTTAAAAGATAGTGGTGATAAACACTTAAAAAGTTTTAAGGAAGAAATAATAAAACGTTTTATGTGCTTATGTGGTTGCAACCTATGTGCTCGTGAGTGCCGAGTAGTGATGATTCGTAATTAAAACATAAAATTTTGTTGTCAGGTTGGCTAATGTGGGAGAATCCAGTCAGGCTAGAGAGGAGGGACCTTAGATGCCTAGAGAGGAGGAGCCTCCTCGAGATATTCAGGTGGTTTGGGAACAACTGCTACCAAGGGAGTCAACTCCATTGGTCACAGTGGTTGAGCAGGATGGTATACCTGATGAGGAGGATGTGGTAAAAACGGATGAGGAGGAAGACCCCGTGGAGCTGCCACAGACGGACGAGGATGAGGAGGAGGAAGAGTTTCCACCAAACTCTATCGCAGCTCATATGTATGATGAGATATACGACCACAATATTGAGCTTCAGGATAGAGTTGAGGAGTTGGAGGAGTTAACAACTGAACGTCAAACTTTGATGGCGCAAAAGGACGATAAGATCCGGGATCTTGACGAGCGTCTGAGTAATGTTAAATGGAAGATGATTCACACAGAGGGGGAGAATGAGCAGCTGACGGAGGAGATTGTGAAGCTAAAGGACAACTTGAAAGAAGAATCTGCCAAGAGGGCAAGAGTTGAAGACTCGTACGAGAAAGCTTCTCAGCGTGCCGAGGTAGTAGAGGGAGAGGTACAAGCAAAGAAGATCAAGATGGAGGAGATGAATGGTGTGTTTAACATTGTGATAAACCGAGCTCAAGACTGAGTCATGTACTATCTGACTCAGTTCGAGACGTTGCCATGGTATATATTAAATCGCAGAACAATGTTCCGTATTATGGAAGAGAAGCGTCATAAGGCTATGCAACATTTTAGTAGGTCATCGTTAATAATGTAATTGTTGTGTGATTAATTAATAAATAAGATTTAAATCCCAAGTATTGTTCAACCAATGGGATGTGATGATGATGTTAGTAGTTCAGGAAAGTGATGTAGATAGCAGGGATGCTATCATTATTATGTTTTTAAAATATTATGAATGAATAAAATGTTATTATTTATTCAAGATGTTATGTGTTATGTGATGATCTTTTATGATGTGCGAGTTAAGTAGAAAATACTTAAAAGATTGAGTAATAATCTAATAAGTGTATTTTAACAGAAAATGCCACCAAGACGTCAACCACAATAAAGAACCCCTGAGGGGTCTACTAATAACAACAACGCTGATGCTAACCCAATTCAGCAGTTAGTGACATTACTGACGGGAGCACCGCAAAATCAACCGCAGAACCAAGCTACGACCTTCAAAGATTTCAAGGCGGTCAGACCACCAGAATTTCATGGGTCCATGAATCCAGTTGAGGCACAGACTTAGATCATGGAAATAGAGAAAGTTTTTGGTGTTGCTAGGGTAGGGGAATACCAGAAAACCATTTTTGCAACATTCATGTTGAAAATAGAGGCCAGTTATTAGTGGCAAGCTAATAAAACTCGAGGAAGTCAGGGAGTGATGACTTGGGATAGGTTCAAGGAAATATTTTTTGAGACCTATTTCCCAAAGAGTTCAAAGAATCGGATGGAGGTGCAATTTTTAGAGCTGAAGCAGAGCACAATGACGGTGTCAGAATATGCATCCAAGTTCAATGAGTTGGCGAGGTTTGTGCCATATCAAGTTAACACAGATGAGCGCAAGGCGAGAAGATTAGAATAGGGACTGAATCCCTGGTTGTACAGTAGAGTCTCCATATTTCAGTTAAAGACATTTGCAGCGGTGCTTGAGAAGGCGATTATCGCGGAGGGTGGAAGCGATGTTGTGACGAAGTACAATCAGGAACATAGGAAGAAGAAGAATAAGAGTGAAGGTAAAACTGGTGGTAGTAATGGTGGGAATAATAATAACTCAAAGAGGAAGTGGAATGTGAGTGTTGGTGATGGAAGTTAACAAAGTAACCTGCAGAAAAGGAAGTTTGAAGCATGTGCTACATGTGGGAAGAATCACACTGACGTGTGTCTGAGGGGTAAGCGGGTATGTTTCAACTGTGGTCAGGAGGGTCACATTGCTCTGAATTGCCATCAACCGATGAAGAATGCTTGTTACACTTGTGGGTCAAAGGATCATATTGCTCGCGAGTGCCCTAAGAAGAAAGCTAGAGAGGAAACTGGAAGCAAGGGAGGTGGCAGTGGAGGTACGTTAGCTATTGCTAGACCAACGTCATCAAGCAGACCCACAGCCAGAACCTTCAACATGACGGTGCAGGACGCGATGCAATCAAAAGATGTTGTGTCATGTATTATCCCAATCAATGATATAAATGCATATGTATTATTTGATTCGGGTGCTACTTGCTCGTTTATATCTGATGAATTTGCTAAGAGGTTAGGATTGCCTAGTGAAGAGCTGAATTTCCCTTTAAACATAGAAATTGCGAATAGGGAAATGATTCCTGTCAGATTCGTATAAAAGAATTGTAGGGTGAATATTAAGGGGAATATTATGACAGTAGATTTAATCCCGATTAAACTTGGAGAGTTTGATGTTATATTGGGAATGGATTAGATATTCAATTATGGAGCGATAATTGATTGCCAAAAGAAATGTGTAAACCTTATGACTCCGTCAAAGGTAGTTTTCTATGGTAGTAAATCACCTAGACAAGCAAGATGTTTGACGATTATGTAGGTCAATAAGTTTTTGAGTCAAAGCTGTGTAGGATATTTAGCTTACATAGTCGATACTCAGAAGAAGGGTGTGAAATTAGAAGAGATATCAGTGGTTAGGGATTTTGCGGACGTGTTTCTGGAGGATTTGCCAGGACTTTTGTCGGAAAGAGAGATCGAATTCATCATCGATTTAGAGCCAGGAACTGCCACGATATCGAAGGCCCCGTACAGGATGGCTCCGGTAGAGATGAAGGAACTGATGGTACAATTGCAAGAGCTGCTAGACAAGAAACATATTCAGCCGAGTGTATCACCGTGGAGAGCACCGGTGTTATTCGTGAAGAAGAAGGATGGGTCAATGCGTCTTTGCATTGATTATAGGGAATTAAACAAAGTCGCTATTAAGAATAAATATTCGTTGCCAAGAATGGATGACTTGTTTGATCAATTGAAGGGTGCTAGATACTTCTCGAAAATAAATTTGCGAAGTGGGTATCACCAATTAAAGGTAAGGATGGAGGATGTACCAAAGACGACATTCAGAACTCGGTATGAATATTACGAGTTTCTGGTAATGTCTTTTGGTTTGACCAATGCCCCTACAGTATTCATGGATTTAATGAACAGGGTGTTTAAACCATTCTTAGATAAGTTTGTGGTGCTATTCATTGATGATATCCCGGTGTACTCCAAATCTCAAGAAGAACACGTGGAACATTTACGTTTGACGTTGGAGACGCTAAGAAGGAAAAAGTTATACACGAAATTCTCTAAGTGTGAATTCTGGCTAGAACGCGTGCAATTTCTTGGGCATGTGATTGACAAAGATGGGATTTCAGTGGATCCATCAAAGGTGGAAGTTATGATAAATTGGGAAAAACCAAGGACACCATCGGAGGTGAAGAGTTTCTTGGGATTGGCAGGTTACTACAAACGGTTTATTCAAGACTTTTCCAAGATTTCCACTCCGTTGACAAATTTGACAAGAAAATCTGTAAAATTTGTTTGGACAGAAAAGTGTGAAGAGAGTTTTCGGGATTTGAAAAAGAAGCTTAGCATGGTGTAAGACCCTGAATTTTATGAAATGAAAGTATTCAATTTTCTTATAATTATTATTTTTTTGTAAATGGTTAAATTGATAAAAGGTTAAAGTTAAGGGTGATATATAAAAATTTTTACAATGTATGCAAGTTGTTATAAAATATTCGTTTGGTCGGGGAAGAAAATGACAGAATTATCATTTTATAAAAATAACGGCGAAAGTGTTACCGTTAAAACTGTTGAACTACTCGGTAGTAAAAGTACAGTAATACGCGTGGTTGCATGGTAGCACACGGTATTGATTATTGATGTTTACGTGATAAGTCACTCAGTTATATTCAATTATTGCTACAGTAATTGCTGCATCATATCTCTCATATTATTGATTTATTATTGTCATAGTATCATCTGCATAATATGTTATATTATTAAATTAATAATTAAGACGACAAAGTTATTCATATTATTATTTACAATATTAACAATGTCTAGAAGTTCTGTCAAAGAGAGGTTTGGTCATCTAATTGCGCGCCAATAAGGAGAAATCCTTTTTGAAAAGCCCCCTCTTTCTTGGGAACGACCTGGTTGTTAAATATTGTGAGTTATAATATTAATAATGAATAAGTTTGTGTTGATTAAAGATGAAATTGATAGTTCCATTTTGTTGGAATTATTAGTGTTAGTGAAAATCGACATTTATTTCTATAATAATTGATGTCTGGAGGTTATATTGACTAATCGGGTAATTAACCAGATAAATGAGCAATTAATTGCTATTGATTCACATGATTATAACTATTTGTTCACATGTGTGCACTATTGATTCACATTCATTTACTATTAGGGGAGTTGGTGCAAGATTGATAATACTTGCATGACTAAGTTAAAAATGGAGGTATAAATGGAGGTACTATACTGTAATTTATATTTTCACATGTCTAGAACTATTGATTCACATGATTTACTATTGATTCACATGATTTACTATTATGGGAGGTGGTGCAAGTTTGATAATACTTACAGGACTAAATTAAAAATAAAGAAAAAGAGGGAGGTATTATACTGTAATATTTTGAGCCCCAAAATGTGCAATTATTAAAACTATATTTTTCTATAAATAGAAGCTCATTCTTCCTTCATTTCTCACCAATTCACAAAGTCTCACAAGAGCAATTATTATAGAGAAATTATAGAGAGAAAGAAAAAGAGAAGTCTGCTACCTCACTATTTTAATATCCAGTTTTCTTCTAAGGTAGGGGGTATTATTTATTTTATATTCATGAAGAGAGCTACTGTTATTCCATTCTTTATTATTCTGTTGGAATATCCTGTCTGTGCGTATTACGCATGACCTGGTTCCATTCTTTATTATTCTGTTGGAATAACCTGTCTGTGCGGTCTATCGCATGCCTGGTGAATTCTTCTGTTATTCCATTCTTTATTATTCTGTTGGAATAACATGTCTATGTATATTACCGCGTGTATGGTGAATGATCCTTCGTATTCATTCTTTATTAAATTGTGAAAATGATCTGTCTATGTGGATTACTGCATGGCGGGTGAAAATTCATTTGCAGTTTCGTATATTCTATTATACTCGTATGAGATATCATTTCTTTTATACTCGTCATGAAATATCATTTTATTTGGTATTTTATTTACGTGTTACTATTCACAAGTTACTATTCACCCAGTTACTATTCACTCTAGTATTATTCACTCGGGTATTCGGAGCACTTTTCGTGTCGAGGTACTATTCTCGAAGTACTATTCATAAGGTACTATTCACGGGGTACTATTTACCCAAAAAATATATTTCTTTTCTGTCCAAATTATTTTTGGTACATGAATATTATTCTTGAATTTTACTCCACAAAGCAGTATCATGTTGATAATTTGGACGTTATTGATTTCTGGATAAATTAAATTATAAATCATTAAAATCTATCCTTGAACTTGTTTTATTGAATTATTATGTCATTGTCATCATCCTCGTGCTTATATTGTGATGAAAGTCATCTTTGGCTTACGTGCATAGATGGACTTGGTATGATTATGATCAGGGATTATTCGATATAATCATGATCTTAATGTGACAAATGATGTGGTAAAAGTCCTCATTGGCCTGTAGTTCATTGATGGACAGTTGTTGGTATGATTATCACTAGGGATTATTTACTATAATCATGACCATTGATGATTACATGAATATCCTTGGCCGTGGTGCAGGGGATGATTCGATTTTATTTATTAAGCTGAGTCTCAGCGATAAAGTTGATGAAAAACTTTTTAAATCATAGAAGATAGTAGATTTTATGCTCTACTTGACTCTTCTAATGGATTGCTTATTTCCGCTGTAGTTGTTGATCTAAAAATTGTTGTCTATAATATTCTATCAGGTTATACTGTTGAAGGCTAATGATAATTTATTCTGCAATATGATCTAACAATTGTTGTCTATAGTATTCTATCAGTTGTTATACTGTTGAAGGCTAAGGATAATTTATTCTGCATTATCTTAGTCATAATATTTCTTATTGGGCTAGTTGAGCTCACCCTTTCTTTCATTGTTCTCTTCAGGAAATAAGAAAATAGTTGGGACGAGTCGGGGAATGGAGTGATAGTCCAGGATAAGTGGCTTTAGTAGTCCTCACTATTCTGTGAAATAATGTGACAATAAATGTAATGAGGACTCCATTGAGTGTGGATATTGTCTAGAAGGCAATATTCTTGTTTAAACTCTCAGCTATGTTTTGTCGTATTGTACACGACAGTTGTATAATTAAGTTTGTATTTGATTTATGTATCATGTATTTGGCGACTCAAGATGGGTGATGTATACCTATTTTGGGAGCGTCACACATGGCACCTGTGTTGACATTACCAGATAATACAGGAAACTTTGTGGTATATAGTGACGCATCGCATAAAGGACTAGGTTGTGTGCTTATGCAAAACGGTGAAGTCATTGTGTATGCATTAAAGAAACTAAAGGACTATGAGAAAGGATACCCGACTCATGATTTAGAGTTGATTGCGGTGGTATTTGCTCTGAAGATATGGAGACACTATCTCTATGGGGAGAAATGTGAGTTATATACGGACCATAAAAGTCTGAAGTATATTTTCACACAGAAGGATCTGAACATGCGTCAAAGGCGACGGCTAGAATTGATAAAAGATTATGATTACAAAATCTTTTATTATCCAGATAAAGCGTGTAAGACCCCAAATTTTATGAAATAAAAGTATTCAATTTTTCTTATAATTACAATTCAGTAAATGGTTAAATTGATAAAAAGTTAAAGTTATGGGTGAAATGTGAAAATTTTTCAAAATACACAAGTGGTTATAAAATATTCATTGTTGTCGAGAAATATTCGTTTGGTCGTGGAATATTCTTTCTGTCGGAGAATATTCGTACGATAGCGCAGACATTTGTGGGCCCCATAACAGAATAACTGTCGGGTGAAGAAAATGACAAATTTGAGTTTTTACAAATAACGGCGTAGTTGTTATCGTTAATACTGTTGAAATACCCGGTGGTTAAAATACAGTAATACGCGTTATTGCACAGTAGCACACGGTATTGCACAGTATTTTTGAAATTATTGATTATTACGTAAGAAGGCACTACTCAAGAATTGTTACAGTAATTACTGTTCAATATTTTATTTTATTGATTCAATAATTGCTACGTTGAAATTTTGTATTATTGTTGTTCAATAATTGTTGCTGCACAGTATTTCCCATTATCAGATCAATAATTCATATTATTTGAATAGTATTATTAGATAGCATTATTGGCAATGTCTAGAAAGTTCTGTCTAAGGAGAGGTTTGGTCATCTAATTGCGCGCCAGTAAGGAGAAATCCTTATTGGAAAGCCCCCTCTTTCCTGGGAACGGCCTGGTTGTCATAAATGTGATTCTGTAATATTATTTGTGAATAATTAATTATTGATTTATATGATAAGAAAATATTTATTTTATGTGGATATAAATGAGGGATATATTTTTGTGGTTAAAATGAAGGAGTTAATGTTGAGGTTTTTATCAGTATTTTTGTCGAAATGGAGGTATTAAAAATTAGGGTTTTTGAGATATTTTGCGGGGGTTATAATTCTTAATCCGACCGTTGGATCGTGGTAATTTTTGGATATGTTATACATATATAAGTTGAGTATATGTCCACAAATTTTGAACCGTTAAAAATAAACGTATGATTTGTTATGAATTTTATGAGATGACTGGTTCAGAAATTGTTGAATTTTCAGAGTTTATCATTTTGGTGGAAAATTCTAGAATTGGTGGGCCCCACTTGTGGTTGGTGAAGAAATGTGCTGAATTATATTTCAAATGTGGTGGGTGGGAATAGTAGCAGGTAAAGCCATCAGGTTGCAGGTCAAACCTACCAAAATTTTCCTATAAATAGAGGGCTAAGTTAGAATTGAAAATCACACCAGAAACATAAGCTTTCTCTCTTTCTCTCTCTAGATTATTGAGTGTATTTTGTGAGTATTTAGATACTTGGTGAGTTGCTATTCATCAGTGCAAGTTTCCTTCAGCCTTATACCGATCAGAAGTACTGCTCTTTTGAGGTAAGGGATAGTAAGGGATTGTAAGGGATAGTAAGGGATAGTAAGGGATATTAAGGGATTTTAAGGGTTGTTATGATTTTCAGTTTCGTAATTTTTCTGATCTTCAAAAATTCTGGAAAAATTTGAAATGATATTTTGATGAGTTTTCTTGATTGTGTCCAAAAATGGTGATTTTTGGATGTATAGATTGAGAGTTATGAATTTTATGAGAAAAGACTATTTTAAAAGTAACAGCTTATAATTCCTTGTGGTTAACTCCAAAATTGATGAAATTTTTATTGGGAGTACATGTATATGATAGAAGTATACTCTGTAAATTTCAGAATTTTTAGACAAAAGTACAATTTTTGATAAATGTCTAAATATTCGGCTATTTTGGCCATATGAAAAATAGTAAATGACTTTTAAAAATTCTGAGAAAAATATATGTTCACTATGGGACTATATTATGCTAAATCCCAGAAAAGAAATATTTTTGGAACTGATTTGGTATTTTTCATGAAAATGGTCTAGTTATGAGTAAATGAATTAAATATGTTTTGTGAAGAAAGAAAATTAGAAAATAGGATTTTATGGCTTGAGAATCCTATATGAGGTATATGCAGATTTTTGATGAGGGTTTTGGTTATTGATGATGAAATTGTAAGAGTTGGCATTTTATGATGATTAAATGCATTAATTAGTAAAGTGTAAACAATTAAAATAAATTGTTTATAAATTTAAGAAATGTTATTCTTTCAATATCATTATACCGAAATATTGGTATGTATTTTATTGTGGAATTTCTATCTTTTGTGTCGGGGTTACTATTCATGAGTTACTATTCACAATTTACTATTCATGAGTTACGAATATTACTCTTGAGATTAAAACTATATGTTGATCATATTATTTTTATCATCATATATAACATTTTTATAACCCTGATGTTGAAATTCTCTTTCACTGGAGTGTAAAGATGGGTAGATTATTGGTATGATCATGACTAGGGTTCTCTTTGGCCTGTAGTGCAAAGTTGAATTGTGACTGGTATGATCATGACCATTGAATTTATAATTGAATATCTTAAGCTTAAGTGCAAAGGTGAATTGATCAACATGGTTATAATTATTGTTTATATAAATTCTGAAATGATTATATATTTCTTTGAGATATGAATATATTTGGCCTGTAGTGCAAATATGAATTGTTGATGAATATCTTTGGCCTGTAGTGCAAAGATGAACTGTTGTTGAATATCTTTGGCCCGTAGTGCAAAGATGGTTTGTTGATGAATATCTTTGGCCCGTAGTGCAAAGATGGATTTGTTAGTATGATTATAAACAGGAACTGTGATTTGGTATAACCATGATCTTTGATGTTTCAGGTAAAGACAGGTGATGAAAATATTCTTCGTCCTGGGTGCGAAGAAAAATTTATAGTCACAATTATGATTATGAGTTATTCATATGATTGTGGAAAGGAGTTGTTGAGTGATGTTACATGGATAAAACATTGTTGATGGATTTTTAACATGGAGAAGATAATAGACTTTATAGTCTATTTGACTCTTCTAATGGATTGCTCGTTCCGCTGCAACTATGGTTGAAATTTTTATCATTTACCATATGTTCTAAATCTCTGATTTATTGTTGATGAAGGCTATTGATAATTGAATTATCTTTAGTCATGATATTCTTTACTGAGCTAGTTGTGCTCACCCTTTTGCTTCACAATTCCTTTCAGGTAATAAGAGTGTAGCTGGGTCGAGCGGGGGTAACAAGGGAATAGAACGGTGGTCATCATTTAGTAGTTATATTTGGTGAAGAAAATAGGGTGAGGCGAACCCAACGTTGGAAGGGTGTTTTGTCACTATCATACAAGATGTCTAATGACATACAACCTCGTGTCATCATAAGACAGGGTTGTGCTCATCCACTTGCTGAGTATATCTATGGGCACTACCTATATAATCTTGGTGTTTGTTTGAAGTATAATTCTCAATTAGAGACAGTGGAGATAATGATAAGTCAAGAGAAGACTCACCATTGGGAAGAATATGATAGTAATCTTCTCGTTTTTCTTTGGGGTCTATTGGGTCAACCAAGGATAATTCTGTGGCCATATGATATCTATCATAACCTAGACGCGTGGCCTCCCATGTACGAAGGTTTCCTTGAGCACTTCCCAAAGATTCTAATTTCTAAAACAGTTTTTGACTATACCTTTATGTAAGGTGTTATTGTGAGGTGATGTCCACGGTTGGAACATGAGTCACATTTGGTATATATTTGTATCCAAACTCACAGCATATGTGTTGTTGTATTTTGCACGACAATTGTTGTAATAAAGTTGTAGTTATTTTCTGTACCATGTATTTGACGACTCAGAATGGGTTGGGTGGAATGGACCTATTTTGGGGTTGTCACAGGTGGTATCAGAGCTTAGGGATATGATCTCTGGCGGAGATCGGGGAATATAACTAGGAGGGGAGAGATGAGTAAATCCTTCGCTAGTGTGTCCTACCTAAGCTTATTTGTTGGTCAGTCATAATATCGGGATATTATGTGATATGTTAATTTGTTAAATTAACCCTTGTTTTGAAGCTGTATTCTAGAATGATATATGAAATACAGGAGATGAGCAATGGAGAAATTATGATGACAGGGAAGATGGAATCTGAAATGAAAGGAAGGTATTCTCAATTCTTTGAAATACCAGGTACGTAAATTTCGAGGACGAAATTTCATAAGGAGGGGAGATTGTAAGACCCCGAATTTTATGAAATAAAAGTATTCAATTTTTCTTATAATTACTATTCAGTAAATGGTTAAATTGATAAAAAGTTAAAGTTATGGGTGAAATATGAAAATTTTTCAAAATACACAAGTGGTTATAAAATAATCATTGTTGTCGGGGAATATTCGTTTGGTCGTGGAATATTCTTTCTGTCGGGGAATATTCGTACGACGGCGCAGCTATTTGTGGGCCCCATAACGAATAACTGTCGGGTGAAGAAAACGACAAATTTGAGTTTTTACAAATAACGGCGTAGTTGTTACCGTTAACACTGTTGGAATACCCGGTGGTTAAAATACAGTAATACGCGTTATTGCACAGTAGCACACGGTATTGCACAGTATTTTTGAAATTATTGATTCTTACGTAAGAAGGCACTACTCAATAATTGTTACAGTAATTACTGTTCAATATTTTATTTTATTGATTCAATAATTGCTACGTTGAAATTTTATATTATTGTTGTTCAATAATTGTTGCTGCACAGTATTTCCCATTATCAGATCAATAATTCATATTATTTGAATAATATTATTAGATAGCATTATTGGCAATGTCTAGAAAGTTCTGTCTAAGGAGAGGTTTGGTCATCTAATTGCGCGCCAGTAAGGAGAAATCCTTATTGGAAAGCCCCCTCTTTCCTGGGAACGGCCTGGTTGTCATAAATGTGATTCTGTAATATTATTTGTGAATAATTAATTATTGATTCATATGATAAGAAAATATTTATTTTATGTGGATATAAATGAGGGATATATTTTTGTGGTTAAAAATGAAGGAGTTAATGTTGAGGTTTTTATCAGTATTTTTGTCGGAATGGAGGTATTAAAAATCAGGGTTTTTGAGATATTTTGCGGGGGTTATAATTTTTAATCCGACCGTTGGATCGTGGTAATTTTTGGATATGTTATACATATATAAGTTGAGTATATGTCCACAAATTTTGAACCGTTAAAAATGAACGTATGATTTGTTATGAATTTTACGAGATGACTGGTTCAGAAATTGTTGAATTTTCGGAGTTTATCATTTTGGTGGAAAATTCTAGAATTGGTGGGCCCCACTTGTGGTTGGTGAAGAAATGTGCTGAATTATATTTCAAATGTGGTGGGTGGGAATAGTAGCAGGTAAAGCCATCAGGTTGCAGGTCAAACCTACCAAAATTTTCCTATAAATAGAGGGCTAAGTTAGAATTGAAAATCACACCAGAAACATAAGCTTTCTCTCTTTCTCTCTCTATATTATGAGCATATTTTGTGAGTATTTAGATACTTGGTGAGTTGCTATTCATCAGTGCAAGTTTCCTTCAGCCTTATACCGATCAGAAGTACTGCTCTTTTGAGGTAAGGGATAGTAAGGGATTGTAAGGGATAGTAAGGGATAGTAAGGGATATTAAGGGATTTTAAGGGTTGTTATGATTTTCAGTTTCGTAATTTTTCTGATCTTCAAAAATTCTGGAAAAATTTGAAATGATATTTTGATGAGTTTTCTTGATTGTGTCCAAAAATGGTGATTTTTGGATGTATAGATTGAGAGTTATGAATTTTATGAGAAAAGACTATTTTAAAAGTAACAGCTTATAATTCCTTGTGGTTAACTCCAAAATTGATGAAATTTTTATTGGGAGTACATGTATATGATAGAAGTATACTCTGTAAATTTCAGAATTTTTAGACAAAAGTACAATTTTTGATAAATGTCTAAATATTCGGCTATTTTGGCCATATGAAAAATAGTAAATGACTTTTAAAAATTCTGAGAAAAATATATGTTCACTATGGGACTATATTATGCTAAATCCCAGAAAAGAAATATTTTTGGAACTGATTTGGTATTTTTCATGAAAATGGTCTAGTTATGAGTAAATGAATTAAATATGTTTTGTGAAGAAAGAAAATTGGAAAATAGGATTTTATGGCTTGAGAATCCTATATGAGGTATATGCAGATTTTTGATGAGGGTTTTGGTTATTGATGATGAAATTGTAAGAGTTGGCATTTTATGATGATTAAATGCATTAATTAGTAAAGTGTAAACAATTAAAATAAATTGTTTATAAATTTAAGTAATGTTATTCTTTCAATATCATTATACCGAAATATTGGTATGAATTTTATTGTGGAATTTCTATCTTTTGTGTCGGGGTTACTATTCATGAGTTACTATTCACAATTTACTATTCATGAGTTACGAATATTACTCTTGAGATTAAAACTATATGTTGATCATATTATTTTTATCATCATATATAACATTTTTATAACCCTGATGTTGAAATTCTCTTTCACTGGAGTGTAAAGATGGGTAGATTATTGGTATGATCATGACTAGGGTTCTCTTTGGCCTGTAGTGCAAAGTTGAATTGTGACTGGTATGATCATGACCATTGAATTTATAATTGAATATCTTAAGCTTAAGTGCAAAGGTGAATTGATCAACATGGTTATAATTATTGTTTATATAAATTCTGAAATGATTATATATTTCTTTGAGATATGAATATATTTGGCCTGTAGTGCAAATATGAATTGTTGATGAATATCTTTGGCCTGTAGTGCAAAGATGAACTGTTGTTGAATATCTTTGGCCCGTAGTGCAAAGATGGTTTGTTGATGAATATCTTTGGCCCGTAGTGCAAAGATGGATTTGTTAGTATGATTATAAACAGGAACTGTGATTTGGTATAACCATGATCTTTGATGTTTCAGGTAAAGACAGGTGATGAAAATATTCTTCGTCCTGGGTGCGAAGAAAAATTTATAGTCACAATTATGATTATGAGTTATTCATATGATTGTGGAAAGGAACTGTTGAGTGATGTTACATGGATAAAACATTGTTGGTGGATTTTTAACATGGAGAAGATAATAGACTTTATAGTCTATTTGACTCTTCTAATGGATTGCTCGTTCCGCTGCAACTATGGTTGAAATTTTTATCATTTACCATATGTTCTAAATCTCTGATTTATTGTTGATGAAGGCTATTGATAATTGAATTATCTTTAGTCATGATATTCTTTACTGAGCTAGTTGTGCTCACCCTTTTGCTTCACAATTCCTTTCAGGTAATAAGAGTGTAGCTGGGTCGAGCGGGGGTAACAAGGGAATAGAACGGTGGTCATCATTTAGTAGTTATATTTGGTGAAGAAAATAGGGTGAGGCGAACCCAACGTTGGAAGGGTGTTTTGTCACTATCATACAAGATGTCTAATGACATACAACCTCGTGTCATCATAAGACAGGGTTGTGCTCATCCACTTGCTGAGTATATCTATGGGCACTACCTATATAATCTTGGTGTTTGTTTGAAGTATAATTCTCAATTAGAGACAGTGGAGATAATGATAAGTCAAGAGAAGACTCACCATTGGGAAGAATATGATAGTAATCTTCTCGTTTTTCTTTGGGGTCTATTGGGTCAACCAAGGATAATTCTGTGGCCATATGATATCTATCATAACCTAGACGCGTGGCCTCCCATGTACGAAGGTTTCCTTGAGCACTTCCCAAAGATTCTAATTTCTAAAACAGTTTTTGACTATACCTTTATGTAAGGTGTTATTGTGAGGTGATGTCCACGGTTGGAACATGAGTCACATTTGGTATATATTTGTATCCAAACTCACAGCATATGTGTTGTTGTATTTTGCACGACAATTGTTGTAATAAAGTTGTAGTTATTTTCTGTACCATGTATTTGACGACTCAGAATGGGTTGGGTGGAATGGACCTATTTTGGGGTTGTCACAGGTGGTATCAGAGCTTAGGGATATGATCTCTGGCGGAGATCGGGGAATATAACTAGGAGGGGAGAGATGAGTAAATCCTTCGCTAGTGTGTCCTACCTAAGCTTATTTGTTGGTCAGTCATAATATCGGGATATTATGTGATATGTTAATTTGTTAAATTAACCCTTGTTTTGAAGCTGTATTCTAGAATGATATATGAAATACAGGAGATGAGCAATGGAGAAATTATGATGACAGGGAAGATGGAATCTGAAATGAAAGGAAGGTATTCTCAACTCTTTGAAATACCAGGTACGTAAATTTCGAGGACGAAATTTCATAAGGAGGGGAGATTGTAAGACCCCGAATTTTATGAAATAAAAGTATTCAATTTTTTTTATAATTACAATTCAGTAAATGGTTAAATTGATAAAAAGTTAAAGTTATGGGTGAAATATGAATTTTTTTCAAAATACACAAGTGGTTATAAAATAATCATTGTTGTCGGGAAATATTCGTTTGGTCGTGGAATATTCTTTCTGTCGGGGAATATTCGTACGACGGCGCAGCTATTTGTGGGCCCCATAACAGAATAACTGTCGGGTGAAGAAAACGACAAATTTGAGTTTTTACAAATAACGGCGTAGTTGTTACCGTTAACACTGTTGGAATACCCGGTGGTTAAAATACAGTAATACGCGTTATTGCACAGTAGCACACGGTATTGCACAGTATTTTTGAAATTATTGATTCTTACGTAAGAAGGCACTACTCAATAATTGTTACAGTAATTACTGTTCAATATTTTATTTTATTGATTCAATAATTGCTACGTTGAAATTTTGTATTATTGTTGTTCAATAATTGTTGCTGCACAGTATTTCCCATTATCAGATCAATAATTCATATTATTTGAATAGTATTATTAGATAGCATTATTGGCAATGTCTAGAAAGTTCTGTCTAAGGAGAGGTTTGGTCATCTAATTGCGCGCCAGTAAGGAGAAATCCTTATTGGAAAGCCCCCTCTTTCCTGGGAACGGCCTGGTTGTCATAAATGTGATTCTGTAATATTATTTGTGAATAATTAATTATTGATTCATATGATAAGAAAATATTTATTTTATGTGGATATAAATGAGGGATATATTTTTGTGGTTAAAAATGAAGGAGTTAATGTTGAGGTTTTTATCAGTATTTTTGTCGGAATGGAGGTATTAAAAATCAGGGTTTTTGAGATATTTTGCGGGGGTTATAATTTTTAATCCGACCGTTGGATCGTGGTAATTTTTGGATATGTTATACATATATAAGTTGAGTATATGTCCACAAATTTTGAACCGTTAAAAATGAACGTATGATTTGTTATGAATTTTACGAGATGACTGGTTCAGAAATTGTTGAATTTTCGGAGTTTATCATTTTGGTGGAAAATTCTAGAATTGGTGGGCTCCACTTGTGGTTGGTGAAGAAATGTGCTGAATTATATTTCAAATGTGGTGGGTGGGAATAGTAGCAGGTAAAGCCATCAGGTTGCAGGTCAAACCTACCAAAATTTTCCTATAAATAGAGGGCTAAGTTAGAATTGAAAATCACACCAGAAACATAAGCTTTCTCTCTTTCTCTCTCTATATTATTGAGTGTATTTTGTGAGTATTTAGATACTTGGTGAGTTGCTATTCATCAGTGTAAGTTTCCTTCAGCCTTATACCGATCAGAAGTACTGCTCTTTTGAGGTAAGGGATAGTAAGGGATTGTAAGGGATAGTAAGGGATAGTAAGGGATATTAAGGGATTTTAAGGGTTGTTATGATTTTCAGTTTCGTAATTTTTCTGATCTTCAAAAATTCTGGAAAAATTTGAAATGATATTTTGATGAGTTTTCTTGATTGTGTCCAAAAATGGTGATTTTTGGATGTATAGATTGAGAGTTATGAATTTTATGAGAAAAGACTATTTTAAAAGTAACAGCTTATAATTCCTTGTGGTTAACTCCAAAATTGATGAAATTTTTATTGGGAGTACATGTATATGATAGAAGTATACTCTGTAAATTTCAGAATTTTTAGACAAAAGTACAATTTTTGATAAATGTCTAAATATTCGGCTATTTTGGCCATATGAAAAATAGTAAATGACTTTTAAAAATTCTGAGAAAAATATATGTTCACTATGGGACTATATTATGCTAAATCCCAGAAAAGAAATATTTTTGGAACTGATTTGGTATTTTTCATGAAAATGGTCTAGTTATGAGTAAATGAATTAAATATGTTTTGTGAAGAAAGAAAATTAGAAAATAGGATTTTATGGCTTGAGAATCCTATATGAGGTATATGCAGATTTTTGATGAGGGTTTTGGTTATTGATGATGAAATTGTAAGAGTTGGCATTTTATGATGATTAAATGCATTAATTAGTAAAGTGTAAACAATTAAAATAAATTGTTTATAAATTTATGAAATGTTATTCTTTCAATATCATTATACCGAAATATTGGTATGTATTTTATTGTGGAATTTCTATCTTTTGTGTCGGGGTTACTATTCATGAGTTACTATTCACAATTTACTATTCATGAGTTACGAATATTACTCTTGAGATTAAAACTATATGTTGATCATATTATTTTTATCATCATATATAACATTTTTATAACCCTGATGTTGAAATTCTCTTTCACTGGAGTGTAAAGATGGGTAGATTATTGGTATGATCATGACTAGGGTTCTCTTTGGCCTGTAGTGCAAAGTTGAATTGTGACTGGTATGATCATGACCATTGAATTTATAATTGAATATCTTAAGCTTAAGTGCAAAGGTGAATTGATCAACATGGTTATAATTATTGTTTATATAAATTCTGAAATGATTATATATTTCTTTGAGATATGAATATATTTGGCCTGTAGTGCAAATATGAATTGTTGATGAATATCTTTGGCCTGTAGTGCAAAGATGAACTGTTGTTGAATATCTTTGGCCCGTAGTGCAAAGATGGTTTGTTGATGAATATCTTTGGCCCGTAGTGCAAAGATGGATTTGTTAGTATGATTATAAACAGGAACTGTGATTTGGTATAACCATGATCTTTGATGTTTCAGGTAAAGACAGGTGATGAAAATATTCTTCGTCCTGGGTGCGAAGAAAAATTTATAGTCACAATTATGATTATGAGTTATTCATATGATTGTGGAAAGGAGTTGTTGAGTGATGTTACATGGATAAAACATTGTTGATGGATTTTTAACATGGAGAAGATAATAGACTTTATAGTCTATTTGACTCTTCTAATGGATTGCTCGTTCCGCTGCAACTATGGTTGAAATTTTTATCATTTACCATATGTTCTAAATCTCTGATTTATTGTTGATGAAGGCTATTGATAATTGAATTATCTTTAGTCATGATATTCTTTACTGAGCTAGTTGTGCTCACCCTTTTGCTTCACAATTCCTTTCAGGTAATAAGAGTGTAGCTGGGTCGAGCGGGGGTAACAAGGGAATAGAACGGTGGTCATCATTTAGTAGTTATATTTGGTGAAGAAAATAGGGTGAGGCGAACCCAACGTTGGAAGGGTGTTTTGTTACTATCATACAAGATGTCTAATGACATACAACCTCGTGTCATCATAAGACAGGGTTATGCTCATCCACTTGCTGAGTATATCTATGGGCGCTACCTATATAATCTTGGTGTTTGTTTGAAGTATAATTCTCAATTAGAGACAGTGGAGATAATGATAAGTCAAGAGAAGACTCACCATTGGGAAGAATATGATAGTAATCTTCTCGTTTTTCTTTGGGGTCTATTGGGTCAACCAAGGATAATTCTGTGGCCATATGATATCTATCATAACCTAGACGCGTGGCCTCCCATGTACGAAGGTTTCCTTGAGCACTTCCCAAAGATTCTAATTTCTAAAACAGTTTTTGACTATACCTTTATGTAAGGTGTTATTGTGAGGTGATGTCCACGGTTGGAACATGAGTCACATTTGGTATATATTTGTATCCAAACTCACAGCATATGTGTTGTTGTATATTGCACGACAATTGTTGTAATAAAGTTGTAGTTATTTTCTGTACCATGTATTTGACGACTCAGAATGGGTTGGGTGGAATGGACCTATTTTGGGGTTGTCACAAAGCGAATGTGGTTGCCGATTCCTTGAGTAGAAAAGGTCGTGAGAAGTTGATGATTTTAACTACTCAAGAGGAGCATATCTCAACAATGGCAAGGGTTGAGTTGGAAATAAACTTCCAAAAGAATCCGATGAAAGATTGTTCCAGATGGAAGCTAGACCAACTTTGGTGGATAAGGTAAAGAAAGCTCAGCTACAAGATGAAGAATGTGAAAATATCAAAGAAAGAGTGGTCGAGGGTAGTGAGGTGAAGTACAAGGTCGATGTCGAAGGAATACTAAGATTCGAGGGAAGAATTTGGGTTCCAGCAGTACCGGGTATTAAAGACAAAATCTTGACTGGAGCTCATAACTCAAGATATTCAATTCATCTGGGAAGTACAAAGATGTATCAAGATTTACGATGGCATTTTTAGTGGCCAAACATGAAAAGAGATGTTGCAAAATGTGTCGCGAAATGCTTGACGTGTCAAATAGTCAAGGCCGAGCATCAGATACCAAGCGGATTACTTGAACCATTGGAAATACCGGAATGGAAGTGGGAGCATATCACAATGGATTTTGTGGTAGGTCTTCCAACTACTCAAAAAGGGTACGATGCAATTTGGGTGATAGTGGACAGGCTAACGAAATCAGCACACTTTTTGCCGATAAAGATTAGATTCAATCTTGATTAGTTGGAAAGTTGTACATCAAGGAGATTGTCTCGAGACATGGAGTTCCATTGTCAATTGTGTCAGACAGAGATCCGCGATTCACGTCAAACTTCTGGAAGAGACTACAAGAATACATAGGAACACAATTGAGAATGAGTACTGCGTACCATCCTTAAACAGACGACCAAAGTGAACGAACAATCCAGACGTTGGAAGTTATGCTTAGGGCATGCATCATGGATTTCAATGGAAACTTGGATGATCATTTATCACTAGCAAAATTTGCCTACAACAATAGTTTCCACGTAAGCATTGGCATGCTGCCTTATGAAGCATTATACGACAGGAAGTGCAGAACTCCACTATGTTGGGATGAAGTTGGTGAACGTTAACTGTTAGGACCAGAACTGGTACAGTAGATGGCCAAGGTTGTTGAACTCATTAGGGCAAGATTGGTAGCGGCTCAAGACAGACAGAAGAAGTATGCTGATCAACATAAACAAGATCATGAATTTGAAGTAAGAAATTTTGTTTTCATAAAAGTTTCTCCTTGGAAGGGGAAAATTCGATTTGGTAAGAAAGGAAAGCTAAGCCCAAGGTTTATTGGACCCTTTGAGGTGCTCCGAAGAGTAGGTTAAGTAGCTTACGAGGTAGCTCTACCTCTAGAATTGAAACATGTTCACAATGTTTTTCATGTGTCGGTGCTGTTACCGTATAAACCTGATTACAAGCATGTAATCGAGTACGAACCATTGTAGTTCGAAAAAGATTTATCTTATGAGGAGATTCCTATCTAGATAGTTGAAAGGAAAGAAAAAAGTGCTCAGGATTAAATTGATACCTTCCGTGAAGGTGATATGAAGGAACCACAATGCCGAAGAAGCTACGTGGGAACTCGAAGACAAAATTATGAAGAACTATCCTGAGTTATTTGTTTAATTTATGTCTTCGATTCTGGGGACAGAATCTTTGTAAAGAGGGAAGAATGTGACGAATGAATTGTTTGAGTTGTGATTATGGGGACAGAATCCTTGTAAGGGGGGAAGGATATAACAATCCAGAATTTTAATTATAATTTTAAATAATTATTGAATTAAATAAATATTTAATTGATGTGTTTAATTTGATTAATTATTAGTTAAATATTTAAATAAATAATTCATGTGTTGTGGGAATTAACTTCATTAAGATAATATGTTAATTAAGTTGATAATTGATAATTTGTTATTTTGAAGTTAATTAAAATAAAAGAGTAATGGATTAATTATTATGGAATAATATTCTAATCTAATTTAATAATTAAATTAGAAAGTGGATAAGGATTAAATGAATTGTTATAATGTTGTTTTAATTTAATTTAGTAATTAAAGTGATGCGTTAATTTATTAAATAAAATTATAATAAAAATTATAATTTTGTTGTATTGAATTATGTGGCAAATTGATTTAATAAGTTGTTTTTAATTAAATGTGAATATGGGAATTTAATTAAATAAAATGGTATAATACACTATATTATAAATAAGTTATGAAAATAAATCAAAAGAGTTTAATTCAGTTTTGCCAAACAAGGCTTAATGAATGTTGAGTCTTTAATTTAAATGGGTTTTACCAAATAAGGCATAAGGATTTTAAGTCATTATTTTTAATTGGTTTGCCAAACAAGGCCTTATGGCTTTTGAATTTTAAAAAAGACTAACATCAGTTATGAATATATATTAATACGTATTATATTATACGTTTATATTTTATATATCAGTTATATTTTTTTAAGTTACGTAAAGCTAATATGGGAAGAGAACAGAGAAGAGAAGAGAGAAAAATAGAGAGAAAAGAGAGAAGGAAGAAGAGAAAAACTACTTGTGAATTTGAGAAACAAGAAGGTTGCTCTCATCTTTGTTGTCTAAACAAGAACTTGAAGGTAGCAATTCAACTTTTAAATTATTAGTTTTGTTTTTATTGTTCTTCATTGAAAAACTTACTTTTATTTTTCTGTAATTAGAATTCTTTGATCATTGTTGATGTGACGCCCCCTAATCTAGGTTACCTGACCCCCGAGTTTGGTGCTCACGATCCATCATATACATAACATCTAACTACCCGTTCATTGATGAATATAAGCATACATCTCATTAATTAATATCATTAATACATTATCCCCGGGTCTTCTAACCTGAACATCACAATCATACACTTAGATATACAAAAAGGGTTATACATAACAACATAATAAATATTGTTCATTATAACTACTCCTTCAATATGCATTTGCCCTTGTCCTTCTCCGACCCTCCTGCTACTTCAGTCTTACCTGAAATATTATATTTAAGCAAGGGTAAGCAACGAGTTTGCTCTACAAGTTAAAACATACAATAAGGTATAGGAATCAAGAATATTAGACTATCGATTCGATAGAATGTCACCAAAGTTCAAAGGACTTTGAATTAGCTGAACAAATCGTTAATCAATAACAAGAATTTATCGCATTTCATGCTAAACAATAATTCAATGGTGAAATAGTAAAACGCTTTCGAAGTTTCAATAATGTTCAATCGATTATCAATAGATAATACAATCGTAATAACAAAGTGGATTATCTTCCAGATTTTATGTTGAGCGATCCCACTAGACCTTGAACTTCTCGAGTAACTATCAAAGGTTTAACTTTGACTTACCCAGGTGTATCAGATAACCATAAAGATTAAATTATATGCATAATTACCATATTCGACAATTAACGAGTTTATTTTTAATAAAACTCTATTACAAAGCTTCAATATTATTTTAGGTAATTAAAATATCCCTTATAATATTTTTCGGAAGCTTATAATAAATTTCAAATAATTATTGTATTTTATAATAATTTTTTTAAACACTGAAATCTTTTTTAAATACTGAATAATCTCATTATCATTAATATTTAAATAATATTAAAATATTAATGAAATACTTGTCAAAATATTAAAGTTATTTATAATAACTCAAAATATTTTTAAATCACCAATATTTCCCTTAAATGATTTTTAAAACATTTAAAATCATTTTTAACTAATTACCATTAATATTTAAATATTAATATATTTTTTATCAAAATATTAAAAGTCATTTATTATAACTTATAATATTTCTAAACCATTTATATCATTTTTAAATGATTTTTAAATCAATAAAACCATTTTTAGCCCATTTATTTAATATAATTATTAAATAAATCTAATATCATTAATATTAAATTATTAATAAAATTTACCTCAAAATATTAAAAGTCACATTTTATAACTTCAAATATTTTTAAACACTTTATTCTCATTTCAAATGATTTTTAATATATTAAAATTATTTTAACCAATTTATTTAATACATTTATTAAATATCATTAATATTCAAATAAGTACAAATATTAATGAAAAATATGTCAAATTATCAAAAGTTAATTTTTATAACTTAAAATAATTTTTAAAACTCATTTTGGAAATTTTAGAAATTATTTTCTATTTTTAATGATTTTTCAAAAATTAATATAATTAATTTTAATAAAATTGTCGCTAAAGCCTTTAGCAACAGAAACTGTCACTATAGGTGTTCTTGAGCCTCAAGAACACTCATAGTCAGTTACTAGGTGCCATGTATGACCACCTTTAATTCTCAGCTCAAAGTGTTTTTGGGCTTGCTAAGGTATAGATCATGTAGTATTGATATAATACTACATGTTCCAACAACAATCAGAGTCATATCTCATCACAGATGCAAGATCTATGGCTTCAAAAATATTGTCAAACTTGTAGACCTGTTCTGGGTTTTCTGGGTTACCTAGAAACCCAGACAATTTCAAGTAGTCACTTTGTGGCTTCCATAACATGATTTCTAGGTAATGGTTTTGTGTTTAAATGGTTCCATCATGTAGTCCTCATGTCAAGGAACAATTATACAACACTAGTTCAGTCTAACTACATCACAATCACAAGATTTGAGCCGGTCAAACCTTGTCAGAAACTGTGTTCATCAGTTTTCTGGAAATTCCAGAAAACTCAAAGTCATGCTCGGTCAACTCACTTTGACTACCCACTACTTTGATTCTGTTTGTTATTTAAGTGATCTAAGGCCATGAATTTATAGTTCATACAATAGAGTATCTTTGATACACTATCATAAACAAATCACAGAACATCTGACAGTTTCAAGCTCAACAAAATCTTGTCAAACGCTGATGAAGAATTTTTGGGTTACCCAGAAACTCAAAGTCATGGTCGGTCAACCCACTTTGACCATCAATAACTTGTAATTTGGACATGCTATGAGCATGATTCCACTTCCATATTACACCCCACATAGCATATTACAAGTCTATAACATCAAACAAGACAACTAATAAACAGATCTAGATCTATGGCCTCTGACATTCGGTTGTCAGGCCATAGAACTAGGGTTCTTGACAGTTTTTCAAAACTCTATTTTTAAGCACTTTGATGTTATGGATCTATGATATAACATCATGGATCACCCAATAACATCTTATAACACTTAAATAAACACAAATCTATCTTAGCATACAAGATTAAATAGGGTTAGGGTTTATACCTTCTCTTTAAACAAGCTTTGATTCGTGCTTTCCTCAATTGGTCTTTGGGTGTTATGAGCTTTGTTAGGGACTGAAATGCTAATATATTTCGTGGCTTGAGAGTAAGGAAACTTGGCTAAGTGTTTGGGTGTACAAATGAGATAAGTTTTAAACTTTCTCTCTCTTTAATCCTTTAAGTTAGATTCAATGAATGTATAACTTGCAAGGTGGCATGTAATATCTGATATTGTATAGATTTGAGCACATATTGATATCCCAAAAGTGATGAGTCACTAGATCTTGGAAATCTCTTAACTTAAAACTTAAGTAAAGGGGTATTTTGGTCATTTCACATCCAAAAGGGTATTTTGATAATTTCCCTCATGATTTTAAGGGTATTCTAGTCATTTGACATCATTCCTTTTAATATTAACCTTTAGGGTTTGATAATCACTATTAGGGTTTACTAATTAGAATTTAGGGTTCCCGAATATAAAATTAGGGTTTCCCGAAACACAATTAAGGTTTCTAACTATTCGTTAGGGTTTCTTAATTACAAACTAGGGTTTCTAATCCACATTAGGGTTTACTAAGGTTATACCTTATCTGACCAATCATTGATCATTAAGTCTATACTGTACTAACACATACTCATCAATACAATTACAATCACTGTATTAACTATCGAATCCCTATCCGTAACTAGGATTAGGGTTTTCATTATCTGTTAAACATATCTCCATTCATATTACTCAGTCAATACACAATTTGACCATCTTACTAAACTCGTATCACATATACTCAGCACAATATTGATAATCAATATCAATATTAAAATAAAAAAAATTATTCGTAAAATTTAAATTGTTTAAAATTCTGGGTCCTCACAGTTGAAGTTATGGCTCAAATATGTTAATTAGTAAACATAAACTTTTTTAATTCGTATGTTGTTTAGAGTTGTTTAATTCATGTAAATATGATATATATGGAGAAAATCGTATTACAATGAAATATATATGAATATGGCTTATTTTGGAATCAAAATTGAAGTTCAATTCATGTGTTAAACTGTAAATTGTTTGTTGATTGTGAAAATACATAAAGAAACGAAAATATTATGAGTTAAATTAGTTTTTAGGTTGAGAAACAAATTCACAGTGGTGAATTTCGCTATGAATGTCAAAAGAAGAAGAAATAATAAAAATAGTGGAATTAAATGTTGTAATTTTAATATTTAGGTTGTTTATATAGTTAAAAACATGTTAGAAATCTTAAATTATGATCCCGTGAAGTTTATGTAATTTATATGTGTGAAAATTAGTTGTTAGAAAGTAGCTTGTAGGCCAAATTGGCTTTTTGCTATATGTATCGCAAACTGCAGAACCCAGGATTTTGCACCATCGCGGTCGCGCTGGTGCCAAGGCTTAAAATGGCGTGGCCGCGCCAACCCCTGACATAAACTGTTTTGTTTATTTTTTTTTATTTCAACCCATAGCATGCAATCGTAACTTAGTCTTATGAACATAAAAAGGAAGTTAATTATATGATATGATGTAATAAGATTGTAGATGCATTTTAATACCAAGTATGAAGATTTTTAAGTTATTAGTTAACAAGTTATAATAATTGAAACTCAATATTTGTAAGAGTTAGAGATGTGAATTGAATGCTATAACTTTACGTTATATGTTAGGGAGTTTTCAAATTCGTGTATGCGACTGTGTTATGTGATTGATCAATATGGTTAGACCTTAAGTTAAAGGATATAACTTAACTACGATGGTGAGTGGAACTTATAAAGTTGATGTTAGTATAACTAATAGATGTTGTAATACATATGATATGTGTAGGTGTTTGTGAGTTGTAATTTAATAGCTTACGCACGAGGCAAGTTTCTAAACTCTAACCTTTATTTGAGTTTACCCTATCCTGTTTACAATTGTGCAAGTTTCCTAACTTCATTCTCTTTATAATGAATGCAAGTTTCATAACTCTATTTATCTTTTGTTGTCAAGCAAGTATTTATCTTTATCATGATTATGATTATACAAGTTCCCTAAATCCTAATTCTTTATGTGAATCAAGGTCCTTATTCTATTCATTTACATTGTTATGCAAGTTTTCTTTATCCTACCTTGTTTGTGATTATGCAAGTTCATTACCCTAAATCAATTACGAATGTTCAAGTTGTATCTTTGTGAAACAAGTTCCTATTCCTAAACCTACTTTTACAGTGAACAAAGTTTCTAATTCTGTCTCTTTATCGAAAAAGAATGTGACCTTAGCTTATTATTATTGCTCAAGCAAGGTTTAGTATATCTTTTAATGCTTTTAAGTTTATTCCTTAAGCATGACTTTGATGCATTATGTTTATTCGATTGTGGCTCGTAACTATTCCATAACATGTTGTTATCAAACCCTTGAAACATTATTAAGTTTTGATTCAACTAATCCTTAGTTGATGTTCGTTGAACTCTCAATTACCCTTGAAGCTTATCCAAACCAAACTTACTTTGGTGCAGACTTGTATTCTACAACTGAGAAGAACAACCTTATTATAGGGGATTTATTACGCGTAAGCGTTTAAATGTTTGTGCATAATACATGGTACGAAAGGCTGATCACCCTAAGTACGGGGAGTCCCTACAGTCTTATGATTGTTTAGGTTTAAGTTGAAAGAATACTTATAACCTTGGACATAGTTCATAGTCTTGTGACCCTCAGATATATTTCAAATTCTGTTTCAGTTCTTGATTATCAATGATAGAGAACATTATTCAGTTCTATTGAGCCTATTCATTGACAGTTATTATGTTATTAATATTTATCATCATTTCAAGTAAGCATTTGTTTTGCTCACTCTTGCATATATAACCATTGTAGCTAAAGTTGAAAAGGTTGATGAACCAACCACTAGCAAAGGGAAAGGAAAGATGAACAAGTGTTGAAGACTTATAAATTTATTGAATTCTATGTTGTCAAACTTTATATTAACTATTGTGATGTAATTATTTACTCTTTCGCGTTTGATGAATATTTAAAGGTTAGATAACCTGGGGGAGTGATTGATTAAGTTATGCAACCCTTTAATGGGAAGATTTATTGTTTAATTTTATTATGTTTGGGTAGTTAGAAATGAATGAATGGGAAGTGAATGTCAAATCTTGTGAGAATGAAGTACCCAAATTTGGGGGTGTCACAATTAGTTTACATTAGCCCCATTCCATATATTACCATGTTTGTTTCGACGTTCATACGTCGCACGTATGACTTATCTAACTCAACGTCCAACCGACACACCATTGTACACAATTGATACGTCCAATTCAACTACCATTCCTTAGTTTACATTCCTCTAGACCATATTTCCAAATTCCAATGTGTAGAACTTGAAAATACAAGCCAAACATGGCTCGGCGTCATAGCATTCCGAAGAAAACACCATGCCTTGCCCCCGATTACATAACAACCCTAAAGAGGCTAAATTTCGAAACTAATCCTGACCTTATCTCTCAATTCTTAAAGAATTAAAGTTTTAGGTTTACTTCATATCTTTCTGGATCATCATGAAGCACCTAAATTAGAGTTCATACAAAAGAGTTATGTCCAATTTACTAAAGGACATCAAAGCTATCAACCCAAATGGCTTTGCCAGTGGCGCGCCTCACGCCAAACCGGCAGCGCACCTACTTAGTACCTTCATAACTTCATCATTCAATATTGGAATGAGTTTGTTCTTGAGTCATTTTCTTGCTCGTAACATCCTCTACACATCCCCCTGAACAAAATAATTTTTAAGGTTCTTTAATTAGTCAAAAAATTGGCCCGAAAGTTCCACGGAAGCCATTTTTTATCGAAAGACATTTTTACGTCAAATTTTCTAAACTTCACAACTTGCTTATCTAAAGTTAAATTGAGCTCGCTCTTGAGCCTATGGTTCACATTTACTACACTCTACATAACTCCTAGAAAAACTTAGTTTTCTAGAAGTGTTAACCACCTGTAAACTTGGCCTGAAAGTCATACCAAGCTAGGGTTTTCGACTTTTAACATCTTTTACTTAACTTTTCGCCATAATTTCGTTACAACATACTTTTACTCCGTTCCACTTGGGTTATCTTTGTAACTCATATGAGCATAAAACCCTCTTTTGGGAACCTTTAAAACCCATCTATAGTTGATACGTTATTCTAGTGCGAATTTAATTTTACGAACTATGTTCTTGCTCATCCTTTAAACTTTGGTCTTAAATTCATTTCTTCCATTTTGTTCATCATAACATTACTCAATCCTCTATTCTCCATCATATACCACCTTATTACTTCTGGATCCTTCGTGATCCTTCACAACCACAACAAACAACCAATATATACCTATAAAGCTTAAAAGTTGTTTTCAAAGGTTAAGGTTTTAAGTTTTCCTCTTACTTCCATTTTTCATACATATTAGCATGGTTAAATGTATAACCATAATCTTCTACCATCTTATACTTCCATAAGCTATGTACTTATACATATAAAACTTAAAAGAATGGATTAAGGTTAGGATTTATTACCTTTCTTGGTTCTTCTTCTTTCTAATTTGAACAAGTATGAAAGCTTACTCTCTTCTTCTTTACGAAAGCTACTTGCTAGCTTCTCTCTCCTTGCTTTTTCCCCAAATTTTTGAGTTCTCTCCCTTCCTCTCTAAAATTCTCTAGAGTTTCTTTTCTTAACTTGGTGTATTTGTAATAAATGAAGCAAAATGGGCTCTTTTTATAGGCAAAGCAAGGGTTGGGGTATAAGGGTCTTTTGGCTTACTTAACCATGAGCTAACCATGGTTAAGTCATAGGGGATGGGATGGCAAACTTCCTTATAAAGCAATCTCCTCCCATTGTTCCACAGTCGAAAAAGTGCATTTTTCATTTTCAAATTTTATTAGATATTCTATCTTCCCTCTCATATAAACACTAGCATGTTATTTAAAAAATCAAAAAAACGTAAAAGCGTTTTTAGTGTGAATAGTATTTTTATGTCTTTTTCCCGAAAAAAAATTTATTTTCTTGAAAAAAATTTATTTTCTTATACGAAACCCTACTTTGTTTATTCTAACACGTAAACACAATTTAGGTCATAATACGACCTTTAAACACATAACATAGAATAATATTAATAAAAAAACATTTTATTCAATAATAATCCTTATGTCTAATTTCAAGATTATCCGATTTCTCGGGATATCAGAGTGGTGCCTTTCCTGAGCCTCGCGGGGGAACGTCCCCTTGATTTCAGTAATCAACAACTGACGGGTTCACCTCCTAGAGGAGGAATCATACAACATACATTCATCGCGCCTTACCGTATGCATATGATGACATTGTGCGAAGCACTAATATAAAGCATTAAAAAATATAAGGCATTCATCACACATATAACCGTTCCCAACAAAGTCACCACCTATCGACGCCGGGGAATTTTTCCTATATGTGTTTCTACCCCTTTTAAGATTTATATTTTTGATGTTTTATTTAAAGGGTGAGACTTTAGGAAAAGACCAACATAAATACCGACGAATTTGAAAATTTATTTTTAATTATTGGGTCGAATTAGACAGAGTCGCCAGTTGGTGTAAGTTCAAATGGATGTACCAACTCATCCAATTTTTGAGATTAACGCAATATGGCCCAAGATGTGACTTCGTAAAAAAAAATTGGAAATCAAGATTCATATAATTCGAGGACTTGCTTAAGCGGAAGGAAGGTGTTAGGCCCCTGTTGGCTTTCGTGAAAACACGGTTAGCGCATCTTGTTGTTTTTATAAGTGTGAAGTGTGTGTTTATGTGTGTGTGTGTGTGTGTGTGATTTGAGAAAGCCTTGAATATTCTAAATCTAAATTATATTAAGTATGTTGGTTTTACGAGTCATTATAAGCCTTGTTTTAGCCTATAACCAGAGTTGTTTAATTCTACTTTAAACTTTGATAAAAAGCCTTTTGAGATGATGATTTGGAAAACTTGGTGTTCTGGTCCTATTATTTGTCGTTTGGATTTTTGGTCTTAAGTTTGTCTATCCTCGAAGCGATTTGTATTTTTATAAGATTTTTGTTGTTTTGTTTGAAAATCGTTTTAGGTGATAATACATAAAGTAAAGCATCGAAAAGGGTCCGGCCACCCTTGGGCATGAAAGCCATCTTGATCGACCCGAGCCCCCGCAATCATAATTTTCACTATCACGGGGCCTTAAATCCATTCTCTCAGGACGAGGCCCTCGAAGTCATTTTAAGCCCCGAAATTACATGTACAATGATTTGAGCATCTATTATTACAATCAAAACACGTTCATCATGGGAATCTAGTCAAAATTCGATTCATGGATCTCGACTCCAAGATTCCTAGGCTCACATCATAATATATTGAAACATAGGCAAAAAGAGATCTAAAAGCGGGTTCCCGTAACCCTAACTTTTAGATTGCACATATTGAAGCCGGCATTCTAAGGGGCTATGTGTATTGACAAGATTTATAGGAGAGGACCCAGAATCTAGGATATAAACTCGTAGATCTAAGATGCCTCGTATCTGTACGATGACACAATCGGGATTTAAATAAAAATATATAAAAATGTATCCCAAACCCGCTATCAGATGATTCTCTTGTTAGAATCCCTAGTGCGAATAGTTAGGACCTCCTCCCCACTAGGTATGCATCTAGGATTTTGCGGAGTATTAAAAATCAATTTATAATATTGAAAATAACTAGATCTAACCTAGATGCGAGCCAATCTAGCATAAAGGTTCAAGCGTTGAAGCTTTTAGAACCAGTTGAGGGATGGATCTGACTAGATCTAGGGAAATTTTTTATCTTTAACTATATACAAGCAAAATAATAATTAAAATAGATAGATCTATAAATAAACACCTAATATACGTATAAATATTGAAGCTTTAACTAGATATAAGCATAATATTAAACAAGATCTAATAGATCTACAATGAATATATAAAAAGATTTGATTTTTTCATAATGGGAAACGAAGAAACAAGCTTCTTGTCCTTGATTCTATGCTATAACACTCAATATATATAAGAGATCTATAGACCTAGATTGAATCTAGTGATTTTCTAAGCTTGAATCTGAGCTCCTTTCTCTAGAAATATATTTCTCTCTCTTAAAAATGAGCACTCTCCTGCAAATGAATTGTCGATGCCCATATATAGGGCTCCGGTGTAACGACCGAGAAAATCGACTTGTAATGTAAATAAGTTTTATTTGATTATATTGAATAAAATGAGATTATGTGGATTTATTATGTGTTATGTGTTTAAAGGTCGATTCTATGACCTAGAATGTGTTTGAATGATAGGGTTTACGAATCCGAGAATGTATGGGAAAAATAAAAAAAAATCAAGAAGAAGACGTAAAAACTCTATCCATTCGCAAATGGTTTTTGCGTATTTTCGATTTTTTGAAAAACGCATAAATGTTAGATTAATAAAAAAAGACAGAATGTCAAATAAATTTTGAAAACGAAAAATGCAGTTTTTCGACTGTGTACTCAATTTCAAATGTTAGGAAAGTGAAAATAAAAGAAAATAAAAGAAGAAGTATAATCATAATTATTATTATACGGGAAGAATACGAGTATGATACTTCATATCATACACGTATAATACTAAGATTAATACGACGTATAATACAAAAATTATACGAAGTAAATATGTAAATAATACGAGAATTATACGGTAAGAATACGAAAAGTCAAAGTCAAGAAAGTATTGGTCAACAAAAGTCAAGGTTGACTATTTAGCTATTGGGCTTGGACTTTGAGAAGCACAATAGGAACGTTAGGAGGCCCAATGAAGAATTAAATCAAGGCCCAATAGAATGTTAATGCAAGCCCCAAGTTTGGCCCAAATTGAATATTAAACTAAGCCCAAACCAAGATCCAAGACCCATGGGTCAAACAAGGGTCAAATGGGTGGGTAAAGAAGATGGGGCAACCCATGTGGGACCCCCAAGAAGGAGTAGTATTCGACCATAAGGCCTCCAAAGGAGGTTTGGTAGTGTAAAAATCTAATAAAGTTAAGGAGGTGGCATTTAATGTTGGCCAAAAAGTCTTTGTTAGTTTATTTGTGTGGTGGGTGATGAGGGGGTGTTATGTAAGTTTTGGAAACCTAAGAGTGTTGACAATGCAAGACCATAACTTAAATGACCAAATTGTAAGGATTGCAAAGATTTCTTAATGACCAAAAAGTCATAAGTCTTGCATTTCTTTAAATAGCAAGCTTTGTCTTCATTTTCTTCTTTACAAAATTCAACAACACTTAGGCATATATTGAGAGAGAGAAGTGAGAGCTTAATTCAAGAATCAAGGAGAAGGAAGTGCTAGAAAATCAAGTGATCACCGAGAATAACAAGAGGTAATAGCTATAATCCTTAAATCTTCATCTCATTCAAATTTGTAGTTTTTAAAGAAGTGTTATTGGTGGTTCTATATGATTTCATTGGAATCATTGTATAATCCGGTGGAATAAGAAGGATATTAGTGGACATAAAACACTAATAATCATATGCTAAGTGAAATCATAATCGTTAATAACGAACTAAATGAAGAATGCATGAAAATCTTAAAGCTTGTTATTAATGGACAAGTTTAAAACCATTGTGTATAATTTAGTTGATATATGCTTGGTTAGAAGATGTTATATGGATAAGTTATGGAATTGTTCCAATTGGAACGGAGTAAAAATATGCTATAACGAAGTTATGACGAAAATTCTAGTAAAAGACGTTAACTATTGAAATCATAGTTAACTATGATTTCTAGTCTATTATGGAACATTGATAATGAACCTGAAAAATTAAGGCTATGTAAGTATGTTGAAGAACATGAAATTTATGAGACATAGGCTCAAGAACGAACTCATTCGGGTATCGGATGAGTAAGTTACGGACGAACAACCAAAAAATGTTAAAAGACGTAGAATGAAAATATGATGAAATTTGAGCCAATAAAAAGACTTATTAACGGATTTAGAAAAATATTATGTTCGGGGGAAATGGTAGAATGTAACGAAAGTAAGAAAATGGCTTTGGAACAGATTCGTTTCGAGTTATATCGAGGAAGTTACTAGATTTCAAAGTAAGTGTTTTGATTAAGTTCTTCACTTAGAAAAATTTCCAAGAGAAATGGTCTGGCGCCGTAGCGACAGAATGGAGGGAGGCTATTGCTAATGGGAGCCGCAACGCCAATTTTTTAAAGGGTCTTTGCACCACAGCACCGGACCAAAGCAATACCTAGAGAAGAGTTTTTAACTGCTCAGTTCTTTGGAAAAGTTTGAGGAATGATAATGAACTTAATGTTCACATAATGTAGGACTTTAATGAGTGATTAAACCTTAATATAAGGGTTGAACAATGATTAAAAGGTTGTGAAATGTAAACATAAAATACGTGAACGATAATCGTGTTTCGTATTCACGTAGGACGAACATTCTAAGCATACATAGGTTGTATAACTTAGATGTTGAGGAATGTTAATAAGACATGACATTTCAATGTTGGGAAACCGTAATGAAAGATAATAACTTAACGAACGTTATTGGGTTAACGATTTAGATAAGCTATAAAGGAAGGAAAAGTTAGTATAAACAATGTGCTAAAGTTATTTGGTAGCTAATTGGTGTGCTATATGATTATATCATGTAGAACATATAAAGACCAAAGTAAAGTTGAATTAAAACCTAGAAGAAGCTTGAGGCAAGTTTTCTAACTCTTGTCTATTCCTTGTATTAGACAAGTTGTTACTTCATTTGATTTTTGTTCATATGAAATTGTATGATATGTTAAGTATACGCAATTCTTCCATGGACTTGTGTATTCCAACTTATGCAAATCTTTTAGTATTTGTACAAGTGTTCCAGCATGTTATGCCATGAAATGTTAAGGAAGTGCCAATGTCATTTGATTCGACTAGACGAATGCTAAAATATTTTGTTGATTTATTATAAGTCTTTCAAAATATTATTGTTGTTATCTTAAACCAATTGCTTTGGTAAGGATTCAAAGGTAAGCTTGATTAAGAATAAACAAATGTTTTAAGTCGTATATCGACTGACACGGAAGGGTTTCACAAATTAAACATAAATACGTTTAACGAAAAAGTGTTGATCAACATAGAGTACTATAGGTTGATCACCTAGAAGTGCTTGTAAGTAATATCGGACTTACGGTCTTAGTGTCAGGTTGTCCTTTTTAAAGAAAGAATGAAAAGAATTTTCATGGTCAATGACCAACTCAAAATTTTAAGTGATGTTTTGTCATCTGAAAATGCTTTGAAGGAAAGAAAAGTGTTATTGTGTTATTGTGTTATTCATAGTACTTCATAACTATTTGTTTAGTTATTGAAGATAAATCATATGATTCTTGATTTTGTTGTCGTAGAAATGTTAAACTTGTTGGGCTATTTAATGCTCATACCTTGCTTAAATTATATGATTTCAGCTAAGGACGAAAGGATTGAAGGATTCAGTAAGGATAAAGGAAATGCGAAGATGGATAAGTAGATTATCCTGTAATAGAATAGTATTATTTTTTTATTGAATGATATTATGACAAACAAGTATTGTAATGGTTATAGAAACCTGGGAATATGTTAGAATATGATGTAATAATTAGTAATTACATTCATGTTGGTAAGTTATATAGTTGAATTTATATAAATATAATAGCACCGTGTAACACCATATCTAGGGTTTGAAGGTACCTGGATTTGGGGACATCACATCCTGAGCCAGCCACACGTACACCTACTGCTAGCTACATTTGCTCCCATAACTGGCCCTTATGGGTCCCACAGTCTCGAAGTTCATGCATTTGGTCATTACGCGATTTGTCGAAACGTGTGTATCTTTTAATTTGGGAATAGTTGGGAGGCGTGTCATACCATTCTGGAAAGCTCTTTTCGAGAGCTACGCAATGACATTAGGTTTGACCAATTCTGGATCCAGGAAGATGAAGCGAAAAGTAGAAAAGTATCTTCTTGAATCGGCGGGATAGTCAACTGGCTTGTCTTGGGTAGTTTACAGCTCGAGGATCGCAAGATGGCTTTTTATGACTTAATCCTTAGCTTCGTGATCCTTTCTTAAATATGTTGTTGTCGGGGTGAAATTACGCTTTTTCCCTCCTCCATGTTTAGTAAAAGGAAAGTGAAATTTTGGGTGTCTACATTGAGAGCTCAAATTGCAAAGGTGAAGAGTAAAGGTCAAATGAAAATTTTAAAAAGACTTTATAATACTTCCCTCTAATTTTGCTTAATGGGACACGTGTACACAACTAATAAGTTGTTTGTCGCTTCATTTTTGTTAGTTACAACTTTAGAGAAGTAACTTCTTTCTATCACTTGCTTTGCTCGAGCATGAACTCCACTTGCAATAAAGTAACCACTTCAACTCTTCGTAAAGTAAAGTTGGAAGACTTTCATTCTACGATTTTTTTTGCTCTACGATGATTCTTCACTCAAAGAGCCCTTTTGAATAGTAACTCTACGATCTTCACTTGCACAGTTAGACACTTCCAACAACATAGTAGTAAGGATGTAAATTTAACATTCCTAACTCACTAATTAACTTATTAAACCTAGATTCGTCTAATGGTTTAGTAAACACATCAGCAAGTTGATTTTCAGTTAATACAAAATGCAATGCAATATTCTCATTTTACACATGATCTCTAATAAACTGATATATGATTTTTATATGTTTAGACCTAGAATGTATGACAAGGTTATATGTGATTGATATAACACTAATATTATCACAGAATATAAGGATAAACTTAAAACCAAACCCATAGTCAACTAGTTGATTTTTCATCCACAAACTTTGAGCACATCAGTTTCCAGCAACAATGTACTCAGCTTCTGCAGTTGAAGTTGATACTGAATTCTGCTTCTTGCTGAACCATGAGACAAACCTTTTCCTTAGCAATTGACATGCACCACTAGTATTTTTTTTCTGTCAATCTTGTATCCTACAAAATCAGCATTTGAATACCCTATTAGAGCAAATGGAGATTCCTTGTGATACCACATTGACCCCTTTTATAATTTTTCTCTCCTGATAACTGGCATAACTTCTTTGCTCATAATCCTTTTAATTTCCCAAAACTGGCGATAGTTAGAATTAAGGATAATTGCTTCAGTTTTCGGTCGTTTCAACTCTATCTTTCATGTGTTGATGTCGGATCATTGGCGGAACCAAGGGGTGAGGGGGGTCATATAACCCCCACCAAAATTCTACACAAGCTATATATTAATACATATATTAATAGTCAATATATATATATATATATATATATATATATATATATAATAGTAGTTTATAATAGCAATTCAAAATTTTCTACATGCGCTCTATAAATTAAAAAATAGAATAAATTTTATTTTACAATGAAATTCAAATGAAAAAACTTAAAACACAATCAAATTTAGGTCACTACTTTAGATTGAAGAATTATCACAAAAACCAAGTTCTTTATTTACCAAATTATTTTCTACAAATATTTTATATTTTTAAATATCATGAATTTACTTCAGAGACTCTCCCCTTTGTTGATTTCTTTCAGGATTAATTTTCTTTGTTCTATATAGAAAATTGATATTTTCATATAAAAAATAATATTTCTACATGAATCTCTCTCACGTATTTCTACATGAAATAAAAAAAATATTTCTACATAAATTTTGATATTGACCAAAATTTTGAGACGTTTTTAAACTATGCAGAGTCGCAGGATACAGTTTCCTCCTCTCGGTCGAACAGCCGAAAGAAGCACTCCAAGCGTCAATAAATAATTTTTATTACTGATGCATTTTGACCCCCCCCTCTAAAAATATTTTGGTTCTGCCGTTGTGTCGAATTGGTATTGTAACACAATCCATGATGCCCTTAATAAATATTCATAGGCTTTTAGCAAATTAAGAGTACTTTAGTCTTCTCCCTTTTTAATTATTTTATCAATAATCTGTTAAAATATAAGTACTCAATGGATACCTGTCGAACTAAAATGAGAGAACTAACTAGTTGAGGCTACAGTTTTGTCAAGGCTTAGTCTTGTACAAGAGTTTTGCCAAGTAAACTTATTCCCTCTCTCGCCCAAATTGAATCAGATAACCCACAGTCCGCTAGTATATTTTGAAAGCCCACCACTTGAACTCTAGGCCGAATCAGACCACCCTCTTTTTCATACAAGCAAGTAATTTCATTAAAGTCCCCCATATGACCATACATATACATATCCACATAGTAGAAGAATCGCTAGCTAAACATCATAACAAATCCCAAGAAATTTCTCTATTAGTGGTGGTAACACCAAGATTCATTCACGAGTCTCAACCACTAAAATTCTCTAAGGGCGGTGTTAGTGGGGGTGCTTTCGGAGTTAGGTACTGTAAGAATGGTGGAGGTGGGAATGTTTGTGGTTGCCATTGATGATTGAAAGTAGAGGATGCTTCAAAAGTCAAAAGTGCTCCCCGGAGATGGAGTTTTAATAGTGGAGACCGGAGACAAAAGATAACAAAGGGAGTTTGGGAGATTTTGCAAAGACAAATCTAAAATATGGCGGTTAAATTTGGAGAAGGAAGGTTTTGAAATGGTTGACTCTTTGCATTCACATATTTTCCTAAAAACGGTGTAATAAGTGGTTTGACGTAATGATGATATTAATGGTGGGACCCAACAGTTAGCGTGGGTGCTCGTGACCAGTATTTCTAGCTTACGGCTTGGGCCACCGGGGGATAGCTCTGGTGTGAGAATAAATACAGGCTGAACAAGATTTAACAATGGAGGTATTTAGTGATGGAAAATAATTATGACTTGTGTGTACTTGAGAACCAGGATATAATCTTATATTTATAGTAATCATACCTCCTCTACATGACCTTCCCCGTATGAAAATAGGATTTCTCATTACGTCAGATTCCTTAATGAGATTGAACTAAATCTCCTTGAAGGAAGGAAGTCGGATTTTATTCTGACACTTTTCTGAGGAGTTAGAAATCAAATATAATTAGAAATTTTGGATTCTTTAAAATTCTCTAATTGCCCAAACATGCTTTTACGTGGGGAGACTTTCTCCACGTAGACTATGGCCAACCGAATCATCCGGACTCAAATAATCACGCCCCAACACGTAGTAATTAGTTCTTCATAAAAACCTGTAAATCTCTAACAAAAATTTCCAGTTTTAATACCAGTCTTCCAATTTTATTTTTCCATATAAGACAAAGGCATCTTAAGTCTCCTTAAGGAAAACCAAATTGGGATCTTCAGCCCTAATTAAATTCTTTAGGGCATTAACTATCGAGAGGTTCCCAAGCCCCTGACAGTTCCAAGATAGAGCCAATACATCCCCCACAAGATTGCAACTCTACAATTTTTGTGGGGGTAGTAATTTGAAGGAAACTGATATTTTCACATCAAAAAATGATATTTTCACAATAAAACTATAGCGACGATTTTCACAGTCGTTATACATCTATAACGATACTGTTGTGGCGAAAATATCAAAAATTGTTATGGAAATATGATTTTTCTATTCTGAATTATCTTCATCCCTCAGTTGGAAGTTTGAAGCATTGCTTACTTTCTTTTTTATTTCTTTTTGTACGACCTAATCTGCCTCTTCTCTACATAAGAAACCCAAACGGGCCTATCGCCATTTAATTTAGGGTATTTTACATTAATATACAACAATTAGAAAGTAATTACAATATTAGTGCATCTACAAAATAATTACAAAAATAACGCAATTCACATTAATAAGGAAACCTAAAATCAAGGAAAAATAATTGCCATAATTAATAATTCAAATTCAAATATCCGGGATCTAACAACAAAAATAAATTCAAATTCAAAATAATAATTCAAATTCAAGATCGGGTAAAACACCATCAATTAACATAATTGCATCTGCACCTTTAGATCGAGCATAGTAGAAAACATTCAGAAAACATATGCACTCTTCTCTATAAGATGAAGAAGAATAATACAAATACAAATATGTGAAACACATAGAAGTATATGAAACAGTTGCAGGTTCGAGAATCTTGTACGTATTTGTTGAATGCAATTGGCCAAGGAATGTAAATGTTGAGCGATAATAATATCCTCTCCTACAAACACTCATCTGTAGAAGGTAATAGAATTGAGAATCATCTAATGCTCAAATATTACAAATTCAAATTCAAAAATAAAACTTAATTCATGTAGTGGGTAGCCAAATATTCATACCAAGGTAATCAATTTACCTCCACACCTGCAGTATGAATTAGTTACCTTGGTCTGAAAGTTTGGCAACCAACTGCATAAAGGTTTGGCTACCAACTGCATCACATTCAAAATAAATTGGTAACTTAATAAAACTGAATTGGTTACATTGGTATGAATGTTTGGCTACAAACTGCACTATGAAAAAATAGCAGTTGTGGATGTGGATTGGTTACCTTGGTATGAAGGTTTTGTTACCTTGGTATGAAGGTTTGGTTACCTTAGTGTGAAGGTTTGGTTACCAATTGTACTATGAAAAATTTGAAGGTGTGGAGGTGGATTGGTTGCCGCGGTATGCCGGTTTAGTTACATTAGTATGAAGGTTTGGTTACCAACTGCACTATGAAAAAATTTCAGGTGTGGAGGTTGATTGGTAACTTTGGTATAAAGGTTTGGTTACCTTGATATGAATGTTTGGTTACCTTGGTATGAATGTTTGGTATTAATTATTAGTGCACAAATATTGTACAACAAGAAGGGAAAAGTAGATAAATACATTAAGTGCATCTTTCTACCTATCCAAAATAGGAACTACATGATAAAACACTTATTCACAAGGTTCCTCCTAGCATGGAAAAATCTTATCAAAATTGGTTGCACCGATCACTTTCAAAAACCTCGATTTGACTGCACTAACCCAAGAACAAGGATACGTGCAAATTTGGAGAAAAAAAAGATAATTAGTTGAAAAAGGATAATTGATGTACTATAATTTTATGAAATTAACAGAAGATAGGATCCAAGACTATAGACAAAGTATGTGAGAAATTTCGGAGATCAATAGCATTGCAGAGGTAAGACAGAATGCAACATGCACGTTGCAGATAAATCCTTTCCGCTGAAACATTTTCATATATAGGAATTGAATCTGGTAGAAAATCAGGTTACCAACATAGTAATCAGACCAAAATTTGTGCACTAATATTAATATTTTACCCATATGCCTCTCTCTCCTCCCGTAGTAGAATCAGCCGACGGAGCTCAACGCAGTAAACCATTGCGGCCTCTGCCGGGCAAACCGCCGCTACTTTGGTTTATAGTAGGAAAAAAGAGGATGAAGAAAAAAGAGAGAGAAACAGGAACAGAGATCAAAAATGGGTCTGCTATGTTTGAATGTGTTTGAATAAGAAAATAATAATTAACGAGAAGAAATAAGGGAGATAATCGTGGAGCACGATTAAAGGATACCCAAATGTATTAATTTTGTAAATAACTATGAAAAAATGTATTACTTTTGTAATTATTTTATCTATGAACCATTATTGTAATTATTTCTAAAATGTACTAAAATATGTAATTAATCCTTTAATTTAGGCATGATAATTCGGGTTCATTTATAGAAAAACTTCTTTTGGCCCAAACCCCATTAGAACTAGATGGACCACTTACCACAAGAACAAGTACTTCCACAAGTGCACCTCCAGAGGTCTTAACCAATTCTACCACCTTATTCACAATCAAATTATCAATATTAATAACCTCTTTATTCAGCCCCTCTACTTCGGACTTCTTCACCCGTGAATAGGGCTGAGCACTCGGTTATAACTGAACCGAACAAGCTATTCGGTTATAACCGAAAACCGAAATTCACCTTTTTCAAGTATCCGAACAACAAACTGAAATATAAGGTAATCGAAAAACCAAATAACCAAATTTGTTACTCGGTTATTCGGTTAATAACTGAAACTGAGTCAAGAGAAAAAGAGTGTTTAATCCAAAAGTAGAAATTCAGTCACAAATTTGCATATAATACAACACAGTAAATCAACAGATTAAGGGATTTAAGGTAGAACCCAAAGATGAAAAATGTGACAGGAAAATAAGGGGCTAAAAGAGGGTACAGATTAACATGGGCTGAGCAAACTGAATGTATAAAATCTTTGCCTAAATATCGCCTTGAAGTGAACGAAGAAAATAGTGTTAATATATGAAGTGAACTGAGGAAAACCACATAGTGCAGGGAGCTCGGTCACGTAAAAGCATCGACATCGCCTTGATCTAATTTTCGGCGGAGGCTACCTCTTCCTCTTCTCCTTCCTCTACTTTTTAATGGAGGTGAAAATTGGTTATGGGGTTTGGTGACGATTTTCAGATCTAGGACTAAGAGTGAGAAGAGAAATCAGTGTGTAAGAGAAGAGAGGTGAGAGAGAGATGACTGAGAGATGATAGATCTGACATCGAGAGAGTATGAGAGTCTGAGAGATAGAGACGTGAGAGGTGAGAGAGACTGTGTTTAGATCTGAGAATTGAGACTCTGTTTAGAGATGTGAGAGAGACTGTGGTTAGAGGTGAGAGAGGTGAGAGAGATAGAGAGGTGAGAGAGGTGAGAGAGATAGAGACGTGAGAGGTGAGAGAGATGATATTGATAGATCTGAGAATTGAGAGTTTGAGACTTTGTTTAAGTGTTTTTAACTTTTTAAGACTTTTTTTTCTTATTCGGTTAACCGAATAACAAAGCTTTAAAAACCAAACTCGAACCCGAAAAGTGGATATTAAATCGGATATAACCGAAATTAGAAAAAAAAATCGAAAAACCGAAATAATTCAGTTAAAAAAATTGGTTGTGTTCGGTAATTCGATTTTATCCGTTTTTTGCTCACTCCTACCCGTGAACAGTGGCGAAGCCAGAAATTTGTATAAGTGGGGTCGAAATTATTACTAAGTTACAAAAAAATTTGGCCTGAGTTCAAGGACAGCGCCCCTGAGACAATTTTTTTTTAATACTTTATACTTTCAGGATATATATATATAGTCCGGATCAGGGGCTTACCCCCTGATCGAGCTTACCCAACTTACCTATATAAGCCAGCCTCTTTTTAATTTCTCTCTCCCCGTTTTCACATAACACGGCTTCCCCCCCTATTATTTCTCTCATTCGAAAATCGAAAGGAACGCGCTCTTCTTCCTCTCTTATCCAGAAAATCGACTGAGCTTCGAAGCCAAATCTGAAGCCCCTTGAAGCAAATCAGTTATTCCAAAGAGAAGCCCTGATCGTGACATACCTTCCCTCATCCGATTCCAACTCAAGCCCTAAACCTGGTACGTCTCCAAATTTGAAACTTGTGTGGAATCAGTTTTTTTTTGGTTGAATCCTGCGTGTTCTCTCTCATTTTCAGACAAACAAACCCCTTTCCCTCATCCGATTCGGTCGAAAGGAACGAAGCTTTGTTCGATTTCTTCCCCTGCCACTGACCCGAATCAATTCAAGCAACCCTAGATAAGCTTTGTTTGGGTTGTGGGTTTTTATTTTAATTTCTACGTAATTCGAGTTTTAGTCACTATTTGTTGTACATATTAAGGTTTGGGTTGTGAGTTTTATTAAGCTGTGGTGATTAGTGTTTTAGACTGTTTTGGTGCATTTCATTCCTGTAAAAATATTAACATGTTTAAGAAATACCATATCCTCCCTTTTTGGGAAAAGTTGGATTTTGTAAATTGGCGGTATAACCTATTATTCGCTTCTTACATTATGTGTTACTAATTACCATATCGAGTTTATCTTCGTTTTCAAAAAACCTGTTCAAGTCTATATTCTTTTGTAAATTGGCGGTAGATTATGCACTGTTCTGATTTTCTTATATTACGTGTTACATTATTTTGTCCCTGGGGATTATTCTGTATTGTCTTGGTGTGGATTTAAGTTTCTGATGTTGCTAGATCTGTTGAGTTTTGTACTATTTTCTCCTACATCTTTTGTTTTCAGTGGAATTATGTTTAACTTACTGTGCTTGTTCAATTTGTTTCACGTTTGCTTTCTTAAATCTGTATTTTAATCGTTTATAATTAGGGTAACCCACATTTCATTAGGAATCCTATCTGAAATTATTTTGATATCATTTAATCAATTTTATTTAATGATCAAAGAACTCTTATTTATCACACTTTATTAGAACATTTTGTCACATTTTATGACTTTAATTTCCTTTTTGATGGAGACTTACAAAACTTTAATATATTTTGTCTGAGCAGCTAGCCAGCTATGAACTCACATTGTTATTGTGAGAGTCGACCTCAAGTTAAAACATCATGGACTGATTCAAACCTAGGAAGAAGGTTTTTATTTCTGAATTATGAAAAAGTAAGTGTGTTAGGGTTTCAATTTTAAGTTATATCTCTTCCATTCTATTTACTTGTACATAAAACTGAAACTTTCTTTGTATTCTTTGTTTACAGAGGAATGCTTGCCAATTTTTTGCTTGGTATGATCCTCTAATGTGTGCAGATCAAGACAAATAATCCCCGAATTACTTCGAAAGATTAACGGAATGGATCAAGAGATTTAGAAAATGCGTGCACTAGGCAAAATGCGAAGAAACAAATTTATTACTGCACTTGTTATTTCTTGGTTGTTGATTGTATTCATGTTATTGTAGATGTACTAAATATTGTAATATTGTGTTGAATATTGTCATGTTCATTAAGGATCTATAAGAATCTGATTATATTATAAAATGTGTTGAATATTTTGTTGTATTTTGTTGAATAGTTGAAAAATGTGTTGAATATTGTGTTGTATTTTGTTAAATAGTTGGAAAATGTGTTGAATACTACGATCAGATTTTCAAGTGAATTGAAAGAGGCTTGGTACCAAATCTTTGTTTTGTACATCCTTTTTAAAGAGAGATGGGCATATGTTGGTTTTTGGGTAGTCGAGGAGAAACCATACATACATGTTTTTGCTTTGGTTGATGTAATTTAAAATTTTGACTTTGATAAAAATGAAATTGGTTTAGTTTGATTTGGTGGTTAGAAAATAAGACAGTTTAAACTATTTTGATGAATTCGTCTCTTTATGTTTTAAAATTTTGATTTGTTAGTATTTGGAAGCTTTTATTCCAATACCCTCTATTAGAGGGAGGGGGGGACTTCATGCTAGTAGAAATTGCAAAAAACTGAATATTAAGTTTAAACCCCATATGATATCCCACGTATTGGCTGACTGACTACAAATTGTACTAAACAGCAAACATGTTACCAACAATCATGCTTGGTTTACAAACACAAAACACAAACAGTCTTGATTACCAAAACGAAACCAAAAGTCAAACTGATAATACACAAACACAAACTGCCCAGTCAAACTGATAACATTGAACGAATCCAAAACACAAACAGTCTTGATTACCAAAACGAATCCAAAAGTCACCACAAAATATTACCTTAAACAATCTATTAAATCCCAATCAGCAAGAATGTAAGCCATACTACAACAACTTACTACACCAATTTCAGCCAACATAGAAACTAAGGTACTTTCAACATCTAGATACTATGATAAAATTGACACTTGTGTACTGCTGTAGTTTTCCACCTCCTGTAGCTGGATACAAAGTATTGAAAGTTTATCTCTTTGAACTGCCTTCAGTCTTTTGTGTAACAACTGAGACTTTTTTCAGTGGTGAGAAACCTGTAAATAAGAGTAAATTAACATTGGTAGGACATATTTAATTATCAAAGTTCATTAATGGCAGACAAATGAGAGTTACACAACTAGTGCTGTAATACAACTAATTAGCTTTTTATGCTAAAGTAAAAAGGAAACTTGGAAGGCATGACCAACCAGGAGACACAAACTTCTATTCAGTTGTAAGCAAAATAATTGTAGCATATAAGTAGCACAATCAGAACCACCTCATGTAACATGGGTCAAAAAGAAAACCAATGGTTTACAGGTCAACAGAGTGAACCATGAAATAACTAACATATTTCATTTATTTATCCCTTAATTTATTATTGCTACTGGTGCTGGCAGTTGGACTAAGGAACTATTCTGGTTAAGTGCTCAACTCTGTAACTCATTTTAAATCAAGATTAGCTGATAACATCCACCATATTGCAAGTATCAGAATTTGATTTAAAAAAAAATCTCTGTCATAACATATAAATTGAGTCAATTTCAACTGTTTCAAATTTTATTAAGTCACTATAACATTTGAACTTGAAGAAAAATAACACAAGACAAAAACAAAGAAAAGGGTCCTGCAGATTCCAAATATTTCATGTTTTACCAATAATATTACCTGATTACACTACAGAATGAAATTGTGAAATGATGGCTGAATTAAAAGGAAAAAAAAGTACCTTTCTAAAAGGAAATGATGGCAGTTGGACTAAGGAACTATTCTGGTTAAGTACTCAACACTGTAACTCATTTTAAATCAAGATTAGCTGATAACATCCACCATATTGCAGTTGGCTTAACGCAAACCCTTTTGGCCTGGGAATCATTAAAGGACACTAAAACTAATAGAATTAGGGCTTGTTTTGGAAGCGAGAGAGAATCGAATTAGGCTTCTCTTTGGAATACACGAAACAGTCAAGGGGCTTCAGATTTGACATACCAGGATTAGGGCTTGTTTTGGAAGCATATGAGAGAGAATCGAATGAAGGAAGGGGGAGCCCGAATCGAGCTTCTCTTTGCTATTACTGATTCGTGTAAAGGGCCTTCAGATTTGGCTTAGTCCGAATCGAGCTTCTCTTTGCTATTACTGAGTCGCGTTCCTTTCAGATGAGAGAAATAAGAGGGGAGAAAATAAGCCGTGTAATGTTTGAGCGAGGAGAGAGAAATTACTAAGACGCAGCTTTAATAGGTAAGTTAGGTAAGCTCGATCAGGGGTAAGTCCCTGATCCGGACTCTCTCTCTCTCTCTCTCTATATATATATATATATATATATATATATATATATTATAATAAAAATATAATGAGCGATAATATATGGTATATATACACTATATTGACTTATAACACATTTTTTTAATCACAACTGTTCATAAGTAAGTAATTTATTATTTATTTTTAAAAATAATATAAATTAGATTATTATTTAGTTTAAAATATTATAGAGAGATACATGTATTGAAAGGATATGAGTCATATGTAATTAAAATTTGATTGACAAAGTTATAAATTTTTAATTTGACCCCGTATAATAGAAAAATTATAAAATTTTAGCGGGGTCAATTTATATATAATATTTTAAAATTTACTTTATATTATAAAGCAAAAAAAAAAAAATTTAGTGTGGTCGATTTACCCCACAAAGTTGACGTGGCTTCGCCACTGCCGGTGAATGGACAGAATCTTTGAACTTGCTCTTTATCTCATTCAACAAACTTTTCCATAACATAAATGAACCGAGTCGAGCTAAATATTGAGTTGCTCAGGTTTGATTCACAAAATTTATCGAGTATAAAATAAAATTTGATTGAAGCTCATTTAAGTCGAACACAATCTCGAATTGAGAGTTGCTCAGATTTGATTCACAAAATTTATCGAGTATAAAATAAGGGGTTATTAAGGCTCATTTAACTACTGAGTCGATCACACAGAGCACTTTAAATTTTTCGAACGAATATGATCCAAATTTAAATAAAAAATTCCAATTTAAGAATGTTCGAATTATTTATCAAACTTTAAAATTTGCTCATATTTAAATCATTTATATTTCAAGTCGAATTCGAATCGAATTTTTAATCGAGCGAATATAAATCGAGTCCGAACTGTTTGCTCATTCTACGATTTTAAGAAAAATTTAAGGGTCATACATTTCAGCGGCAATTCTAATATATATACCCAATAATATTGAACAGACAAACTAATATCTCGGTTGAAATCCTCTATAGGGTCACCACAATATGAAACAATGTATTTACCCCGCGAAGCACCCGTTCGGCAATGACTTATTTTAAACCTACTTTTAAGTTCAAACTTAAAATAAATTTTAAGTCATTTGACTTATTGCAGAATAGGAGATTTGTGCACCACCACCTTCCCGATCCATTATATTCATATTCAGCCATGTTCTGAATACAATCATCCATATTGGACTAGATCTGATAACCAGGTCGCCAAAAACAATAAAAACCAAAATCGGTAAAAAGTCTCCCCTTAATATAAGTAGGTTTACCTAAAAGGCACCCTTATCATGCTTACCTGCTGGATATTATTAGTAGGTTTCGGATTAGCTGTTGGAAACATGAAGAATGAAGACCTTTATATTTTATTTTACCCTTTTTGTCTTGGTATACTTAAAATTCCATATTAGTTTTTCCTTTGAAATTGAACCCTCGAGACTGCCAAATAAAATTTCCAGTTCATAATCCTTGTTTATATCAATTCAATTACTTCAATTCTCCCATAAAGTAATTTAAATTGTCGTAAAATGTGACGGAAAAAGTTATTTAATCACTAATTTAGCTATTTTCCAATTTCAGTTCAAACATATTTTTGTACAGATCATTTAAACAAACTGCATAAAAGAACATTGATCTGAATTTAGAATTAATGCTTCTTTAGAACAAGTATAAAATAAACATTTCCTTCATTGGGAAAACCTTAAAGGTCAGTTTGTTGTAATCTTTTGCAAAGTTATGACATTAAAAGGTCATTTATGGCGTGTTTGTGAATTTTATTTTTGGGGAGAAGAATAGGGCCGGGAAGAGAAAGTTCGATGCTTTCTTTCCAATTTTAGAAAGAAATAAAAAACGTTCAACTTTCCCTTCCATTCCTTTCCTTTGGAATCAAATCTCACAAACACACCATCATTGTATATTTTTTTCCGCAACTCCCTTTTACCAGCTATTGAGTCAGAGGAACACATTCAAGCTCAACCTCTAGCACTCCCCTTTCGACGTTTTTCAGCTTGAGCGCAATGTCCTGCTTCACCTTTCCATCCACAAGGTTGATGATACCGTCACGTAGTAGGGTGTTGTCTTTGCTCGCAACCCACTTTCCGAGCTGAATTGACTCTTCAAGTTTAACAGTCTCTGTTGCTCTGGCTGCAGAGACGAGTGGTTGAATATCAATGTCTGCTTCCCCCATATAATCATCATTTGTGAATGTATCCTTATCATATACAAGCTGCAAAAGAGTTTCAGAAATTTTTACTTAGTACTCTTCCTATTCCAAAATATAAGACAATTATTGACTTTTTGAAATCAATTCGAGACATTTCAAACTAAAACTCGACATACATTCATTAAATTTTTGTCAATACAATTATGAATATTGTATACTACCTAATACTACAAATATAAGATTTATTGTTCGTTGTTGATATTGCCAGAGCAAATGTATATTTAACGACATTTAACACTTAAATCAACTCTTATTGCTCTGGCAACATAAATTTTGTTGTAGCAATATCAACCGCATTATTGTTTTGTAATTTATAATGAATTATATCAAATTTGAGCTTGAAATGTCTCAAAAAAATAAATGATGGTCTTATAATTTGAAACGGACATAATATGTTATAAGGTCACAATATTAATTTTGTAAATAACATAAGTCAACTGTCAAACTACATTATGAGTTTATTTTTGTTTAACAGCTTTCAAATAGAATGGGGTGTCTGAATCTAAGATGCGAACTCAATTACCATAATTCACAAATGGATAAAAATGGAAGTTGCTATTAAACAGAAGAAACTTTCAGTTACCCTTATATAGTCCACTATAAAAAATTTAAGGACATGAACCTTGACTATCGTATTGTGTGTTATTGCAACATCATTTATTTATTTTATATAGAAAGGATTGCAACATCAGTCGCAAAGTGTTCTGAAGTTTGTTCATCTTTTTATAAGAATCGATTTTTGAAATATGCATAAAAAGTTGTATTTGACAGCTAACCATATTCTAAAGTTAGAGCTAACTCCAAATGTGTGTTATAGTCATTATAGCGTCATTTATTAGTGCATAACAAGCACTTGTGATTCCGTGTAACAGTCCTGATTGTTTCATCAGTCTGACAAGAACAAGGTCGTTTTAGAAGCAACCCTTCTTTTCACGACAAGCAACAAGAGGAGGAAAAGAGGTGAAGAGAAAGATCAGGCAACAGATCGAAGGAAAGATGCATCACACGTCCTCACGCCATAAATTATTTTCACATGATTCTTAGCCTTATGCTTTAGACTAACCCAACAGATCCAGTAAACTTGAGGCTAGAGTATTTCGGAAAACTAAAGATTAAAGACTTGAACCTTTGTTTACTAGACTAAAAAACCTGAGCCGAATTACAGATGTAAGCACGTGATCAGAAGCCCAACATGGCAGGTGTCACAGGGTCTACAAATTGACACCATAAGGAGCCTTGGAGGGTCACAGAAAACCAGATTCTAGCAACTCTAACAACTGTTTTCTCAACTCCACCAACTCAGCAGGTGACATCCGGTAAGGGGCTCGAGCAGGGGGTCTCGCACTCGGCTCTAAATCAATCTTATGGCCGACAACACGTCTTGGAGAAAGGGTCTTTGGGAGTTTTGGAGGCATCACATCTTTGAATTCTTCCACCAACTCTCCAACATCAACATCACGTCTTGAGTTTGACCTGACTTGATCTCGATCAAAGCACATAAATAGGTCTCTTCCCTGTTTGAGTCCAGTCTCTAGTTGTACTGCAGACAACAAGTCAACCTTTTGCTTGCCTTCCTTCTTCTCCAAATTTGGGTATATAGCATTAACAAATCCCGACATTTTTTCATTTATGATCATTAATCCACCAAGATGAGGCATCACCATGCACTTTGCCGTCATTAGAAAATCGATTCCCAGGATGATAATCATCCAGAGGAACAACCATCAACCTTCAAGTCTGTCATCGCTGTGCCACGAATGGGGTGGCCCTCAGAATTCACAGCTTTGATTTGACATTGATGGATCAACTATTAAACATTTTGAAGTTATTAGTGCTCTGTTTACTTATTTTGAGATTTGTTATGCTTTGCACGTAACCTTTATTTCCTATTCGGAAAGGGGGTGTTACAAAAACGTTAACAGTTTGTGCTAGAAACCAATCCATCCCAAAAAATAGTACCAATGTACTCCACATGTCCTTAGCCCAGTCAAAGCTGATCAAAAGGTGATCAACAGACTGCCTCCTTTTGACATACACCACCAATTTACTAGATCTGACCTGTAGTCTGCAATTTGACTATTGTTAAAATAGAACCTCTAGGAATAGTACCCATAAAAAATTAACTTATGTTAGTGCATCACTCCTTAGATCAGCTGCTGATAAAAAGATTATACCGAAAAGAGGCCGTACACGGTCATTCACCAAGTAGTTTAATTGCCCTGTATTGAAAGACGCCTCATGAAGAAGACTGTAAAAACCAGCTATCTACTTCGAACTCCCAATCCTAAAACCTCCTTTGAAATCTGGACCCCATACTGACCTGTCACCCACTGAATAAACAAAATCTGCTACACTCCCAATGGTATCAATGCCCAATCAGGTATCACAAAAGAGTGTGCTCCCTTGGTCCCATGTTAAATGTCCTACTTACATTTTACATGCTGATTAAAATATATTTTTTGTTCCCAAAATACCCTTTTGTTCTTTCTAAACAGACATTAATCTTAGTATTGATTTTCACTCTCCCATAATTAATTTTACATATTTTGTTCTCTTTCCTCTCTTTTCCTTTCTCCTTCTATCTCCATTTAAATGCCATAAGTAACTATTTCCTATGCCAACAAGTATCATTTCATTAACCTTCTATGTTACTTGTATTTTCAATGAATAGTTGACAAAAGTAATTCAAGCGTTTATATAGAAAAAATATGACAACAGTGATTTCAAAAGAGTAAAGTGGACATTTATTTTGGAACAAACAAAAAATGAAATTCGGACGTTATATTAATGAGAATTTATTTCAACGAGAATGTCCAAGCATGAAAATAAGAAGGCCAAAACAAGAAAAAGATTCACTACTTATACTTCTAGGAGCTTAATTACATGCCCCCACCACTAACCCACCTAATCCACATGATAGGGGCAAAAAAATGAAAAAGAACAATAGAAAAAGGGGTTCTTAAAAAGAATCTGGAAAACAAGATAAAAGAAAAACTGGTGGAGCATCCAAATGGAGCCAAGTGGATTTCTGGATTTTTACAAAACTTGCATCACGTTGTTGGCTCTTAACTTATCACTTGCATCTCCTTGTCTACAATTTTATTTCTAAATACCTGTTTTCTCACGTACCTATTTTACAAATGAAATGAAATTCTTATCGTTTACGGGAAAGGAAAAAAAGAAGGTATAAGATAAAAAAGCTAGAGAAATTTAATTTTAGGACAGCCCAAAAAAGAATGGGAAGGAACTAAAGTGGGATGGATGGAGTATAAATATATCAAGCAATTCAAACTTATGATAGTAAAAGCATTCTGTCTAAATTTTCCAACTATATTGAGTTTCTATGTAAGCCATGACTATTATATGGCATTATGGCATGAACAGCTAAATGAATGATTGGGACCAATACTTTTCATGAAAGAGTAATAAGTAATCCCAACCCGATACACTAAAAATGAAGTAATCTGCATGAGATTCATGCGTATAAGATTCTGTGCACCATGCCATGGGTTCTCGTGAAATTTATTTCTTCAAATATTGAACTTAATTATTTTGTCATTGGAAATTGACTTTCTACTAAATGAGTTATAAAAACTTCAATATTTAAGCCGTGGCCATATATGGCATTCTTTTTTAATTATTATTTTCCAGCAATCATGGGTATCAAACCTCTTAGAGCATTCAAGTAATCCAATGGGTACACGCCCCCCCCCCCCCACACAAGAATCGTGCACCGGACAATCCAAGCATAAGCTTGTGTGGGTACCCCTCGGAGTTGGCAAGCTTTGATCATGTGACTTCTCCTTTATTATGGCAGAGCACACGTCATTTAGCCAACCATGAATGACTAGGAGCAATATTAGCATAAAAGAGTAATATCAACCAGGTACACCATAACAAAGCAAGCGACGTTCCATTTATGTTATTATAATTTTGTGCAGTGATTCAACAAGTTCTCATGAAAATTTTTTATTGAAATTTTTGTACCAAATTTATTTTGTCAAGTAAAACAGACTTACCAGCTTAAGAGGAGGAATGTCTTCTGGAATTGACAACATAAGCGTTTCATTCCATACAGGGTTCAGATTGTTTTTTATGGAACGCGTCTTCACTGACTGCAACATATTAACAAAGAGGATTCATTGCTTACAATTCCTCTTTGTTCGCACCTTTAAAATGAAGAAATGAAGTAAGCAGCAAAAGAACGCTTACTTGGTTCCCCAATGAGAGGATGACATAGGGATCGCTGGTCATCATATCTCGGACAGCTAGATTGGTGCCTTTGACCACATTCACTTTTATTAGTCCTATAAATTCGACCATACCAGCCTATAGAGTACAGACAACATATTAGAGTAATGAATTTCAGGCAGCCATGTCAAAATAAAATACTAATATGCTTATTAAATGGCACTACTAACACAAGTATTGACATCGAATATATTGTTGTCTTAACATCTCAACCCTGATATCATCATATGAAGAATTTATCTAAGAGCACGTGAAAGCTATTTTTCAGTTTGAAGTTTCGAGAATAAAAACTAGAGTTATGTGTGTTGTGTGCGTGTGTTGTATGTATATATATATATATATATATATATATATATATATATATATATATAGGAGAGTGATCCATAGCAAACGGTTGCTATGGACACTACTCCAACAACCAGATCTTACACCGTTAATCAAGAGATCCAATGGCCTAAAGAGAAAAAAAAAATTATTGGCCACAAGCGACCAGAGATTTTATTTTTTTTTGTCACTACTAAGACTTGCAGCCAAGAGAAATGTCTAAAAGACCCCCACCTTAGTTAGATTCAAATAGTTGTAATGTATAAAATATTTGTCAGGTAATTCCAAGCAGCATTACAATATGTAGTTTAAATTTTAAATAATCAAATTATCACAATAATTGGTTATGTTAAATTATATTACATAAGAAATTATTTATACAAATATTTTATAAAATAAATACATTAAATATAGTTGACAATGTTAAATTTTATTACTTAAGAAATTATTCATACAAATAAATACATTAAATATATTTGACAATTTTAAATTTTATTAATGAAGAAATTATTTATAAAAATAAATACATTATATATAGTTGACAATGTGTTAAATTTTATTACTTAAGAAATTATTTATACAAATATTTTATACATTGAAACTATTTAAATCTAATTAAGGTGGGTGTGTTTTAGACATTTCCCCTGGTCGCAAGTCATAGTAATGGCCAGCAAAAAAAAATTCTCAGGCCGCTACTAAGATTTTCGACCAGTTCCTCTTTCGGCCATTGGATCTCTGGATTAACGATGTAAGATTTGTTTGTTGGAGTAGTGTTCGTGGCAACTGTTTGCTATAAATCACTCCCCATATATATATATATATATATATATATATATATATATAGACTTACATACATACAACACACATACACAAACACACACATACACACACACACACACACACACATATATATATATATATATATATAAGGAATGATCCTTAGCAATAATGACTAAAGTTACTATTTGCGGAAATGTATCTCGAACTGCCCACAGAGTAAATGGACGTGCCAGAATTAAAAAATTTATTGCCTTCCGGTAGTCTTACCCTCGGAAGACACTAGTTTTCCTCTTGAAGTCTTTTTAATGTTTAATTATAAAAATTCCTTCGAGTTTGAAAGAGAGTATTTTTCATTCGCCTCCAAGGAAAATACCACAAAAGAAAAAGACAAAAGGAAAATAATATTGCATGTGATACATTATTAAAAGACAACATCTGGAATAATCTTGTGGTGTGTTACCAGTTACGCTATACTGGTTGGCCACCGGTGTAGACCTTTGGATTGTGCAAAACATGTCTAATCAATGCTTTTTGGCACTAGTTTTATTTTTTTCAACCATTAGTAAGCCGTTGGTTTAATATCGGTGACACTGTTTTCTCTCCAATTGTTTTCTCTCCAATACATTCGATGTCATATTTATTGATGGGATTTAATAATATTTATTATATTTAATTAATAATTTTTATTTTATAGTTACTTTAACAGCTATTTTATATATTAAATCCCATTGATTCTAAAGAGATGAGATTTGGAGATTGTAATATATTTGTTAAAATATATTCAGGTGAGACTATTATTGAAGAGATGGCTTGGTTCAGCATTGGGCTGTTGTTGCAAGTGATTGAGGTCGTAGATTCATATTGAAAGTAGTATGCACACAAGTCAATCATATTTGATATAATGTAGCATATACTTTGTAATCTTATTAATTTATTAATAATAAAAGTTAATTTATAAAAGGCTTTTACTTTATTTACATGGTGTTATATTAAATGGGATAAACCCATAGTTTAGAGCAATACTTTTAGAATCATGATAATAATCATGCTAATGACTAAAAGGGGATTATTGAATCCGAATGGATTGGTACATACGTTGCTTACTCTTAGAATGAGGATGATTGATCTCATAATCATTTGTGTAGAGACACTAAAACAAGTATGTAGTTGCTTATTGGAGAATAAGTTCACTGGATGTGGCTCGCTAAGAAATACCTAATGGAGTTTTACTTGCTTGTCAATAAGAATTCCTCTAGTGATAGTAGTACAAGTGATCCTTAAATTTGAGATCAACATAGTATCTTGTGTATGATGAGTTATACTGTGACATGTCCCTTAAGACCCTTGGGGCATATCAAAGGGTATGCTTGAGTATAATAAGTTGTACATGGAGATAATGAATGGTCAACAAAGAATCTACTACTTCTAGTAAAATGAGATAATGTCCTATATGATTCGATAAATAACAACTTAGGAATCTTTGACCAATGTAGAATGAAATTAGAAAGGAATTTCTAATTTGCATTATTTAGAGTTGTCTTTGAGAACCGAAATACATATAATTAAATAAAATAAGACGTGACAGTATTTCATGTCTTATATTTAATTGGAATATTGTATAGTAGAATAATTGAAATGAATGGTAACTTTTCACTTAAAGGTTCTTTTATGATTAATGTTGAAATCTATATTATTTGGAAAGTCGTTGATCGCTAAGGGAACTTACCCTTATTGTAGAATAAATATTATTTATTTAAATAAACTAAATAATTTAATTTATTAATTTAAATAAGATTAGAATTGTTCTAATTGATTTATTCACAATCGGTTTAATATGGAGAACTTAAAGGGTCACACTAAAAGGAAAATATTTATTTAAGTAAATGGCATAATAAATTAATAAATAATATTAAATAGCTTAATATTTATTATTTAATATTTTGAAAATATTAAATATAAATTAATAAGAGTCTTATTATTATTATTTAATTCCTAAAAGTGTTTAGGAATTAATTAATAAAAGTACTCTCATAAATTCCTAATTGGATTAGGAATACACTTAATTAAGAGTTTAATTAATTAAAATAAAACTCTATTCTTAAATAGTTTAGGAGGGTTGCCTACATCTATAAATAAACTCTTACTATGAGTTTACAAAGAATTTCTATAGAGATAAAAACTAGGGTTTTGCCCATACCTATCTTCTTGAATACATACTTACTTGGTGGATCACCTCTAGAGGCCAACCACTTAGGTGGCTAACGTTGATCAAAAAAAGGAATAAAACCAGGTGAATTCAAGAAGAACGTGAAAGGATTTGGAGGTGAACTCATACCTGAGGAAGCACAGTTCTACAAGGGCATGATTCTGATTCTCCATCTCTTTTCTATTGATTGATAATTGAGCACAAGGTATGATCACGGTGATGGTTTGTATGAAAATTTTAAAACTTGATTTAATCGTGCTTTCGCCTTGTTTTGTAATTTGATTGCATGTACGCGCTATATACAAACCTAACAGTAGTATCAAAGCCAAACCTTGTGCTAATTGTCGATTATAATGATTCCATATGTGAATTGGTATGCGATTCGTTCGAATTTTCTGAGCAAAAAATTTGTCGAACTATACAAGTGAGGGTAATATAGTTTGAAGAAAATAGTGGGAGATACCAATTTAAGTAAAGACCTAATTTATTTTGGTAATTAATTATATGCTAAAATGTTGTCTTTTTCACATACAGAATTTGAAAATATCAAACTCACTAATAGCACCGCGTAGCTAACAAACTGACCGGACGAATTACATAGACTGGTTAAGAAATCTGAGAATTGTTCTCACTGCTGAAAAGATTTCTTATGTCCTAAATTCGCCCGACCCTGCAAATGTTACTAACTCAGCCTCTGAGGAAGAGATTGCTACTTTTAAAAAGTGACAAGATGATACAACTGTGGCTCAATGCATCATGCTCGCATTCATGAGTAACGAGCTTCAGCGTCAGCATGAAACTATGGATGCTCCTACCATATTGTTGAACCTCAAAAAGTTGTATAGTGAGCAAAGTAGTACTGCTAGATATCAGATATCTAAGGAGCTCTTTCGATCTCGTATGATTGAAGGCACTACCGTTGAGACTCGTGTCCTCAAGATGATCAATTTGATTGAACTTGGATAGTTAGGGTTCGTAATGAATGGGGAGTTGAGTCAAGATTTTATTTTGCAGTCACTCCCAGACACTTTCTCACAATTTGTTGTGAATTTTCACATGAATAAGTTAGATGTCAGCATGCCTGAATTACTTAATATGTTGAAAACTGCTGAAGGTCACTTCCAAGAAGATCCAAGTCTTATTGGTGGATGATTCTTCCAAGAAAAGGAAGAGACCCAAGGTATCTTCTGAAAAGAAGAAAAACAAGAAGGATTGCAAAGCAAAAGGAATATACTTCCATTGCAATAAGTTGGTCACTGGAAAAGGAACTGTGAGATGTTTCTTGCAGAGCAAAAGTAGAAGCTTGGAGAACCCTCGACTTCCGATAAAGGTTTGTTCATGATTGAAATTAATTCTTCTAAAAGTCAAAACTCTACTTGGGTATTAGATACCGGTTGTGGTTCTCACATATGTAACACTATGCAGGGACTAAGCAGAAGTAGAAAGTTGAACAAGGGTGAAGTCATCCTACGAGTGGGAAATAGAGCAAAAGTTGTTGCTTTAGTTGTAAGAACTTATTGTTTAGCACTACCTACGGGCAAGTCCATTAGTTTAAATAATTGCTTTTATGTTCCAACACTTATAAGAAATATTATTTCAATTTCTGTATTGGATATGGATGATTTTGATATTATAATAAAGAACAACAATTATTCTTTTTATAATAAAAATGTTCTATATGGTGTTTGCAATTTACTGAATGAACTTTACATACTTGACTTGCATGAAAATATATTTCAAATTGAATAAACTAATAAAAGGAAAAGAGATGATGTTAATTATACCTTTATGTGGCACTGTAGACTCGGTCATATTAATAAAACAAAATTATCCAAGTTGCATAAGGATGGGCTTTTAGAGCTATCGGATTATGAATCATATCCGACTTGTGAATCTTGTCTCATGGGTAAAATGACCAAATCTCCTTTTAGTGGAAAAGGAGAAAGAGATACAGAGTTGTTAGCGTTGGTACACACAGACGTATGTGGACCTATGACAACGAATGCATAAGGAAGGTATTCTTATTTTATTATTTTCACTGATGATCATTCAAGATTTGAATGTGTATTTGATGAAATACAAGTCTGAATCGTTTGAAAAGTTTAAAGAATTCAGAAGTGGAGTAGAGAAACAAACTAGCAAAAGTATTAAGATTGTTCGATCGGATCGAGGTGGTGAATACTTCAGCAGTGTGTTTCTCGATTGTCTCAAAGAAAATGGAATAATCTCACAATGGACTCCAACAGAGACACCACAGTTGAATGACGTATCTGAAAGGAGAAATCAAACATTGTTGGACATGGTTTGTTCCATAATGAGTTTTACCTACTTTTCAGTATCATTCTGAGGTTATGCCCTAGAAACGGCTACATATCTACTAACTAAATAAGGTCCCCTCGAAATCCGTCCTTAAGACTCCATATAAGATATGGATAGGGAGGAAACCTAGTCTTAAGCCATGAAATCCGAGATGGACTCCATGTATGAAAACCAAGTATGGACTTTGGATTCATCACCTGAAGGCATTAAGCCTATTGGGTGCAAATGGATTTTTAAAAGAAAGACTGGAGCCGACGTCAAGGTAGAGACCTATAAGACCCGACTGGTTGCAAAAGGTTTCAAGCAAAGACAAGGTGTTGACTATAATGAAACTTTCTCACTAGTAGCTATGCTCAAGTCTATTCGGATTTTGCTTGCGATTGCAACTTATTATGACAACAAAATCTGGCAAATGAACGTGAAAACGGCCTTTCTTAATGGAAAACTTAAGGAGGATGTGTATATGATACAGCCAGAGGGTTTTGTTTCAACGGTTGGAACAAATCAAGACTGTAAGCTGCAACGATCCATTTATGAATTGAAACAAGCTTCTCAAAAGTGGAACATCCGTTTTGATGAGAAAATAAAAGAGTTTGATTTTATCAAAAATGATTATGAACCATGATTATGAGAGGTTAGTGGGAGAGCTGTTCCATTCCTAGTATTATATGTTAATAATATATTACTGATAGTGAATGTATTCCTATGCTACAATCGATCAAAATTTGGTTATCTAAACACTTCTCCATGAAGGACTTGGGTGAGGCATCCTATATTTTGGAAATAAAAATCTATAGAGATAGGTCTAAAAGAATGATTGGCTTGTCCCAAAGAACGTACATTGACTCGATGCTAATAAAGTTTAGCATAGGAGATTCCAAGAGAGGTTTCATGCAGATAAGCCATGGAATACATCTTTCCAAGAAACAGGCTCCAAAGACACCTGAGGAGAGAGACCGTATGAGTAAGATTCCTTATGCTTCAGCAATAGGATCTATCATGTACGGTATGATATGTACTAGACCAGATGTTGCTCATGCACTTAGTGTAACAAATAGATATCAGTCGAATCCAGTAGAAGAAAACTGGAAGGCAGTGAAAAATATCCTAAAGTACTTAAGAAGAACTAAGGATGTATTTCTTGTCTACTGTGGGTCTGAATTGAAATTAGAAGGCTATACAGACTCAAGTTTTCAAATGGACCAAGATGACAGTAAATCCGTTTCGGGGGATGTGTTTACCTTAAACGGTGGCGCAGTGAGTTGGAAGAGTTTCAAGCAGCAAACAGTTGTTGAGTTAATGATAGAGGCAGAGTACATAGCTGCAAAGGAGACTATTTGGATGAAGAAGTTAAAAACTGAACTTAGTGTGATTCTTAGCATTAGAGCAGTACCTTTATTCTGTGACAACACTAAAGTTGTTGCACAGGTCAAGGAACCCAGGTCTCATCAGAAATCCAAACACGTGTTGCGGCGATTTCATTTGATTAAAGAGATCATTGAAAAAGGAGACGTCACGCTGGAGCGTGTGGACTCTCAACACAACAGTTTGATCTTCATTTAGAGAAGATGGATATGAGATACCATGGTTATTGGCTTTAGTGCAAGTGAGAAATTGAAAGTAGTATGCACACAAGTCAATCATATTTGATATGATGTAGCATATACTTTGTAATCTTATTCATTTATTAATAATAAAAGTTAATTTATAATAGGCTTTTACTTTATCTACAAGGTGTTATATTAAATGTGATAAACTCATAATTTTGAGCAATACTTTTAGAATCATGATGATGATCATGCTAATGAAATCTAAATTCGTAGATAGCTTAAAACTAAAATAGTTCTCAATCGTAGGATTACTAAAAGGGGATTAGTGAATCTGGATATATTGGCATTGCTTGCTCTTAGGAAGAGGATAATTGATCTCATAATCATTTGTGTGGAGACACTAAAGCAAGTATGTAAGCGCTTATTGGAGAATAAGTACACTGAACGTGGCTCACTAAGGAATACCTAATGGAGTTTTACTTGTCTGTTAATAGGAATTCCTCTAGTGATGGTAGTACAAGTGATCCTTAGACTTGAGATCAACATCGTATTTTGTGTATGATGAGTTATACTTTGACACGTTCCTTGAGACCCCCTTAGGGTATATCAAAGGGTATGTTTGGGTATAATAAGTTGTACATGGAGATAATGAATGGTCAACAAAGAATCTACCACTTCTAGTAAAAGGAGAGAATGTCCTATGTGATTCGATAAATGACAACTCATGAATCATTGGCCAAGGCAAAATGAAATTAGAAAGGAATTTCTAATTTGCATTATTTAGAGTTGTGCATTTGAGAATTGAAATACATATAATTAAATAAAATAAGACTTGATAGTAATTCCATGTCTTTTATTTAATTGTGACATTGTATGGTAGAAGGATTGAATTGTACGGTAATTATTAACTTAAAAGTTCTTTTATGATTAATGTTGAAATCTATATTATCTGGAAAGTCGTTGATCGCTAAGGGGCTTACCCTTATTGTAGAATAAATATTATTTATTTAAATGAATTAAATAGTTTAATTTATTTATTTAAATAATATTAGAATTGTTCTAATTGATTTATTCACAACCGGTTTAATATAGAGAACCTAAAGGGTCGCACCATAAAAGAAAAATATTTATTTAAGAAGTAAATGGCATAATCGTAATAATAAGTTAAGTATATTTAATTTAATTTATGGTGATAGAATAAATTAAATAGTTTAATATTTATTACTTAATATTTTAAAAATAATAAATGTAAATTAATAACAGGAGTCTTATTATTAATATTACTATAATTATTATTTAATTTCTAAAAGGGTTTAGGATTTAATTAATAAAAGTACTCTCATGAATTCCTAATTGGATTAGGAATACAATTAATTAAGAGTTTAATTAATTAAAATAAAACTCTATTCCTAAATAGTTTAGGAGAGTTGCCTACATCTATAAATAAGAGGAGTCTTATTATGGGTTAGGGTTACACAAACTTCCAAGAGTTAGGAGAGTACAAAGAATTTCTATAGAGATAGAAACTAGGATTTTACCAACACCCTTGAATACATACTTCCTTGGTAGATCACATCTAGAGGCCAAACACTTGGGTGACTAACGTTGATAAAAGGAAAAATCAAACCCGGTGAATTCAAGGAGAACGTGAAAGAATTTGGAGGTGAACTTGTAACTGAGGAAGCACGGTTCTACAAGGGTATAATTCTGATTCTCCATCTGTTTTCTATTGATTGATAATTGAGCACAAGGTATGATCATGGTGATAGTTTGTATGAAAATTTTAAAACTTGATTTTATCGCGCTTACGCCTCGTTTGTGTAATTTGATTGTATGTACACACTATATACAAACCTAACACATCCCTTTGTTGCTAACTTTTTAAACTACGAGAAGTGAATAAGTGCATCAATTCGGCCTATTCAACAAGGATTTAATCTCATGCCATCTTGAACGGATACAATTATTTGAGGCGACACATACATCAGTTAAATCTGGCCTGTTGCATATTTTAACAAATGAACGGGAGTCCCACCATGTCATTTGGACATATCAATCAAAAAATTCCATAGATCTCTAATTTCTATTTACTCACTTCAAGTATTATTGCGCTACTCTATAAAAGTTGCAGTTCTTCATAAGGCTTTGTTGTGTCATGGGAACAATTGTGCTTGCAACCCATTTAACAAACTCTACGAAGTGGGGCAAATACTGTTCTAAAGAAAGTACTTTAGAAACGCCTCAAAGCCTCTAAATTTCCGTCTTTACATATTTATATATTTTTTGTGTTTATCTCCACTTACGTATATACTATATTCCCAACAGTTGTAGTTGTTATTTAATTTGCTTAGAGTCCTGCTATATATTGCAAAGGATTTCTACTTAATTACAATTGCGTATATGGATTAGATAGGATTATAAAATTAACCCACAATATCAATACATTGTAGAAAGTATTACCAATTAGATTTATCCACATAACTCGAAATAAAAAAATCGACATGTATAGTCGCAATATATATCATTATCCATTTTCTTGAAGATGGAAGCAAAAAATGGATCAATAAATTGGATCAAATTTCAAGAATAAACGAGAAAATTAATTCATGATATATATATATATATATATATATATATATATATATATATATTAGTCGTTACATTCGTTAAAGCTACATAACGTATGCCAAATGCATATCATGTGAAATTGATACATGATAATATATATGTAGGGAGTTGATCCATAGCCACATTTGTAAATTTAAGTTATCCTTACAACAAATTGTGGCCGTCCATTTAACAGATAAAATTATCATTCATCCGCACTTTAGTTTGGGGAGCCTGCACTACTAAAGTGCGGATTTAAAAATGACCAATATGCCCTCAAAGATGCGGATGGTAAATTTAAATAAATTAAATATATTATTATAATATTTGTAATATTCCCGTCCGCACTTTAGTTGTGCATACAGTAAATCCACAAGAATAACTACACAACCAAAACTAACATCGGAGTTCCATTGCAGAGGGACCAAAACAAAGGTAAATTTTGAAGCCGCAGCAAGGTGCAACCAGATGTATTGCTTGCTCAACATGCTCATGGAAGATTAAATCTCTAACCGAAAATCCATTATTCAATAAAAATCCATTCACCACCCAAGTCAAGGACTAATAGGTACACGGATTTGATGAACCTTAGCTAAGACTTTCATTCCAAGCTTCAGTTTTTTAGCACTAATGGTACCATTCACATCTTCATCCTCACTTACAAAGTGAATTGAATTCTTTTTTGGTAGATGGAAATGATTGACTTTTTAGGATTTCTGGATTCTGGATGAAAGTAAACCAGTAACAGAGAATGGAGAGTCAAGCTCATTATTTTGAGATGAGACTGTTATAGACTTGCGATCAGATTTTGAAGAGCTTGAGGTCTGAGAACTACTTTTAGAATTCACCTATAAACCAGCAGATTTTTCTTCCTCATCACACTCTGCAGCACTGCGAATCATAGTTGTCACGGCGCCAAGGTGAGACGCGGCGGTAGTTGACCGCCAGGACGCCTAGGCGTCCGTATGGCGACAAGTCGTTAACAATGTGTAATTTATACATTATTTATTTTATTTCAAAAATATATTGCAAAATAAAATTTTATACACTAAAACCCAAAATATAATAACTAACACTATGAAAAAGTCTTCACTCTCTAATCCGTTTCTAGTCATAGCTCAAGTAAAATCATCAACTATAAAGTCATTTTCGTCTCCCTCACGAGGAGCATTACTCTCATTCAAAGGAGCAAGATCATGTGTTAGGGTAAGTTCATGGGTTGAGTTACTTAGGTAATTGAAAAAGTCTATGGATTATGATGAGTCAAGGTAAAAAATGACTTAATCACTTAATTTGAGCCCGCTACCAATGTGAGCCTTGGCGGCTCGGCGTCCAAGGCGTTGTCTTTCCCTTCTCCAACGCCAGGACGCCTAGGCGACGCCATGACAACTATACTGCGAATTAGTATTGTCGTAATGATGAAGAGGATACTTCACTATTTTCATTTTTACCATTTTTTTGCAATCGGTATAGTGGATTAGCCGTCCGCACTTTAGTTAAGCGGACGGATATATTACCAAAATGTCATTGCTTTTTATATTATAATAATAATAATATATTTAAACTCGTCGTCCACACTACTAAAGTGTGGATCTTTGAGGGCATGTTGGTCATTTTTGAGTCCGCACTTTAGTTGTGCTCCCCCAAACTAAAGTGTGGATGGATAATAACTTTATCCGTTAGATCTGCAATTAGATGATCACGATTTATTGTAAGGATAAACTTAAATTTACAACTTTGGCTATTGATCAGCCCCTATAAATATATATGGGTCCAGATCCAGCGCTAGCGCTGGGGGACATTCCAACCAGGTGTCTTATCAATCTAAATAATGGATGTGTGAGATTAATTTGGGACAATTACTATCCTCAGGAAATCCCTGAGAATAGTAATTATATTCTGCAGGAATTTTCTGTGGATACTAACTGGTCCAAGAAATTATCAATTTGCCTCGCTAATTAAATAGTTTATTTCTCCTATCCTCAGGAAAGAGGAGAGGATAGTAGATAGCCCAAAAAACCCTAATTCCTTCTCTTACAGCGGCGCTAGCTCTCTTTCTCCTCTTTCTCTCTACCTCTCTTCTCTCTCTACTTGCAGTGGCGTTAGCTCCCTCCTCGTTGGCAATTTTCTTCATCTCATCCCATCTTACATCAATTGAAAGGTTAGTTATTCATTATTTTTGAAATTTGATGATTGTATAATGTATTTTTCTTAGATTATCAAATATTAGGGCTTAATTTTAAATGGGTAGTTTTTCAAATATTAGGGCTTAATATGTATGTTTTAATACATGCTACTCAAGCTTATAAATATAATTACTGCCACTTTTGTGCGTGGTTGTTTTGACTTGAATTATCTGTTGTATAGACTTGTGTGTGCCTGTATTTGTTTGTTCATAGTCCAATAGTGAAACATTTGGAGTAAAGTTTTGAACTTTATTCTTTCGACAATTGGGTGTCATGTATTTTAAGAAGAATTCTTCAAAAAACAGGTTGAAAGAACTAGTGTAGACTATCGTTTAATGATGATATGATCAGTGCAGCTCTATTTCATTTTTCTGGAAGGAATCCATTCCAAATCCTGTGACGAACGAGAATTTTGTAATTATTTTAAATATTTATTGAATTAAATAAATATTTTTCAAGGATTTAATTATTAGATTTAATAATTAATTGATGCAATTGTGGTAGATTAATTTAATTATATGTGTTACATTTATTAAATTAATGTAGAAAATTTTTATTATTCAGGTATGTGTTTATGTGAGCTTATTGAATTAAATGAAATAATTTAATTAAGCATGATGTTATTTAATTATTAATTAGAGAATTAATAAATTGACATTATTTATTAATGAGATAATTGAATATATGATTATGTGAATTTACGAGTAATTATTATATTTTATTTAAAGTAAATTAAATAAAATATGGGATTTATTTTATAAAGAGGGTGACATTTTCAAACTATATAATAAAAGAGTTTATTAAATTAATTGAGTTTAAGCCTTTATGGCTAGCCAAACGTGGCTTTAGGGGGGGTTACTAGCAGTTACCCATGACTGGGTTAACTGACTAGTATGCGCGTCAGTTCTATTTCAATCGACGTCTTCTTCTTTTCTATTTTTCTCTAAGTCTGATAAAACTAGTTAGAGAAAATCTGATAATTGTTGAGGAGAATTGTGAACCAGTGATTGAGAAGGAATTCATCTCTTACTAAAATCCATTCTACGCTTGGGTAATCTTCTCAAACCTAATTTTTATTTTACGTCATTTAGTTTTTATAAAATGGCTTTCAAAGTTTGGTTTAACGTCTGTAATTGGGTTAGGAATAATGATTATGGGTTTTGTTTATGTTATGACATATCAAATCGTATTTTAATTATATATTGTTGCAAACCATAACATCAGTATTGTGAAAACATGTCGTACATATGTTATTTCAAAATAAACAGAGTACGTGATATGGTCATATGGCCATATATGTGATAATTGATGTATTGATTATATATTATCCCTAAAATTTACACCCTTATATTATTGAGCATGTTAATACGAAGAGATCAAGCCTTAAACGAACGGATTCGGTGTTATAACGAATCCGTAGTGTTAAATTATATATTTTATATTCAAAAACCACCAAGAACATCAAAGTCAATGAATTCACATGTTTTAACTATGTGATTATGTGTTTTAATTGGTTAAAACTATTCTACAGATGTTGGGTAATGATTATATGGAAGTATTAACATGTGGGTACGTTAAATTAGTGAGTTTAGTGATCATAAAATGTGTAAATCGCCGAACTCTGTGTTCTTCGCGATCTGGAAAACAGTTTCTGGAGTCTCGCGCCGCGGCGCCAACTCCAGAACTGAAGTCCCGCGCCGCAGCGCCAAGACCCAAGCCACGGCGCCATAGCGCAGCAGCGCCAAGGGCCCGGCCACAGCGCCACCGCGCCGCAGCGCGACTCCTTAGTACATTAGTGGCGCCGCAGCGCCACTCTCCAGAAAATGTTAGAAATGTATTTTTAAAATGTTAAAGTCTAACAAGTGTTAGTGGATTGATGTAATGAACATGTAATCATGTTAGAGGTATTATGAGATGATAAAATAGTTGTTTAACATGTAATAAAATATTATATGTGAATTGAATTATTAAATACATAATTAGTTTGATAATTCATGAAGTATAAATTATGTGACAACGTGATAATTTGACTAAGTTTAGTCAATAATTAAAGTAGACAACGAGAATGAGTTATGTTGATTAGTTAGTAATTAACTGGTATTGAATGTGAATGGTATGTAGGATTTAATTCAAAGAACGTGCTTAGTTAAAGTGTAATCTACGCACGAGGCAAGTATCTTATCCCTAACTCCATTCTATTGAGCAAGTTTATTTAAACTTAAACGTTACTTTTATGTCGAGCAAGTTTCCCTAACCTTACTTGTCATTATTGATCAAGTTTATTATTTACCTTGAATAAATTATCCTTGTTATTATTCAAGTTCAAGCATGATATTAAAGATTAATTATCTTTCTAAAGCATGATTCAGTTATACAATAATTGTCCTATTGTATACTTTTGAGATTTTTATTCAAATCAAATATCAATTATTGTTGAACCTTATTAGACTAGTGAACCTTATTGATTCAACTAGTCCATAGTTGATGAGCGTTCTAAATTTCAGAACCCTTGATGAATTTATCCAAACCAAACTTCCTTTGGTGCGGACTCGAATGTCAAACTGAGATGAACAACCCTGTATAGGGGATTATTTACGCTTTAGCGTTAAGATATTGTGCACAGTATGGTACTAAGGGCTGATCCCCCTAAGTACGAGAAGAAGGTCCATAGTTTTATGACTGTTAAAGGTTTCAAGTATAATCCTTGATAACCTAGGACATAGTTCAAGGTCTTATGACCCTCAGAATTCTTTTGATTCTTGTTATTTATTCTTGATTCAAAAGTTGAGCTCTTATTCAGACGTCTTTGATTTATTCGCATGTTATTATACTGTTATTTCATTATTACACTTGTGGGCATTTGTGCTCACTCTTGCTTAATAATAACATTGCAGTTAAGAACGAAAGAAGCGATGAACCCTCCACTAGTAAAGGCAAGGGCAAAGTTAGCAAGTGATGAAGACTTGTTATTTTAATTGATAATGTATTTATGTTTAAGACTTATGTTGTTGTTTAAGACTTATTTGTTTAGAATTCCACACAGATGTTTTAAGGTTAGAGTAACCTGAGATTTATTTATGATTCAGTTGATGTAACCCTTAAGGGAAGAGATTTTATTATGATTTCTATCTATTGTATGGTTTGATATTATTTATATGTAGATAGATAGATGATGCTTGTACAGTGAACACCAAATCCCGTGGAATCGAAGTACTTGGATTTGGGGGTGTCACAGGTTGGTATCAGAGCTGTAGGTTATGAACCTTAGGTGGGGGAAACAACCTTAGGTAGTAGCCTTATAGAAGAAGATAGTAATTGAAAACTCTTATCGAGTTCTAAGAAATGAATTTTTGTAATTCATTGAAGATAATAAAATACATTATGTGTTTATGTGTTAAGTATGCGTTAGATAGTATGACTTAGTAACTAAATCTTAAAATTTTGTTGTCAGGATGACGAATGATGGAGAAGCTAGTCAAGCTGAGGGGGGACCCCGATTACCTATAGTACCTACTGAGGAGGGATCTCGTGTACTTGTAGGACCGACTGAGGAGGAGCCCCGAGACATTCATGTCGTTAGGGAGCAGCTGGTGCAGAGGGTTTCATCTCCATTGATTACCGTTGTTGGTCAGGAGCATGAACCTGAGATTGATCTTGAGGAGGATCCTGAGGAGGAGTTTGATGAGGAGGAAGAAGAAGAGGAGTTACAACGGTACACTGTTGATGCTGAGATGTATGACACACTATATGATCGTAACGTGGAGTTACAAGATGAGATTCAGGAATTGACTGAGCGAGCGACTGTTCAGCAGTCTACTTTAGAGGAGAAGGATAGAGAGATTGTGACCCTTCATACACGTTTAGGAAACGTGGAGTGGGATCTGGTTCATGAGAAGGGTCAAACCAAAGATAAGATCGAGGAGATAGAGAAGCTGAAGAAGGAACTGAAGGAAACCTCCGGAAGACTGAAAATAGCAGAGGAAGGATGGGTAAGAGAATCACATCGAGCTGATCGTGCAGAAGATGATAGTCGTGCAAAGAAGGCAAAGCTTAAAGACACGTATGCCACACTTAATCATGCAATGGATGAGGTTCAAGAGCGAGTGTTAAGGTACCCCATCCAGTTTGAAGGTCTACCATCGTACATGCTGGATCGCAGGACGATGTATCGTATCATGAATGAGGAGCGTGGCAAGGCTATTGAGCACCTTGGAAGATAAGAATAGAATCTGTTTATTTATGTGAAAGACCTATATAGTTTTATGTAAATTCCGATGTGTTTATGAACTAAGGAATATGTTAATATTTGAATGTTTTAAATCCTGTGGATTCTTTATTCCAGGATAGATGATGTAAATAGCAGTATGCTATAGTTTAATGTTAAAACTTTTTATTTGAATGAAAAGACATCAAGTTGTTTGAGATGATGTGTTAAGTGATATGTTAAATTGTTGAGTAATGTCTTAACTATGTAGAGAAATAAATAAAGTTCTAATAAACGTTTATTTAACAGAAAAAAAAATGCCGCCAAGGAGAAGACAACAACGTCAACCGACTCAGGAAGAGTCAACCAATAATAACATTAACGCCAACGCTAATCCTGTTCAGCAGTTGGTGAATCTACTGGCTGGAGCAATGAATAACCAACCGCATGCTCCACCTAGCACAACGTTTAAGGACTTCAAGGCGGTGGGACCGCCAGAGTTCAAAGGTTCCAGAAACCCGATCGAGGCTCAAACGTGGGTGATGGAAATGGAGAAGGTTTTCGACGTTGCTAGGGTTCGAGAAGATCAGAAGACCGTTTTTGCGACATTTATGCTGAAGTCTGAGGCTAGCTACTGGTGGCAGGCAAACAAGATGCGAGGAGGTGAAGGTGTAATTACGTGGGAGAGATTCAAAGAAATGTTTTTCGAAATGTATTTCCCAGCTAGTTCGCAGAATCTGATGGAGGTGCAATTTCTGGAACTGAAACAGGGAAACATGAGCGTGCCTGAATATGCGGCTAAATTCGATGAGTTGGCAAGGTTTGCCCCGTATCAAGTACACACTGACGAGAGGAAAGCCAGACGATTCGAACAAGGACTGAAGCCTTGGGTATACAGCAAGGTATCAATGTTTCAACTTAACACGTTTGCGGGAGTTTTGGAAAAGGCCATTCTCGCGGAAGGAGGAAGTGATGCGGTGACTAAGTACAACCAAGAACAGAAAAAGAAAAAGAGTGAGAATGAAGGTAATAACAAGACTGGTGGAAGTAATATTGGAAATAATAGTAATCAGAAGAGGAAGTGGACGGATAACTCGACAGCTGGAAGTCAACACGGAGGGCAGAAAAAGAAGATAGAAGCATGTCCGACTTGCGGCAAGGCACATCTAGGAGTTTGTTTGAAGGGAAAGAGAGTGTGCTACAATTGTGGTCAGGAAGGCCACATAGCACCAAATTGTCCAAACCCAAAGAAGGGTGCTTGTTTCAACTGTGAATCGAAAGATCATTTAGCAAGAGACTGTCCCAAGAAGGGATCGGGAGGATCAGGACAAGGAGGAAACCGGGGAAATAGCAGTGGAAATACCTTAACCATCACCGGACCACCTGTAACAAACCGACCAACCGCCAGAACTTTCAATATGACGGTGCAGGATGCAATCCAGTCTCGTGAGGTGGTGTCAGGTATCATTCCGATCAATGAAATTAATGCTTACGTTTTATTTGATTCGGGTGCTACTTGTTCCTTTATATCCGAAAACTTTGCTAATAGTTTAGATTTGCTTATGGATGAATTGGATTACCCCATGAACATAGAAATTGCGAATAGAGAAATAATCCCTGTTAAGTACGTGTTTAAGAATTGTAGAGTGGATATTAAAGGTATTATCATGAACGTAGATCTTATCTCTATTCGATTGGGGGAATTTGACGTTATATTGGGTATGGATTGGCTATCCAATTATGGGGCTGTAATTGACTGCCAAAAGAAGCGTATTAACCTTATGACTCCGTCAAAGGTTGTGTTTTATGGTAGCAAGTCGCCTAGACAAGCGAGTTGTCTGACGATGTTGCAGGCCAGAAAGTTATTAAGACAAGGCTGTGTAGGATATTTAGCTTACATAGTCGACAGTCGAAAAGAGAACCCGAAGGTTGAGGAGATACCGATTGTGAGGGACTTCGTCGATGTATTTCCAGACGATTTGCCAGGACTTCCACCAGATAGAGAAGTAGACTTTGTGATTGATTTGGCGCCCGGAACTGCTCCAATATCGAAGGCACCATACCGAATGGCGCCAGTAGAGATGAAGGAATTAATGGTACAACTACAAGAATTGTTGGACAAAAAGTATATTCAACCGAGCGTATCGCCGTGGGGAGCGCCGGTGTTGTTCGTGAAAAAGAAGGACGGATCGATGAGGCTCTGCATTGACTACAGAGAATTAAATAAGGTCACGATTAAGAACAGATATCTATTACCAAGGATCGATGATCTGTTTGATCAATTAAAGGGAGCAAAATACTTTTCCAAGATTGACTTGAGGAGTGGTTATCACCAACTGAAGGTGAGGCCAGAGGATGTACCGAAGACAGCGTTCCGAACGCGATATGGTCATTATGAATTTTTAGTAATGTCGTTTGGTCTTACGAATGCTCCTGCAGCATTTATGGGACTAATGAATGGTGTATTCAAGCCATTTTTGGACAAATTCGTGGTGGTATTTATAGACGACATTTTGGTATATTCCAAAACCAAAGAGGAACATGAAGAACACTTGAGGTTAACATTGGAAGTATTGAGAAGGGAGAAGTTGTATGCTAAATTTTTGAAATGCGAATTCTGGATCGAGAGAGTACAATTTCTTGGTCACGTAATCGATAAAGATGGAATTTCGGTAGATCCATCCAAAGTAGAAGCTGTGATTAACTGGGATCAGCCGAGAACGCCGTCAGAAGTAAGAAGTTTTCTTGGATTAGCAGGATATTATAGAAGATTCATACAAGATTTTTCTAAGATCGCAACTCCGTTAACGAATTTAACTCGAAAAGCTGTGAAATTTGTTTGGACGGAGAAGTGTGAGGAGAGTTTTCAAGAATTAAAGAAGAGGTTGAGTACAACGCCTGTGTTATCTCTTCCGGATGATACAGGAAATTTTGTTGTTTTTAGCGATGCGTCGCATAAAGGACTTGGCTGTGTGCTGATGCAAAACGGCAAAGTCATTGCGTATGCATCACGGCAGTTGAAGGATTACGAGAAGGGTTACCCAACTCATGATTTGGAGTTAGCTGCAGTTGTTTTTGCTTTGAAAATTTGGAGGCACTCTATACGGGGAGAAGTGTGAAATATATACGGACCACAAGAGTCTGAAATATATTTTTACACAGAAAGATTTGAATATGCGTCAAAGAAGATGGTTGGAATTAATCAAGGATTATGACTGTGAGATTTTATACCATCCGAGTAAGGCTAATGTGGTTGCCGACGCCTTAAGTAGAAAGGGTCGTGAGAAATTGATGATGTTGACTGCTCAGCAGGAGCTAATTGCAGATATGGAGAAACTGGAGTTAGAAGTGAAGTATCCTATGGAGATTGATGAGAAGCTATTTCAGATGCAATCTGGTACTACTCTACTAGATAGAGTGAAGGAGGCTCAGCTTCAGGATGATGAATGCAAAAAGGTAACATCGAAGATATCTGAAGGAACCGAACCAAGATTTAAGATGGATAAGGAAGGAATATTGAGATTTGAAAGCAGAATTTGGGTTCCGCCAGTACAAGAAATTAAGGAAGAAATTTTGAGTGAGGCTCATAATTCAAGATATTCGATTCACCCTGGTAGTACAAAAATGTACCAAGATCTTAGACAACATTTCTGGTAGTCAAATTTGAAGCGTGATGTTGCAGAATGTGTTGCCAAATACCTGACATGTCAGAAAGTTAAAGCAGAACATCAGAGACCGAGTGGATTGCTACAACCGTTGGAGATCCCAGAATGAAAATGGGAACATATTACGATGGACTTCGTGGTTGGCCTTCCGACGACTCAGAAAGGCTACGATGCAGTATGGGTTATCGTTGACCGACTGACGAAATCCGCGCACTTCCTTCCTATCAAAATCAGATTTAACTTAGATCAGTTGGCAAGATTATATGTGAAAGAGATTGTTTCGAGGCACGGAGTGCCGGTGTCTATTGTTTCCGATAGGGATCCGCGCTTCACATCAAATTTCTGGAAACGTCTTCAGGAATGCATGGGTACACAACTGCGAATGAGTACAGCTTACCACCCTCAAACAGACGGACAGAGCGAACGAACGATTCAAACACTAGAAGATATGTTACGAGCCTGTGTGATGGACTTCAAAGGAAATTGGGATGATCACCTACCGTTGGTAGAGTTCGGCTACAACAACAGTTACCACGCTAGTATTGGTATGCCGCCTTACGAAGCGTTATACGGCAGAAAGTGCAGAACTCCGCTTTATTGGGATGAAGTTGGTGAAAGACAATTGCTAGGGCCAGAATTGGTACAGCAGACGGCAGAAATAGTCAAAGTGATCCGAGCACGACTGATAGCAGCTCAAGATCGACAGAAGAAATACGCTGATCCACATCGTAAAAATATCGAGTTTGAATCAGGTAGTTATGTCTTCTTGAAGGTCTCTCCCTGGAAGGGAAAGATCAGGTTCGGAAAGAAAGGAAAATTGAGCCCAAGATTTATTGGACCCTTTGAGGTACTGCGAAGATTTGGAGAAGTTGCGTACGAGGTAGCCTTACCTCCAGCACTCGAGAATATCCACAACGTCTTCCATGTTTCTGTGTTACGACCTTACAAACCTGATTACAAGCATGTAATTGAATACGAACCCCTGCATTTTGAGAAAGACTTATCTTATGAAGAAATTCCTGTCCAAATTGTCGACCGAAAAGAACAAGTTTTGAGAAATAAAGTTATACCTTCTGTTAAGGTAATTTGGAGGAACCACAACGCTGAAGAAGCTACGTGGGAACTCGAAGAGAATATGATGAAGAATTACTCTCAATTATTTACTTAATTATTTGTAAGCGATTCTGGGGACAGTATCTTTGTAAAGGGGGGAGAATGTAACGGGTCGAATTTATTGAGTCGTGATTCTGGGGACAGAATCCTTTTAAGGGGGGAAAGATGTGACGAACGAGAATTTTGTAATTATTTTAAATATTTATTGAATTAAATAAATATTTTTCAAGGATTTAATTATTAGATTTAATAATTAATTGATGCAATTGTGGTAGATTAATTTAATTATATGTGTTTACATTTATTAAATTAATGTAGAAAATTTTTATTATTCAGGTATGTGTTTATGTGAGCTTATTGAATTAAATGAAATAATTTAATTAAGCATGATGTTATTTAATTAATTTAATTATTAATTAGAGAATTAATAAATTGACATTATTTATTAATGAGATAATTGAATATATGATTATGTGAATTTACGAGTAATTATTATATTTTATTTAAAGTAAATTAAATAAAATATGGGATTTATTTTATAAAGAGGGTGACATTTTCAAACTATATAATAAAAGAGTTTATTAAATTAATTGAGTTTAAGCCTTTATGGCTAGCCAAACGTGGCTTTAGGGGAGATTACTAGCAGTTACCCATGACTGGGTTAACTGACTAGTATGCGCGTCAGTTCTATTTCAATCGACGTCTTCTTCTTTTCTATTTTTCTCTAAGTCTGATAAAACTAGTTAGAGAAAATCTGATAATTGTTGAGGAGAATTGTGAGCCAGTGATTGAGAAGGAATTCATCTCTTACTAAAATCCATTCTACGCTTGGGTAATCTTCTCAAACCTAATTTTTATTTTACGTCATTTAGTTTTTATAAAATGGCTTTCAAAGTTTGGTTTAACGTCTGTAATTGGGTTAGGAATAATGATTATGGGTTTTGTTTATGTTATGGCATATCAAATCGTATTTTAATTATATATTGTTGCAAACCATAACATCAGTATTGTGAAAACATGTCGTACATATGTTATTTCAAAATAAACAGAGTACGTGATATGGCCATATGGCCATATATGTGATAATTGATGTATTGATTATATATTATCCCTAAAATTTACACCCTTATATTATTGAGCATGTTAATACGAAGAGATCAAGCCTTAAACGAACGGATTCGGTGCTATAACGAATCCGTAGTGTTAAATTATATATTTTATATTCAAAAACCACCAAGAACATCAAAGTCAGTGAATTCACATGTTTTAACTATGTGATTATGTGTTTTAATTGGTTAAAACTATTCTACAGATGTTGGGTAATGATTATATGGAAGTATTAACATGTGGGTACGTTAAATTAGTGAGTTTAGTGATCATAAAATGTGTAAATCGCCGAACTCTGTGTTCTTCGCGATCTGGGAAACAGTTTCTGGAGTCTCGCGCCGCGGCGCCAACTCCAGAACTGAAGTCCCGCGCCGCAGCGCCACTGCGCCGCAGCGCCAAGACCCAAGCCACGGCGCCATAGCGCAGCAGCGCCAAGGGCCCGGCCACAGCGCCACCGCGCCGCAGCGCGACTCCTTAGTACATTAGTGGCGCCGCAGCGCCACTCTCCAGAAAATGTAAGAAATGTATTTTTAAAATGTTAAAGTCTAACAAGTGTTAGTGGATTGATGTAATGAACATGTAATCATGTTAGAGGTATTATGAGATGATAAAATAGTTGTTTAACATGTAATAAAATATTATATGTGAATTGAATTATTAAATACATAATTAGTTTGATAATTCATGAAGTATAAATTATGTGACAACGTGATAATTTGACTAAGTTTAGTCAATAATTAAAGTAGACAACGAGAATGGGTTATGTTGATTAGTTAGTAATTAACTGGTATTGAATGTGAATGGTATGTAGGATTTAATTCAAAGAACGTGCTTAGTTAAAGTGTAATCTACGCACGAGGCAAGTATCCTATCCCTAACTCCATTCTATTGAGCAAGTTTATTTAAACTTAAACGTTACTTTTATGTCGAGCAAGTTTCCCTAACCTTACTTGTCATTATTGATCAAGTTTATTATTTACCTTGAATAAATTATCCTTGTTATTATTCAAGTTCAAGCATGATATTAAAGATTAATTATCTTTCTAAAGCATGATTCAGTTATACAATAATTGTCCTATTGTATACTTTTGAGATTTTTATTCAAATCAAATATCAATTATTGTTGAACCTTATTAGACTAGTGAACCTTATTGATTCAACTAGTCCATAGTTGATGAGCGTTCTAAATTTCAGAACCCTTGATGAATTTATCCAAACCAAACTTCCTTTGGTGCGGACTCGAATGTCAAACTGAGATGAACAACCCTGTTTAGGGAATTATTTACGCTTTAGCGTTAAGATATTGTGTACAGTATGGTACTAAGGGCTGATCCCCCTAAGTACGAGAAGAAGGTCCATAGTTTTATGACTGTTAAAGGTTTCAAGTATAATCCTTGATAACCTAGGACATAGTTCAAGGTCTTATGACCCTCAGAATTCTTTTGATTCTTGTTATTTATTCTTGATTCAAAAGTTGAGCTCTTATTCAGACGTCTTTGATTTATTCGCATGTTATTATACTGTTATTTCATTATTACACTTGTGGGCATTTGTGCTCACTCTTGCTTAATAATAACATTGCAGTTAAGAACGAAAGAAGCGATGAACCCTCCACTAGTAAAGGCAAGGGCAAAGTTAGCAAGTGATGAAGACTTGTTATTTTAATTGATGATGTATTTATGTTTAATACTTATGTTGTTTAAGACTTATTTGTTTAGAATTCCGCACAGATGTTTTAAGGTTAGAGTAACCTGGGATTTATTTATGATTCAGTTGATGTAACCCTTAAGGGAAGAGATTTTATTATGATTTCTATCTATTGTATGGTTTGATATTATTTATATGTAGATAGATAGATGATGCTTGTACAGTGAACACCAAATCCCGTGGAATCGAAGTACTTGGATTTGGGGGTGTCACAAATCCCATGTACATTTTTGTATAAAATTTATAGACATGTTAATTTGAAACTGAGTACTGTACATTTTTTGAAGAAAGGAAGGAATCCATCCCACAATGGGTAGTTTCTCAAATTACATATTTTCAAATAATTTTCACTAATGTTAAGCGATGGAGTATTTTATTCAATTGCAATGGCTTATACTTTGTTACCATTGTAGGTTATTATGGATTTCAATCCTGGCCCAATCGATCCTAGCATTTTATTTAATCAAATAAGCCATGTTACAGACGATGTCGATGTGTGCAATAATGTGGGCAAATAATCTACCGCAGCCTGGACATCATGGTCCTTCATTGTGTCACGTCTTATATTTTTAACATTTAGAATATCCGCAGAAGTAAAACCTACATTGCCCCTCCCTCTAGTCATTTCACTAAGTACATTCATCAACAAACTTGCACCAGCCCCAGATTTATGAAACGTTTCAATTAATTGTCTTGCAACTGGAGTTATGTTTATGTGTCTCAATAAGATTTACCTTACTCGGACTAACTAATTGATGATTATGACCCAACTCCAAGGTCGAAATAACCCAATTATTTTCTTTTCTCCGATGGAAAACAAAAATTTTATGTTGGCACAAAGTACGACCTATATGGTCTCTTTGCCTCTTACCCTTACGATCATCACATTCATCATCATCAATACGATGAATTTTAATTTCTAGTTTACCGGCTTTACGACATTGATATAACCTAAAACAAATATCATTTGTACCCACATGTTTTCTAGTAGTCTTAATTTTAATTTCAAAATCATTTTGTTTGGCATAGCATAACCTCTATAAAACTCTTCAACCTCTCCAAGTGACCAACATACGGAATTATCTCATTACTATTGAATGAATCTTGAACATTAACACTTTTATCTTGAATTTGCGTACTAGAGGATGAGGAAGACGTATCAAAAAATTAAATTAAACTTATTCTTAGCCATGGTAGAGATCTTACCAACAAGAGTTAATCACTACCACAAGAATTGATGATGAATGGCCCAAAGATCTTTGCACACAAAAATGGCACCTGCAGAACTTGTTTATGGCGGCTAGGATTTGAACTCAAGAAATTTTACCCCAAATAATGCATTGATGGGTTTTATACGCGTAAACGAGGGGGTTTAGTTTGCCTACTATCCTCACCTCTTTCCTAAGGATAGGAAAAATAAACCATTTAATAAACGGGCTAAATTAGACATTTCTTGGGCCAGTTAATATTCGCAGGAAATTTCTGCAGAATATAATTACTATCCTCAAGGATTTCATGAGGATAGTAACTTGCCCAAATTAATCTCACGCGTCCATTATTTAGATCGGCGTTTATAAGACAACTGGGTGGGAAATATCCCCCAGCCAGCGCTAGTGCTAGATCTAGACCCTATATATATATATATATATATATATATATATATATATATATATATATGGGACCTATTCCACAGCACACGTTAGTTGGGGGCACTATTCCAACTAACAGATTTGTGGTCGTCCATTTCCTGCGGCCAGGCCAATTACCAAACTGCCCCTAATTTTTTTTCCTTTTCACCCTGTACACACCTCCTTCTTGCGGCCAGGCAAATAAAAATATATTTGCATCAGATCAGAGGTTGCATGGGTTGTTTTGATCAACAAAGAAGAGCTATCATCATCTTTAGTTTTTACCAATTAATACACAAACTGTGGATTCGTGTGTGCATGATCCTAAATAATCAACCCAATAGAGAAAAGAAAGAGGGAAAATCAAAATTTGTTGTTTTCTTAACTAATAGACCACACTTTATTTTTCTTCAAATTCAGTGAATTTAGCTTTACATTTACACCCTCCTATAATTAATAGATGTAGGATGTCAAAACTGTATTACTTATCAGTTTTAAATTTTAGTTATATTTTAATTGTAAAAAATTCATATAAGATTATGTTATAATCTAAATTACATTTTCTATGCTAAAAAAAGAGTTATATTTATACAAGTCGTAAGCATGAAGTATATCATATTTACTTCAAAATTAATAAATTGTTAATTTAATGGTGATTACATCAATGAAACAAATTTTTTCCCAAGTCAAAAATATACACTAGTATCATTAAAAAAATGAACTCTTCTTGTGAATCATATTTCATATAAATAGAACTCCTTTTATGAAACAGAGGTAGTAGTACGCAAGTTTTGCAAAAGAAATCAAGAATATAAGTAAATAGTAGTATAACATAATCTTACATTAATTTTTTACAATTAAAATATAAAAAAAAATTAAACTGATAATTTGATAAGTAATAAAGTTTTGACATCCTAAATCTATTAATTATAGGAGGGTGTAAATGTAAAGCTAAATTCACTAAATTTGAAGAAAAATAAAGTGTGGAAATCAGTGTATTAGTTGAGAAAACAACAAATTTTAATTTTCCCTCTTTCTTTTCTCTATTGTGTTGATTATATAGGAGCACGCACGCATGAATCCAAAGTTTGTGTGTTAATTGGTAAGACTAAAGATGATGCTCTTTGATCAAAACAACCCATGCAATATGATGCAGATTTATTTTAATTTGCCTAACCACATGAAGGTGCGACCAGGGTGAAAAGGAAAAAAATTTAGATGCAGTTTGGTAAATGGCCTTGCCGCGGAAAGGAGTTACACTGGCCGTAGGTAGTGTAACGCCCGAGAAAATCGTATTTTATGTGAATTAAATTTTTATTTGATTATTTGAATTAAATGAATTTAATTGTTTATTTAAGTGAGTAAGCTGTTCAAAGGTCGTTTTATGACCTAGAATGTGCGGATGTGGTTAGGATTCTGGCTGTGTATTAGGATTAATTGTTATGAATTTTCAAGACGAAAATGGAAGTTTTTCGAGAAAATTTCCGTAAAAATACTATTCATCCGTTTCTGCTCGGGAATTAATTTTGAATTTCTGATAAACGCGTAATGATAGAATTCTAAGACGAGATGGAATATTCAATAATATTTCAGTTATGGCAAACGAAGTTTTCGTCTGCGGACTTAAAACCTAACGGTTAAGAAAAGTGAGTTCCGAGAATTAAGTGACTTTATGATAATTGTAGTTATTATACGTAATAAATATGAGTATGAAACTAGGTATAATACGAGTATGATATGAAGATTATTACGACGTATAATACAAATATCGTACGAATAGTATACGAAGAGAATACGAGAATTGTACGAGTAGAATACGATTAGTTCTTAATGAACTTTAGTAATTGAACTTTGTCATTTCCAATTGGACTTGGATTATGTCAAGGCCAATGTGAAGTTTAATCAAGCCCAAGATAGACCCAATACGAATTTATTCTAAGGCCCAAACCAAGAAACCAAACCCGGATCGAACCGATGGATCACCACATGGGTTAAACCCATGGGGCAACCCATGTGGGACCCAAAGAAGCTAGGTGGGCCGGCCACTTGGAGGCCAAGTAAAGTGGTTTTACTTGGTGGCTAAGACATGAATAGTAAGGAGGTGGACCTAATGACCAATTTACCCTTCATTGAATTTTCCTATATAAGGGAAGCTTGTGTAGTTCATTAGTTGTTTTCACCAACTTGACCACATATATTGAGAGAGAGAAAAGTTCATTAACAAGTAATCAAGAGCAATCCAAAGCAAAGTATTCAAGTTTTATTCAAGAACGCGAAGAACTTTAAGGTAATATTACGTAAACCTAAGTCTTCGATCCTTTTCTATTTCTTTTTCTTACGTATGAATTGGTAGAGCATGTCTCTTTCGGAGTAATAAGGATGGCTATTAGTGGATTAAAACATTATAAGTCATGTATGATTAAGATTCATAAGCGTTTAAGTTTACGCGAAGAAAACCAATAAGCGTTTATTTGGTTGTTGATGGACAAATTGAAAACCATCATGTGCATCTTGCTTGGTTAGGTATAGATAACGAATCAATGGATTGATTCTATTTGATTTGGCGTATGAATCTCGAGTAACGAAGTTATGACGAAATTTACGAGATTAGACGTTAAAACGTTGAAATCGTAGAATTTCCGGATTAGTAGTCAAAAGTCGCCGTGTAACTCGGAAAGTTTGGTTTTCGATAGCGTAACGTAGAACAACGTATTTTAGAGTCGTGGACTCAAGAATCGTCGAATTCCGACTTAAAACGAAGAAACGAGTTATGAACGTTCACGAACGTTAAACGAACGCGTAATAGAAAGTTAATTAGTGAATTCATTGTTAACGGATTTAAAATCTACTTTTATCCGAATGAAATCAAATTATATGAGATATGTAAGATAACGGCTTTTGAACGAGCCAATTCCGACTTATAATGACCGAGTTACGAGTCCGGAAAGAAGCAAACTAGAAAATTTAGAAATTTCTCAAGGGCTAAGGGTCGGCGCCGCAGCGCCGCCCAAGCACATAAAACTCGAGCCGCAGCGCCGGGTCGAGAGGAGTGGTCACTGCAGAGTCGTGCTGCAGCGCCACTCGAATAGAAGAGTCGCGCCGCAGCGCCGAGACAAGGGTTCAGTATTGCAAAGTGGCGTGGCAGCGCCACTGTTGTACTTAAAGATGATGCCGCAACGCCGGTATGAGAGAATGTCTGAGTTAGTTAATTTTGAACCCAATTGTTTGCATGACAATTATGGGGCACTTATATACCTAATATACATAATAAGACTATTCTTAAATCACATGAATAGTGATGACTTTAGGAATTTAACGTTGTTTAATTAGTAATTAAACGAAGAACGTAAAGTGTAAGAAGGTAAATAGTATTCAATTACTATAATACTGAACCAATGATTTTTGAATATTGGTGTAGTAACGTAAGAAAGTTAATAAGCCGTAAGGAAGGATAATTAACTCGAAATGAGTTGTATTAATAAAATAATTTCGGTTAAGTTATAGAAGAGAAAGAAGTTGGTAAAAAAAAACAATGTGATTAGATTGTTTGGTAGCTAATTTCAGTGTGCTATGTGAATATATCATGTAGAGACTGTAAAGACCAAAGAATTGTTGAATTTTAATTGAAGACACTTGAATGCAAGTTTTATTAACGCTTGTCTAACCTTCGTATTAGCCAAGTTTTCTGTGATTCATGCTATGAGATGCATGAATTGTTTTACGAAAGGGTCGATGCCAGTTTTAACTCGGCTAGACTAATCTTAAGAGTTTGATTGATTTGTTTACAAGTCTTTCGATATAGTATTGATAATGCTATCCTATACCAATTGTTTGGTACTGATTCAAAGGTAAGCCTGAGTATGAATAAACAAATGTATTTTACGTCGATTATTCGATGGGCACGCGAGGTTGCCAAAACTTAAACATAAGTACGTTTAACGGACGAGTGTTGATCAACATAGAGTACTATAGGCTGATCACCTAGAAGTGCTCGTAAGATATATCGGACTTACGGACTTAGTGTTGGGTTGTCCTTTTCATGAATGGAAATCAAAAGAGAATGTTCATGGTCTTTTGACCTACTCAGAATTCCTAAGTTACTGTATGTACTTTGGAATGGTTTTATGAGAATGAAAAATGCTATCAAATGTTTCATAGTACTTCATAGCTATTTGTTCAATTATTGAAGAATAATCATATGATTCTCGACGTGATATTTATATTATATATTGCTAAACTTGTTGAGCTAGTTGTGCTCACTTCTTGCTTGAATTATATGATTGCAGCTAAGGCCGAGCGAAACGAGGGTTCTAGAAAAGATAAAGGCAAGGCTAAGATGGATAAGTAGAATATCATGTAATAGACTAGTATTTTGTATGAATTATACTATGACGAATGAAGAAAGTATTTGGTTAACAGAACCTGGGAAAGAATTCATTACCTTTGTAATAAGAATTTAGTAAATACAATCATTTTGATGTTTCAATGGAATGAATGTATAGTGATGAGTACCGTATAGCACCATATCTGTGGGTTAAAAGTACCCGGATTTGGGGGCGTCACAGGTAGGAGGTGCGGTCAGGCCTCGGTTAAATTTAATCTCAGCCCTTAATTCATTGAATGGACGGTTACAGATCTGTTAGTTAGAATAGTGCCCCCAGCTTACTTATGTTGTGGAATAGGTCCCTATATATATATATATTATTTTCATTTTAATTACGTTGTTGATATGTTAAATTTGGTTGTATATTTACGATTGTGATTATTATCATGCTTAGAACGGTGCATGATTAATTTTGTTAAACATAGAAGTATTATTTACATCAGGTTTGTTGAATACAATTTGTATATATTAATTGAATGTAGCTTATATTTTGAGAAAATGAGATTAAATAAATTTATATATTCTCAATTATATTATGTGTATCCAGTATTCATATTAAAATCTTTTAAGAGCACAATATTATCTTCACCGACATATATATATATATATATATATATATATATATATATATATATATGGGAAAAGGGAGCGTGTCTTAGACACCCACAAACTTGTGTCTTATTATTTTTAGTGATTTTATTAATGATATTTTTTGGTATTTCACCCTTTTTATTAATGGTTGTTTTGGCATTTCACCAATTTGTCAATCAAAACTATGTCGTATTAAGTGTAGGACACACACAAGCTTGTTTGTGTAAGACACATGCTCCCTTTTCCCTTTATATATATATATATATATATATATATATATATATATACACAATCCGCTTCTCCAGCGAACTGGAAGGATCGAACTAAGAACGAATAGGCTATAGTGACGGTTTCTTCCGTCGCTATAGCATAGAAAGCCGGTTTTTTATGCTATAGCAACTGAAAAAACCGTCGCTATAGCCGGTTCGCTCCCTCCAGTTCGCTGGAGAGAACCGGGCTATATATATATTACTTTCCTAACGTATATCATCTTTTGTGAGGTTTAGTTTTTACCATTTTTTCTACATGGAAGATTAAAAATACTTTCACGGGAAAAACTTGAGTCTTCCGGGGGTAAGACTACCGAAAGGCGAAAAGTTTTTAAAATCTAGTGTGTCCATTTATCTTGTGGAAGATGAAAGATGCATTTGTGTAAATAGTAAGCCATCAATTGGCTATGGATCCTTGTAGGGGGAGAACTCAATAGCCCGCGCCTCGCATGCATGCATACAAGCCCTAGTACATATGTTTGGAACCCAATTTTACCCATAAAATTAAGTCATTAACTTATTGACCTATTTATGTATATTAATCTTCACTATTTCTCCAATTTCGGACTCTAAACCACTTCTTTATTCCTAACAGTAATCCCCATATGTTTATATACATATATATATATGGGGAGTGATCCATAGCAAATGTTTGCTATAGGACTGTTCGAGCAAACACATTTCTGTTCATCCATAAAAGATCAGACATTCCAAATTTAAGTTTTTAATCAGAAAAACTAAGGAAAATCCTATTGTACTTGACACTTTTTACTGATTAACCCACTAAATTTTTAAAAAATAAAATTACCCGATTGAACTAATTAAAATTTTAAAATCATACCATTCTATTAAAAAAATTGAATAGGCGTTAAAATGATTTAAATATTTTCATGTGGAAGACAAAAAAATAGGAAAAACAATGTAAAAATGACGTGGCCAATTACATTTGACTTGGTCTTATAAAATGAATTTAAAATGTAAATTAATAAAGAAATAATGGTGTGACCTTAATTCAGTAGCTCCCAAATAACTTTTTTTTCCAGTATCCAATTAACCAGAACATCCGAACACACTGGAAGTTATGGAGCGACGATCGATTTTACAGCCTATTTTCAACGAAACTTCAATGTTGATTTCTCGATTAAGAGCTCACAGTTAGCTTCATGCTTGTACCCAAAAACTAAAAGAAAAAAGTATACATGCCCGCTGCTGCCTCCATATCTATCGCCCGTCGCCCTTTATCACAGTAAATGTCAAAAATAAAGAGAAGATAACTGGTCCTAAAACCTTACCGGATCTCTGAAATTTCAAATTGTAGGTTTCTATTTGAATATATTGGTGCAAATGTGTAGATCTGATAGTGGGCATGACGATGATGTTGATAGAGATGTGTATACATGTTAAGAGAGGGATAAAACCTAATTTTTTTCATGACAAATTTTTATACATATGAGAAGACCCAATTTGTGAGTCCAAGAATAAGAGATAGAGAGAAGAGGAAGAACGGGAAGAAAGGGGAAAGAGAGAGAAAAAGGAAGACTGTGGTGAAAAGAGAGGAAGTGGTTACGTGTTTTTTTTTCTTTTTCTCTTTTTCCTCCCACGTAGGAAAATGTAACACCAATTTAGACGGTTGTTAGATAAATTTGAAGGAATGGGTTAATTGCATTTTTTTTTAGTTCAATTGGTTGATTACAATTTTTTTTAGTTCACTGATGTATTGCACAAACAGAGTCAACTACAATGGCGTAAATGTTATTTTTGCCTTTTTTTAATCTATACGCTACTATTAGCAACGGATATTACTTTCTTTTTTATTTTTTCTTTTTTGAAATCTAGACTGCTCATTTCCCCTATTGATGGGAAAAGATGTGTTTGCCCGACCAGTGTCATAGCAAGCATTTATTATGAATCAGTCCCTTTTATATCTCTGTATATATGTGGGGGAATACCTTACACTGTTGAAGTCGAGCGAACAGCCACGATCAACATGCTCATTTAATCACCTATCAAAATCTTTGACAGAGAGGCCTAAAAACTGTTTGACGGACGATTTAATGTGCTTCTTAACCTCAGCCACACAATCTCCTAATTAATGGTGTAAGAATGGTTTGTCACTTTGTTGGTTTGTGATCCAGAGCTAGTTGTGTCTATGCCTCATTTCTACACATGTACACACATATATATACCTATATATATATATACACACATATATATATACCTATATATATATACACATATATATACATACATATATATATATATATATGTATGTATGTATGTATATTAAGAAATATGTTTTTCTTCTTGTGCCAAATAAAAATCATTTCTGCAACATATTCAAAGAGAGGTGATTCATTAAAATAGAAAATGATTACCATTGTGTTGCTCTTCTTAGTGGACTTGCTTTCAGAATTTCTCCAACTATTGCGAAATGCATGCCCGAAACCATGGGTTCGGTGACTGCTATTCTTCTCGAAAGTTTTCTTGTCTGGGGCTGAACTAGAATTACAGCTTGAAGAACTGCAGTTGGATGATGCTGGATATGGAAAGGGGCAGGACATCGGTTCATCAGTTTTTAAAAAATGCTTCAACTCGTACTTCCTCCTGAGTACAAAGAAGTAGTTGAATATGTTGTGCAACATTTGTACAAGTTTATGACAAGTGTAACACTTCTATTACCTAATGAAATAAGTGCGCTCCTCTATTAAAGAATCTGGTTTTGGTTTTCTAAAGTTGTCTGGAATGGAACCTTCATACTTCAAGTTTACAGCTGTATTTCCCCCCAACTCTTCCAAATCATCAACTTGCTCATCTGTCCAATCATCTAGCTTTACTGATAAAACCTGTGACATAAATACATGACTGATTATCGTCTTGTTCCGCAAGCATATTACATCCATATGGAGGATACCACGTTAATTTATATCCTAGCTAGTGCATTATTCAACAAAAGGAAAACTGTGTCCTACTCATATTCGCCGGAATCTATTCAATCTTATGGAACCTTGTCTGTTTCAATGATGATAACAAAATATTTAATTCCTATATACAACTTAAGTGTTCCTTAACCATTCAATTCAGAAGACTGGATTAAAGGTTCTTTGTCTTTTTATTGGAAACTATAACATTTGAGAAGTAAATATATGTTGACAAAGCACGTATATGTCATCAACGAGCATGATTTACATGTGGATTTAACCATTAACAACTTAAGCTTTTAGAGCAGTGGGTAGTGCCGTAGTGGCACGTGTCTTCCCACTTGCCTTTGGTTCCTAGTATAGTTATTGCATTTGCACTCTGCATGATTTATGCTAATATTCCAAGACTTTCAATTGACATGTAAGTAAGAGGATGAGTTCCAAATCAAGATATACAACTTCAACTTTTAGGGCAATTGGTAACTTAAAACAGATATGCAGATGATATACAAGAGTAAAACTTCAAGTGATAAGCCTAAGTGCCTAACAATCAGTACTTAGGCAGGGAAGTATCAGTCAGCACGGGATTTTGCTTTGGGGAGATCATGCCAAGGAGGAAAGAGTTCAGACATATTACAGACAACTTAGTATCTACTCCATATATTTCTTTGAAACAAGTAATGGTAAAAGAAAGCACAATTAGTGTCTTGGAACAAAGACTATAAAGCCCACCTTCAGTTTTTGGTTTCAGATTCTCATCCATCATGTTAATAAAGTTGAAACAAAAAGAAACAAAGCTCAAAGTTTTAGATTAATCACCACACTAGTCTATCAGGTGTTTAGTGCTCTATTTGCAGGTTAGATATGGTATTGCTTATCAAACATCTTATGGTTATACCCCAAAAAAAACTGGGTAGCAGAAAGCGAAATAGGCATCTCATCGAAGTAGCTCGTACATGGATACTTCAGTTGAAAGTTTCTAAGGAGTTTTTAGGGATATTGTGTTAACTTCTTGTTATCTTATTAACCGAATACCCTCTTTGCATGAATTCCTGCCTTACAGCTTTTGGTGTGTTTTCTTTGCTCATATTCTGACTCCAGGTTGTAATAAAGGAACACTCAAAGTACAAGTGTATGTTTGTTTGTTAATTTTGTACTCCAACAGGTTACAAGTGTTGGAATCCAATGACTAGGAATTCTGTTGTCATGTTTGTGCTGTTGTTACTTACTTCGAGAATATATTATTCTTTCCATATGATGAATTCTATAACTTCATTAGTACTGTTAAATATGAACAACTACTTGTTTGGTCTTTGAGTTACCCAAAATTTTGGAGCACTCAAAAGATGTTTAGAGATTTTTTGACATACAAAAAAGGAAGTCTTATTAATGAAATCAATACATTTTTTATGTAGAGGTTTTTTTGAAGCACGTCGAATTTGATTTCAATTGTACAATTTGAAAAGAAGAAAAAAATCTTGTGTGAAGGTGTTCATAACATCACATTTGATTTCAATAAAGACTATCACAACATCGTAAAACTTGATATTATTTAGATTACAAGTTGTGAATTGTACCATCTATTTTAATATAGCCCGAGGAGGGAGACTTGAACGTTCTTGGTGAAGCCATATAGTGAAAAAAAATATTAAAAAGAAATATTCCCATTTAATCTCAATCTATACATTTTTCTCTTCACTAGTCCTACTTTCTATCTCACTTTCCCACGGTTATCTTTCCCTCTTATCTTTTTTTCTCCTCGTAATCTCAAGTTTGTCTCCTTGGTTATTTTTTTGATTTTATTACTTTTAGATTTTAGTATTTAGTATTTTAATATAATTAACACACAGGTAAGTGAGTGTCTAGGAGACTAGTGTCAATAAAGGATGTGCATCAATATGAGATTAACTATTACTACAACTTTGGTACAAATTGTGTTCTAATGTCTAATCTAATTTAACATCACATATGAAATTTTAAAACCTTATAAGATTCAAGATATCTTTTGTTGGATGCGGAGAGGGTTAGTACTTGGCTAGATGGGGGTGATTAGCCTACCAGATGATAAAACCAAATCCTTTGGGTTGTTTTATACACGCTGAGTAATATGTCTGCTAAGATAGGTCACTCAGCTTGTTCAGTTCAATAATCAAAATCAAATATTTGAAGCCAAAAATTCCCTCTAAAATATCTTGAAACAGTGTTAAGAACAAAAGTAATAATGTTGATCAGTTTTAAACAATCCACACAACAACTAATAAAGCAAGCAGATAATAGTTCGGGGTTTGGAGAGAAAAAGGAGAAATAGGAGAAATAGACACGAGATTTATAGTGGTTCAGATCCATAATAGGACTCCTACATCCACTCTTCTTCCTCAACAGAAAGGAATTACTTCACTATCACTTCTCCACAAAGAGATCATCAGTTCATGGTTCATTGGCAACATCACCAAGTTTCATGAAGAAACAAATGCCTTAACAAGCCAGACTCGGCAGACTAATCCGTTTTCACACGAGGATAGATAAACACAATCCAGTTCTTCCTCAATTCTTTCAGTGTCACCACTAAAAAGCTTATTAAAGTAACTGCACCTTTCCATTAAAGTTAAAAGTCCTCATCTCTTACAAGGAGATTTTGATTCTCTTTTCTAATGCATCTAATGTGTGTTAGGTCTCTACTTATCATGTCCCTTGTCTTAGCTTGCAGACATCGTTTTATCCGTGCCAAGTTTTAGGTACATGTCCTTATAAACCTTGGCTCGAGCCTCCCTCACTGCATTTTTTTCTCTCTGGCCAATTTATACCTCTACACATTTTCTTCATAAAGCATTTATGCAAGCACCCATTGTAATAACCGTGAATTTTAAGTCACTATATATGTATATACATTATTAATATTTAAAAACTTTGTGTTATACAGTGATTTAATATGTGACAACATATATGAAATGGTGCATGGGTCAATTAACATGTATGTTATAGTTATGGATATATACATTTATAGGTTTCATTAAAAATGAAAGCCTCGTAGCCTAATTATAAATTAGGTGAGTCAATTAAATAATCTAAGGGTTATGGTAATAAGGAGATGTTAGTATTTAATATGTATACTAACTTAAGTGGATAATCTTATTATTTCAAGTGACTAATAATTTTAAACCTAATTCTTGTGAACCTAATTAGGTTATGAGCTAAAGTCACATGTATAGGTAATTAAATTTCATAAGATTAGGAATGGAAACCCTAAATAATTAAATTGGGTAACATATATTAAAATTGCTAGACTATATTTATTACATAGCCCAAAACAATTAAAGGAGAAGCCCAAAAGAAATAAAATGCAAGCCCAAACTTAGCCCACTTGATTAAGGGTATTTTAGACATTTGATTTATCTAATTTATGCATTAAAATAAAAGCTAAATGAAGGAGTTAGTGGGCATAAATATGGCTGGCCACATTAGCCTTTTAAGGCAACTAATTAAGCTAAGCAAGGTCCATTTGTAGTAACTCTTACACAAAAGGACATGGTTGTCAAGCTCCCATTGGTTGCCACTTTATTAAGCATCCTTAATCATGATTAGACTAATTAAAGTGATAAGGCAAAGCTTCTATCCATTGGTTAAAGAAAGTATGGGGGATAATAGCTAGATACACTAAGTGTATCTATATTTTTTGTAAGTATCCTTTTACTTCATCTTTTCATTTCATTTCATTTCTTCTCTCATTCTTCCTCTTATAATTTCTCCCAAGCTAGCCACTTCTAGAGAGAGAAAGGAGAGAGAGGTTTGGCCATATATATAGAGAGAGAGGAGTGCTAGTTTGTTAATGCATCCAAAGTTCATCACTTACTTTGGTAAATCAAGGAAGGTTGCCATTAAATCAAGGTATAACCTAACCTTCATTTTCTTCTTCTACTTTGTTTTTTTTTTCTTTAGCTTGAGTTTTGTTGGGGTTATGAACAAATACTCAAGATACCCTAGTCCTACATATCATCATGTATAGAACTAAGTATTTTGAGTGTTAGATCAAAGGCTTAGAGGAAGAATATGAGCATATGTTCTCCAAGGGTGAAAACTCTTGTTTTCTTCCACTAAATCTTGTGTAACTCAAGTTTTCCAACTTAGATTTGTGATCCGTCGAAGGGGGGTGCTAGATGCATGAGTTATCTAGTAAACCCAAGTGATAGAACACAAATCTAACAAGTTTTGAATCCTTTGGAGCTGATTTCCCCAAAATAGCGCACTTAGAATGTTAAGGGTTCAAAAACCCTAAAATAGTTTCTGTCCTATTTTTCTTGGGTCTGTTTCGGACAGCTTCATGTCCCTTAAAAATCTGGGAAAATTCACAGAGGTACCTTGAGAAGTTATCTACGTGTAGGAAAAAGAACGGACACGTTTCGAGTTATAGATTGTGCGTTTCCGTAAAGGACTCCTAAAACTTTACCGTCGAATATCTCACTGTGTATACACTGAAAAATTCTGAAATTTTTACAGTAGGTTCATATATGTTAGAAGAACATACCCTGAAAATTTCAGATTTTTCTGAGCAAAACTCAATTTATTAAAAATAAAGCAAGATCCGAGTGTTTTGGGAACTTTAAAAATAGTAGATCAATTTCTAAAATTCCAGAAAAATTTGGGGATCCTTATAGGTTCATATTGTGTCAAAGTACAGAAGCTGAGAATTTTTGGAGTAAGTTTACTATTTTTCCTAAAAATGGTTAAGTTATGAATAAAAGGAAATAAATAGTTAAATGATGTCTTTAATAAGAAAAAGGTGATTTTTATGCTTGAATTCTCATAATATATCATATCATGACTATCTTAGAGCATTTTGGTAATTTATGATAATAAATATTATTTATGACCTTTTATGGATATTAAATAAGAGGTTTAATAAATGATGAACAATTAGAATAAATTATTTATTAATCCAATAAATTATTAGAATATTATTATGATATTAATAATATTAGAATATGATAGTGATAAGTAAATAAAAATATTAAGAATAAAATTTCTTTAAAATATTATTAAATGGTTAATAATATTTGATTTAAGCATTGATAAATGATTAAAGTATTATTAAATAATTAATAATATTAGTAATAGAATAAGATATTATTAAATGATTAATAATATTAGTAAATGAATAAAATATTATTAAATGATTAATAATATTAAATGATTAATGATACTAAAGCATAAGTAAGATATTATTAAAGTAATAATATTAATTAAAATATTATTAAGTGGATTAATAATATTAGTAAGGTATTAAAATATTATTAACTTTATTAAGATGTTAATAATATTAGTAAGCAAATGAAAATATTATTAGGGAACTAATAATACTAAGAGGTGAATTAAATATTATCAAGATCAATAATATTATGTGGTTATAGTAACATTATCAAGACATGATAATGTTTATAAGAACTAAATATAATGCATAATATTTATGTGATTACATAATCTAATGTTATACTATGACTAATTGAAAGATTAACTATAGGTCTCTCAAAGGAAGATAATTTAACTGCATAGTGGATATAAATTAATTACGTAGCCGTAATCTACAGACGAGGCAAGTGTCCTAACTCAAACTCGAGTTATTATTTTCAAAGCATGTTAGTGAATAATTATTGATGATTATTCACATCTATATTGATTATTGAAATTCGTACTTTGTTCAATTGAATTCCTATTCTATTAGTATTGAACTGTGAATTAAATTAAAGTTCTTTCATTTACGAACTGTTTATGAGATAGATCTATGCTAATTGTATCAGCTAGATCAAGCATGTTTAAATTTGTTAAATCAAATGTATTTTAAAAAGCTGTTCTTATTAAATTGATATGATAAGAACTCTTGACTGAGAAAAGGACGAATTTGATTAAGGCATGATATCGATGCCGGAATATTAAGTGTTTATGCATAAATCACGGGGTATGAAAGGCTGATCCCCTTGAATACTAAAACTTATTAAGAGGTCCAGTTTAAATTACTGAGAACCTTGGCAAATGTTCATGGTTATCTCAAAACCACTCAGTTCATATTATTCAATTATTCGAATATTCAATTGTTGATTATTAATTCATGTTCCTTCACAACCTTATATTATTGTTGAACATTGAAAGCAAAACTTCTTTCTAGTCATGATATATCTCCCTTGTATATAAACTTGCTAAGCAAATTAGTTGCTTACCCTTGCTATATCATGACATTTATTTCAGCTAAGCCTGAAGGATCCAATACGAAGGACAAAGGCAAGGGCAAGATCCAGGAATAGTTTGGAATGAATATTAATTATTATTATCTAATGGAAGTTCTTATGTAAATCTTTTGTAATATGAATGGTGTGTTTAAGTTAAGGTTAAGAAGACCTTGGGACCATGCTATGGAAACTTTATTATAATGAACAATGTATGTTTATTATTTCGTAATAGTTATAGAATGCTTATGATGATGATAGATCGTGAGCACCGAATCTGAGGTTAGAGAACCTGGATTTGGGGGCGTCACACCCATAACAGTACTTCTTCCACCTAATAGCCTCATGGACTCCGCACTCCACCACCAAGTTTACTTAGTTGGAGGTCTACTTGCTTGACTTTCTCCCAACACCTACCTAGCTACACTCCAAATGCAACTAGACATATCATTCAATATTCAACATCACATTAACCTCTTCATCTATTTACCAGCAAATTCTAATTGTTAATACATTTAATTATTTTTAAATATGCAGAAAAGAAAAAAGAAATCATCGGTAAGAAGAAACAATAAAGGGTCTATGAGTAATTCACAAGAACTAGGCCAACAATAAGGTTATACTCAGGGCATGAAAAGTATACCTTTGATATATGCACTCCAAGGCTTCTGTGTACTCCAGAGCACTTGATACATATAAATGCTCCAATATTCGAAGATCTGGTGATCAACAAATGAGATGGTTATAACAAGGCATGAACCAATGAGTTGAGTAACACGAAAATAATGTTGAGCACCAAATGCAACTGAGTAAGAATGTATATGTGATAATATGCATAACAGTAGAATTTTCGAAGGACATGACATAGAATCTTCCTACTTTGAAACCCCAGAAAAAGGTACTTATAAATTATTAAAATTCATGCTCAGTTCATCAACTGACATGGACGAAAAAGAGAGGGGGGAAATGCCATGCATTATTAGCTCCACTGGGGATGTCTTATAAGGTTCTACACTTAATTTTCATTGGATATTCTGCATTAAGTAATGATATTTAGCATGGGATATAATTATGGGCTGCATTGCTATCAAACAATTTGAATTTTATTTGTTGAGGGGAGAGGTGAATTTTCTAAGTTCTTAGACTTATCCCAAATCAAAAAGAGAAAACAAAAAAGTTCAAGCTCTCAGAGAATTTATTTAAATGTAATTAGGAAATATATAATAAAACAATGTTTTCAAACTCGGACTAGTTATCAAACCATAAAAGTTATTGGGTGGAGTGGTCGAACAACTGGCGTCATAAATATTATTTATATATTAAATATTTATATTATATAAGTAATTACTAGAAAAATGAATTTAGCATATATTAAATATGTAGAAAAATATTTTACTTACCTTCATTCTTAAGAAAAATCAAATATTTTTTAGTTGCATTTGAAAATTATATTTTATAAAAGTAGTGTTCTTAAAATTAAATAATTTACATTTTAGTTCATTTAAAAGAATTATTCTATACTCCATTTCTTAGTATTTGTTCTTTCACGTCTTCTCATACTTTCTCACTAATCTCTCTCAAATTTTCATCATTCCCACTAATTCTCTCTCCAATTTCTCACCATTCATTTCTCTCTGCAGCGTGTACTCCTTTTTTAGAGTCTACATACATTTATAATGTATTAAGTACTATTACAACTAATTTTGAACTCTCAAGTATACTGAACAAATCTCTTCGTCTAACTCTCTTCTCTTTTCTCTGTTTTCTTTGAAGCTCTCTATCTCTAAAAGCTCCATAGTCAATGCCCAGAGCATGTGTTTATAACAAATCAATGCAGTGTGTTGGTCTCTATTCTCTATCTATGTCGTGTATTGTTGCTTCATCTCCTCTTGCAATCGTTTGCTATTTCTCTCACTTTCACATTAATCTCAAAAAAGAATAGATATATATTAATATTGTGAACCTGTTTAAAACCGCGAACCGGACACCGGTCCAACCGGCAGGCCACTAAGTCTTACCAATTTTGGAAGACATCTGGTTCGATGGGAAAAACCGGCTCCTTGTGTCGACTGGTTCTCGATTTAACTAGTCGAACCGACAGTTTGATCAGGGTTTAAAGACATTGTAACAAAGAAAAATAATATGAGATTAAGAAAACATTGTTTAAGTGTAGAAACAATCCACAAATTTGAGCAATAGTCAAGGATATATATACATACTACATTTAAATATGGGCTAATTACACTTTTGTTTCATGAAGTACCATCAAATTCATAATTCGGCCCCCAAAGAATTTGTGCTTACAATTTACTACATCAAGTACCTAATTTGATACAATTTAGACCCCAATTTTTGAATCCGGACAAAATTGGCCGAAATACCCAACCCGCTCAAGATTTCGATTGGATTTTGTGTATTTAATATCAGTTGACTGTATAAATATACGGTTTGACTTCATTTAAAAAAAACTATTTACAGTTCCGTTACATCAAGTACCACCATATTCATGATTTGGCCCCCAAAGAAAAAATAATTAAAATTATATATATAATAATTTTTAGCCCTTTTAAAAAAGTAACTGATACCGTAGAAATACGGTATAAAATTATAAATACAATTTAAAATTATAAATATTTATAAATAAAATTATAAAAATTATAAATACAATATGTAAAATTTATAATTTATGATATAATTTATAATTTGCAAAATTGAAGTTGTAAAATGTATATATACTATTTGTTAAATTTAGGCGTAAAATTTATAATTTATGATATAATTTATAATTTGCAAGATTTAAGTTGTAAAATTATAAATACAATTTGTTAAATTTAAGATGTAAAATTTATAATTTATGATATAATTTATAATTTGCAAGATTTAAGTTGTAAAATTTATACATACAAGTTAAATTTAAGACGTAAAATTTATAATTTGTAATTTATAATTTATAATTTGCAAGATTTAAGTTGTAAAATTTATACATACAATTTGTAAAATTTAAGACGTAAACTTTATAATTAATGATATAATTCATAATTTGCAAAATTTAAGTTGTAAATTTATACATACAATTTGTTAAATTTTCAACTTGGAAGAAACAAAACAATTTGAAGGATTAGGGAAGAGGAAGAGAGGAGAGAGAGCAAATGGGTCATTTTTTTCTTTTTTCTTTTTCAATTTTTTCCTCCTTTTGTATGCTCTTTCAATATAAAAAGGGTATTATTTAATTAATTAAATTTTGGACACTTTTGTCAATTGTTTAAAAGTTTAATGTTAGTCATGTTAAAATTTTAATTTGTATGTTTAAAAGTTTATTGATTTTTTTGATAATTAAGCCTTTTTTTTAATTTTAAAATAACAAAATTATATTTGGTAATCTTTGTATTAATACTTCATTTTAATTATTTAACATATAATAATTATTTGTAAGGATTTATACATATTTAATACGTCAAAATAAGTATTTATACAAATTTTATACGAATTAGGTACTTGATGTAGTAAATTGTGAATTTGGTGATACTTGATGTAATAAATTGTGAATTTGATGGTACTTGATGTAACATAAGTGTTATTAACTCGTATTGTATACGGTCAAACCGTATATAATTCTTATCTGACCGAAAAAATTTTGGCCGGATTCTGAAATTGGGGGTTAAATTGTATAAAATTAGACACTTATGTAGTAAAGTGTAAGCCCAAATTCTTTGGGGGCCTAATCATGAATATGATGGTACTTCATGTAATAACTGTATTTAGCCCTTTAAATATATATATATATATATATATATATATATATATATATATACATATATATATTTCATGTCTCAGCTCTTTATCAAAATTTATATATGATAGGAAGCATGGAGTTGTAGCTGCCAACATATCAATATGGGTAATGTTAGGGGTCTCAAATGCATCTCAGATACACGTCTTTAGTATATTAGCTGTTCAATATTATAGTGGGGCCTTAGAAATTACTATATATCAATACAATTATACATGCAGATTTGAGACACATTTGCGACTAGGGATGAAACTGCCTTCGGCCCGGGGGGCAGGCAAAGCTGCAATCATAGTCCAACCTTACAAAAACAAAGCAATTAAAGGGAACTAAACATTTAAAACAACTATAGATCGAGAACTAACCCCCAAAAAAAACTAGAGTTCGGGCACTAAGGGTGAAAAGTTGCAGTATTTTGGAGATTAACATGAAAAAAATATTTAGTTCATTAGTTTAAGGACGAAATACGGGTAAAAAATAATTAGGGGACAAAACGTGAAAATACAACTATAAATTGGGGACAACGAAGATGTAAGACCCCGAATTTTTTTTTTTAATAAAATAGAATTTCCTTTATTTATTATTTTGAAATAGTAAGGGTTTATTTGATTAATGTGGTTAGTTATGGGTAAAATACGCAAATATTTTTAAATAAGAAAGTGGTTATAAAATATTCATTGTTGTCGGGGAATATTCGTTTGGTCGTGGAATATTCTTGCTGTCGAGGAATATTCATACGACGGCGCAGCCTTTTGTGGGCCCCATAACAGAAAGCGATTGGATGAAAAAAACGACAAGTATAAGTTGTTTATAAATAACGGCGTAGTTGTTACCGTTAATACTGTTGGAATACCCGGTGGTTAAAACACGGTAATACGCGTTGTTGTACAGTAGCACTCGGTATTGCACCAATTATTGATTCTTACTTAAGAAGGCACTACTCAATAATTATTACAGTAATTACTGTTCAATATTTTATTTTATTGATTCAATAATTGCTACGTTGATATTTTATATTACTGTTGTTTCAATAATTGTCACTACACAGTATTTTTTATTATCGGAGCAATAATTCATATTATCTTAATAATATTATTAGATAACATTATTGGCAATGTCTAGAAAATTCTGTCTAAGGAGAGGTTTGGTCACCTAATTGCGCGCCAGTAAAGAGAAATCCTTATTGAAAAGTCCCCTCTTTCCTGGGAACGGCCTGGTTGTCAATATTGTGATTCTGTAATATTATTTGTGAATAATTAATTATTGATTTATATGATGAGGAAAATATTGATTTTATGTTGATATAGATGGAGAAAATTTTTAATGTGACAATTGTTGAAAATTAATATTTTATCTTTTTCTGATAAAATAATTCATTTAAATATATTATTATATTTTAATAATATAATAATGGTGATATTTTTACAATGAATGTGGGATATATGAGTATATGAGGAGGAAGAGTATTTTTGTTGCATTAAATGATTAACACATGTTTTGTGTCGGTGGACCCCATTTCTTGACTTAAATTTGATTATAGCCTGTAAAATCGTCCGTTTGTGGATTTCTGTCAATTTCTGTTTGAAATTTGGAAAAATTTTATTCTACAAAGTTGTAGAGAATGGAATTTCCTATGGAAAGGACGTGATTTTCGAATTTTTCTGATAAAAGGGCTATTTATTATGAAGTATTAAAGTTCTGAAGTTCCGAAATAATTATTTTTTAAAAGTTTTAAATTTGTTTTAAAAGGAAAACGTTTTTGAAATGTTTGTGGACATCATTAACATATGCTAGGTGACTGAAATCAGTTGGTACAAGTAGGCGTAGGAATTTGTAATATAAATAATAATATTTTATTAAATTTTCTACTTTGGTGTTCTAAGCATTTTCCTATAAATAGGGTGCTTAAGTTAGAATTAAAAATCACACCAGAAACTGAAATATTCTCTCTTTCTCTCTCGATATATTGAGCGTATTCTTGTGAGTATTTTGATACTTTGAGTGTTGTTATACGGTGCAAGTTCCCTTCAGCACTATATTCAGTATTCCAGTCAGAAGTACTGTCTTTTCGAGGTAAGAGATGTTATTTTTTTATAAATGATATTATTTCTTTTAATATCATTATACCGGAATATTGGTAAGATTTTTCTTGTGAAATTCTTATCTTTTCATGTCGGGGTTACTATTCATGAGTTACTATTCATGAGTTACTATTCACGAGTTATTATTTACAAATTACTATTCACGAGTACTATTCACAAAGCATGATGATTTTTCTTGTAAAATTTCTACCTTTTGGTGTCGGAGTTACTATTCACGTATGCGGCACTATTCACGTATGCGGCACTATTCATGAATACGACACTATTCACAGAAAAAATTAAAATTTCTTTTCTGTGTCCCAGATTGTCTGTCATGGTTCCTATATTTGATTGGATCTATGTTTTGATCTTCATTTTTGAATTCTGCTCCACAATAGTTATTATAGAGTATTTTTAAACATGGATAAACCGAAGTACGAATCCTTACTATTTGTTTTTTTGTCTCACTGGATTCGTTTTCTTTAAAATATATTTTTCATCATCCTCAGTCATAAATGATGATATTACTGAATATCTTTGGCCTGTAGTGCAAAAATGAATGATTTCTTGATGAATATCTTTGGCCCGTAGTGCAAAGATGAACAGGTGTTGAGATGAACATGACCGACTGATTAATATCTTTGGCTTGTAGTGCAAAGATGACTATTTGATTCAAGATGTATATTGATTGATGTTACAGGAATAAAATATCGATGATAGACTTTTAAATTCATAGATGATAGTAGATTTCATTCTCTACTTAACTCTTCTAATGAATTGTTATTTCCGCTGCAGTTGATCTAAAACTTGTTTATTGTATTCTATCAGATTTTTCCCTGTTGAGGACTAACGATAATTGTTCTATATTATCTTAGTCATAATATTCTTTACTGGGCTAATTGAGCTCACTCTTTTCCTTTTTGTTCCATTTTTCTTCTCAGGAGGCGAGAATGTAGCGGGTACTAGTCGGGGTATGGAATGATGGTTCAAGATAGTTATTTTAGTAGTTCTCAATATTTTGTAAGATAATGTATCAATAAGTATAATGAGGACTTATTTGAGTATGAATACTGTCTAGATGACAATATTTGTATTTAAACTCACAGTATGTGTTGTCGTATTTTGCATGACAATTGTAATAATAAAGTTGTAGTTATTTTCTGTACCATGTATTTGGCGACTCAAAATGGGTTGGGTGGAATGGACCTATTTTGGGGGCGTCACAGTTGGTCTCAAAGCTTAGGGATATGATCTCTGGCGGAGATCAGGGAATAGAACTAGGAGGGGAGAGACGAATAAATCATTCGCTAGTGTGTCCTATCTAAGCTTATTTGTTGGTCGGTCATAACATAGGAATATTATGTGATATGTTAATTTGTTTAATTAACCCTTATTTTATGAGTATTTGAGAATGGCAGCTGAGAATGTTAACAGTGGAGTAAATGAGACCGTGGAGACACCTTTGCTCACCAATAAGGAGAACGTGCAACATGCCGATAATGTTTCTCTTGTGAACAACACCACTGATCAGACGATGAACGATGGGATATTTAGAAGTTTTTTGCAGTTCATGCAAAATCAGACGAGGAAGACTCGTGTACAAAATACCGGTGGAAATGATAGCAACGCACGGTTTGTCACAGCCAAACCGTTCAAAGAGTTGGGACCACCAGAATTCTAGGGAAAGCCGGATCCGATTAAGGCGGAGACGTGGGTCAAGCAAATTACCAAGATATTCGATGTCTTGGGATGCACGGAGGAACAGAAAGTTCCATTCGCCACTTTTATATTTCGTAACGAGGCAAATTACTGGTGGGAATCTATGAAGCGTACCCAGCCAGCCGCACTCAGCATGTCTTGGGAAACGTTTCAAAAACTGTTCAATAACAAGTACTTTCCTGAAAGTATTCGTCATGTGAAGGAGGTAGAGTTTATTAGACTAGAAAAGAACATGACGGTGTCCCAGTACGAGACGAAGTTCGCAGAGTTATCCAGGTTTGCAGCTCATTTGGTGGAGAATGAGGAACGTATGACGCGGATGTTTTTGAGAGGTTTAAAACCCGACATACGTCAATATCTCATTTCTCATAAATTTTCTCTATATTCAGATGTTGTGAATATGGCTCAGTTATTGGAGCGCGATAATGAGTCAGCTTAATCGAAGAATAACGACCTACAACTCGATGATAATAGTACCGATGACAACAGTCATCAGAACAAGGATAACCATCGTGGAGGAAATTATCGTGCCAGAAATGGTAACCACTTCGGTGGTAATCATGGTCAAGATAATAGAAGAAATAACTCAAGTGAAAATTTCAAGAAGAGAAGATTTAACGATGACGGAAAGATGTCAGCACCAGCAACAAATTCTAGGGGAGGAGAACGACCGCCAGTTAGATGCTACAAATGCGGAGAGGAGGGACATATAAGTCCAAACTGTTCACAGCCTTCGAAGGTATGTTATAATTATGGAAAAGGTCATATCGCTCGAGATTGTACAGCAGCGAAACCCAGTCCAGCGGGGATGGTGACTCAAAAGGCTGTCTCAGAAAAGTCAAAGTCAACGGTTCCTGGAAGAGCGTTTGTCGTGACTGGTCAGAAAGCGAGGAACCCGAACGAAGTTAGCACGGGTTAGTTAATTATAAATTCTTACGAAGTTTATACCTTATTAGATACCGGCTCTACCCATTCATTTCTCTCTCCTGCTTATACTCAACGTTTAAACTTGACTCTGGAAAAAATTAGACTTTGACTTATCTGTTGAAACTCCGTTAGGAGAAACTTTCGTTACATCCACTGTTTATAAATCTTGTTTGATCCAAGTTGGCACCATCACATTACCTGTTGACCTTATTTCTTTAAAGATACTTGCTTTTGATGTGATTTTAGGGATTGATTGATTAACTACTCATCATGCCAAAATTGATTGCTTTCGTAAGGTTGTTAGTTTTCATATTCCTAAGCAACCTGTTATTCGAATTCAAGCAACCAAACCATTGAAGTCAAACACTTTCATATCAAGCCATAAAGTCATTCGTTTATTGAAAAACGGATGTCAAGTTTTCTTAGCCCATGTTATGGACTTGAACAAAAATACGTCAGATTTGAATGATATTTCTATTGTTAGTAAATTTCCTGATGTATTTCCTGAAGAATTTCTTGGCTTACTCCCAAAGTGTGATATTGAATTTTGTATCGACTTTGAACCCGGTACAAAATCCATTTCTAAAATCTTATATCGAATGGCTCCTATTGAACTTCAGGAGTTAAAAATTCAACTATAAAATTTGGTACCCGAGCCTCTATCTGGTGACTTCCTTTGTGGAATGTACCGAAGTCAGACTCTCCGTAGGGGACGCCATATTTGTGTGGTAGTAAACTGATAGGTACCATTGTGACGTGTTTTCCAAGATTGAGATATGAGTCATAGTTGAAAGCAACCTAAGTCAATAATCGAAATACGTAGCTTTCTAGGCTTAGTTGGTTATTATCGGAGATTCGTGGAAAGATTTTCTCGAATCGCTACTCCATTAACTCAGCTGACTCGTAGAGACACAAAATTCGAATGGAGCAAGGAATGTGGGAAGAGCTTCGAAAAACTCAAGAGGAGACTCATTTTGGCACCTGTTCTAACCATACCATCCTGAAAAAACAAACGTGGTAGCTGACGTATTGAGTAGAAAATCGTATGTGATTACGAGTGCGATATTTTTAACAAAAAGACCCATTTCGTATGACTTACAAATGATAGAGATAGAGTTAAAGACTCTATGGATCACGTGATGATATACGAGTTAAAACAGCTCAAGCTACACACCGGAGCTGATGAATATGAAGAAGGAGGTGCAAGAAGTTATTATTCCAAAAGCGAGAATCGGAGATGTGAGGAAAGCTCAAACCTTCAATTTATTAGTCCATTTGAAATCCTCGATCGAATAGAAACTGTGACCTATAGACTCGTTTTACCGCCAAGTATGTCGCGTGTTCATAACGTTTTTCACGTATCGAAGTTACAAAATTATGTGGACAACCCGAACCACGTTATTGAGTTAGAACCAGACGAAATAGGTGAAGATTTAACGTACGAGGAGGTACCTGTCAAGATCTTGGATAGGAAGGAGCATATCCTACGCACAAAGGTCATACCGCAAGTTAAGGTTTTGTGGAGGAACCATGCTAGTGAAGAAATGACCTGGGAGTTGAAAACAGAAATGAAAGCGAGGTATCCTCACCTTTTCGAAACACCAGGTATGTACGTCAATTTCGAGGACGAAATTTCACAAGGAGGGGAGGTTGTAAGACCCCAAATTTTTTTTTTAATAAAATGGAATTTCTTTTATTTATTTTTTTGAAATAGTAAGGGTTTATTTGATTAATGTGGTTAGTTATGGGTAAAATGCGCAAATATTTTTAAATAAGAAAGTGGTTATAAAATATTCATTGTTGTCGGGGAATATTCGTTTGGTCGTAGAATATTCTTGCTGTCGGAGAATATTCGTACGACGGCGCAGCCTTTTGTGGGCCCCATAACAGAAAGCGATTGGATGAAAAAAACGACAAGTATAAGTTGTTTATAAATAACGGCGTAGTTGTTACCGTTAATACTGTTGGAATACCCGGTGGTTAAAACACAGTAATACGCGTTGTTGTACAGTAGCACACGGTATTGCACCAATTATTGATTCTTACTTAAGAAGGCACTACTCAATAATTATTACAGTAATTACTGTTCAATATTTTATTTTATTGATTCAATAATTGTTACGTTGATATTTTATATTACTGTTGTTTCAATAATTGTCACTACACAGTATTTTTCATTATCGGAGCAATAATTCATATTATCTGAATAATATTATTAGATAACATTATTGGCAATGTCTAGAAAGTTCTGTCTAAAGAAAAGTTTGGTCACCTAATTGCGCGCCAGTAAGGAGAAATCCTTATTGGAAAGCCCCCACTTTCCTGGAAACGGCCTGGTTGTCAACATTGTGATTTTGTAATATTATTTAAAAAATAATTAATTATTGATTTATATGATGAGGAAAATATTGATTTTATGTGGATATAGATGGAAAAAAATTTTAATGTGACAATTGTTGAAAATTAATATTTTATCTTTTTTTGATAAAATAATTCATTTAAATATATTATTATATTTTAATAATATAATAATGGTGATATTTTTACAATGAATGTGGAATATATGAGTATAAGAGGAAGAGTATTTTTATTGCATTAAATGATTAACACATGTTTTGTGTGTCGGTGGACCCCATTTCTTGACTGAAATTTGATTATAGCCTGTGAAATCGTCCGTTTGTGGATTTCGGTCAATTTCTGTTTGAAATTTGGAAAAATTTTATTCTGTAAAGTTGTAGAGAATGCAATTTCCTATGAAAAGGACATGAGGTTCGAATTTTTCTGATAAAAGGTTTATTTATTATGAATTATTGAAGTTCTGAAGTTCCGAAATAATTATTTTTTAAAAGTTTTAAATTTGTTTTAAAAGGAAAACGTTTTTGAAATGTTTGTGGGCATCATTAACATGTGCTAGGTGGCTGAAATCAGTTGGTAAAAGTGGGCGTAGGAATTTGTAATATAAATAATAATATTTTATTAAATTTTCTGCTTTAGTATTCTAAGCATTTTCTTATAAATAGGTTGCTTAGGTTAGAATTAAAAATCACACCAGAAACTGAAATCTTCTCTCTTTCTCTCTCGATATATTGAGCGTATTCTTGTAAGTATTTTGATACTTTGAGTGTTGTTATACGGTGCAAGTTCCCTTCAGCACTATATTCAGTATTCCAGTCAGAAGTACTGTCTTTTCGAGGTAAGGGATGTTATTTTTTTATAAATGACATTATTTCTTTCAATATCATTATACCGGAATATTGGTAAGATTTTTCTTATGAAATTCTTATCTTTTCATGTCGGGGTTACTATTCACGAGTTACTATTCATGAGTTACTATTCACGAGTTATTATTTACGAATTACTATTCACGAGTACTATTCACAAAGCATGATGATTTTTCTTGTAAAATTTCTACCTTTTGGTGTCGGAGTTACTATTCACGTATACGGCACTATTCACGTATGCGGCACTATTCATGAATACGACACTATTTACAGAAAAAATAAATTTTCTTTACTGTGTCCCAGATTGTCTGTTATGGTTCCTATATTTGATTGGATCTATGTTTTGATCTTCATTTTTGAATTCTGCTCCACAATAGTTATTATGGAGTATTTTTAAACATAGATAAACCGAAGTACGAATCCTTACTATTTGTTCTTTTGTCTCACTGGATTCGTTTTCTTTAAAATATATTTTTCATCATCCTCAGTCATAAATGATGATATTACTGAATATCTTTGGCCTGTAGTGCAAAAATGAATGATTTCTTGATGAATATCTTTGGCCCGTAGTGTAAAGATGAACATGTGTTGAGATGAACATGACCGACTAATTAATATCTTTAGCCTGTAGTGCAAAGATGACTATTTGATTCAAGATGTATATTGATTGATATTACAGGAATAAAATATCGATGATAGACTTTTAAATTCATAGATGATAGTAGATTTCATTCTCTACTTAACTCTTCTAATGAACTGTTTTTTCCGGTGCAGCTGTTGATCTAAAACTTGTTATCTATTGTATTCTATCAGATTTTTCCCTGTTGAGGACTAACGATATTTGTTCTATATTATCTTAGTCATAATATTCTTTACTGGGCTAGTTGAGCTCACCCTTTTCCTTTTTGTTCCATTTTTCTTCTCAGGAGGCGAGAATGTAGCGGGTACTAGTCGGGGTATGGAATGATGGTTCAAGATAGTTATTTTAGTAGTCCTCACTATTTTGTAAGATAGTGTATCAATAAGTATAATGAGGACTTATTTGAGTATGAATACTGTCTAGATGACAATATTTGTATTTAAACTCACAGTATATGTGTTGTCGTATTTTGCATGACAATTGTAATAATAAAGTTGCAGTTATTTTCTGTACCATGTATTTGGCGACTCAAAATGGGTTGGGTGGAATGGACCTATTTTGGGGGCGTCACAGAAGAGGTTGTCAATAATATAAGCCCTTGTAGCAAAAAAGTTACACAGAACTTTCTAATATCCTTTAAGAAAATAGATAATACCTAATACATATTTATTTGGGAGAAAATTTGAGAAATATAAATTCTTGAATATTTGTTAGGTATAGAAAAAGTCAATCGAACTCAGTTGATTATATGTCCTAACAGATTGACATGTAGCAATTTTAGGCAACACAGATTGGGAAGACTAACCAAAAGAAAACATGTTTGTTTGTTTAACAAAACTTTAGGGAAAATGGATGATATCCATACTTCAGGGTGCAAATTAAAATCAGTGACAACTTTGGTGGACAGTTTGTGATTTACACATTAATATTAATAGTTTATGTCCTATATAAGCAATCATCTATAACACTCTAGGCTCTATAGACTCCTCTAAAGTATGCTAATAGAGTTTATTTTGAGTATAAATACAAGTTTATAAAGACCATAGTAAGTACTGATATGTGATACTTACACCCATTTTGGATCTGGTGATCCACAATCTGCACAGAACCTATTGCCAGATTCAGATAACAAATTCTTCAGCCTATCTTGAGGGCCTGATAAGTGAAAAAAATAAGTTATAGAAAACACACAGAAATAAACTTCAAACAGATCAAGTACAAGGATACCCATGACTTCATGTCTTCTTGAATCACTTTTTTGAAAATATATACAAACTATTAAGCACATGGGTCTTGGAGGAAATTCGACTTTCTGGAAGTCTTGATTTAGGTAATCATCCTAGACTAAGAAATCATATATGGAAAACGAAAGAGCAAACAAGTAATAAAAGATCAAGGGAAAGTGGTAATTGATGGTGATTTCAATTTTAGTAGAAATTAAAAAATAATAACAAATACTAAAAAAAATAACATGAAAAATAGTAACAACAATAAGAACAACATGGTCTTAAAATATACAGAATACCAAGCACAAATGCATATAAGCATGTAGTTCACATATGCAAATCCTAGAATCAGCTTGACCAACATCAGCTTCCTCTTTTATAGTTCTGCACGTATTAAATGTAAGATGACCTTTGTTTTTGACATATATATATATATAGGAAGTTGTCTCTAGCTCATAAGTGTGCTTTTTATTCATTAGGTACACTCACAGGGAAACACAGATTGATCTGGTCCTCATAATGGCAAGTGAACTAGATCTCTACATGTATATATATAGGATGTTGTCTCTAGCTCATAAGCGTGCTTTTTATTCATTAGGTACACTTACAGGGAAACACAGATTGATCTGGTCCTCATAATGGAAAGTGAACTAGATCTCTACATGCATCTAAGAGTCGGACTGGTATAATTTGTCAAGCTTTTTAGTTGATATAATCTGGGGGCAGCACAATATACAGTGCAGACTTTTAATCAGTGGCTTATACTCATCTCAAACATGAAAATCCGGATTATGAAGACAATGTACCATCTAATAGATAAATTAAGCTACATCACTTTTAGGAATGATATAATGCTAGGTAGAGATAAGATCACTACTTGGGGTGTGTAATGGTTCTGTAGAATCTGAACTTCATCTCTTAAGAAAATGATTTGTCATTGTTAATTCATCAAATAAGCAGTTGCAATAAGAAAACAAACACCTTATGCAGGTAGGATGTTGAATATTGCAAGCACTATTACTTGAACATACAGACGGAACATAAAAGTCATGCAGAAAATAAAAGGATAACATTATGATCGAGGAAGGCAAACAAATGCTGAACATACTAGAATAAGGTATATGTTCTTACTTTGTCGGAAACTCGCATTTCTAGTTTTGTAATTGGGATCCAGACGTAATAGATCATAAAGGCAAGGTCCTGAGACAGCAAATATAAAATTCGATGATGTAACATACTTTTATTCTTTTTGCAACTTTCTTAATAAAATATTCAATGCTGTAAGACCTTTTCCATTGTTTTTCAAATATAAAAGCAAGGAAATTAAATTGTTGAATTTTGATAAGCAATGAGAAATCACAAACAATGGAACCTTCAGAGAGGAAGCATGAACGCAACCAAGCTATGCCAACCAGCTTTAATAACTCAATAATTATAGAACAGGGGTAGATTCACAGTTACTAATAACTAAATGCCAAAGCATGTCATCATTATTGATAATTTGCTATGCAAAATGAATATGATCAAATGTTTGCAAAAGTTTCTTTAAAAAAAATGGATATAGGAAGAACTATTAACAAGCTTATTATCTGACACCATATAACTAGAAACACAAACCTAAGCTCAATAGTTATCAGAAGGTTAATAGCACCATCCTCTAACAAAATTGCATATGTGAACAGTCACCCTCCAAACAAGAAACATGATAAACTGATAATTTCTGTCAAAATAATAATGTATTCATTTGTCTATGAAATAAGCCATAAATCAAAATTCAATCGTTTTTCTGATGAGGAACATTTTCGCAATGCTTGCCATATCAATTGAGCTTGGGCAACATCTTAACATTAATCATAATTGACCACTTGAAGCTGCAAAAACAAGTCTAACTACCTTATGGAACAATAATCAAAATTAAATTTCAAACACCATTGTGACCTTACAACAGTAAATTCAGTTATATTCAAAACAAAATACTATATTAAAAAATATAATAGAAATAGGGCAAATGCTACATTTTTAATTTTTTTTTTAAAAGGCATATTTTTTTTCTTATTAAAAAGAACAAAATTACCTGAATTTGTGGTGGGATCCATATTTTGTTCGCATTTCAGGCCCAAAAGTCAAGAAACAGCCCTATAATCTCTACTATGATCATGTATCTGCATTGTTTGTCTGCATTAAACATAATGGGTATCAAAGAAAGCCATATATAAATAAGAATCACATAAAAAGACAAAAGAAAAAATATATTAGAAATTTAGATGGTTTCTTACATATTGAAGATTGTCAATTGCTGATGGGGTTCCTCAGAAATGAGTAATCAAAACAAATATCAGGGAGACATTGGTTGGATTCTTGATAATTATAGGATTTATTGCAAAAATCAAAGGACAGATTGAGCAAGATTATGATGGTTATAGAAAGTCTGGAATCAGAATCCAGAAAGATTGGGGGTTTGTTTTTATGGAAACTGAATGATATTTTTTAATTTAATTTTATTAGAAAATATGAATACCAATACAACTAAGGGTGGATAATCTATTTTTGGTGGTAAAACGATCCTTGTATAGTTTATACAATTCCACCTCCTCTCCTATTATTGTGGTTAAAGGTCGGCATGTTTTGTGGTATTTATTTTTTATTTATTTATATTATTGTTTTAATTGTTCTTTTGTGGTGTCTATCTTCTTGTTATACCCTATGCATAATCTTATTTTTCACTTTAGAAAAAGTTAATCTGTAAATTTTAAAATTCAAGTTAATAAAAGTTCATATTTGTTTTAAATATATTAATTATAAACAAATAAATTAATCAATTCTAAATTTAAAAATGTGATAATTAAAGTGGTATTCTTTTTTAAGAATCGGGCAAGTATCATTATCTTTCTTATTTATTAAAGATGTGTAGCATATTCTTGTTGTTCTAAAAAAGACTCTTGTTTATAAAATTTGGAGATACAAAAATGTATTTTGTTTCATATTTATCCTTAAAAAATAGTACTCTCTTTTCCAAAAGAAAAAATTATTATTATCTTTTCAAATTTAATTAAAAAAAATTTAAACTCAAAATTGACATATATAACCTAATGGCAGAGTTCCCTCTTTCCTGTGGATTCGATTCTACTTATGTAACGTTTGACCATAATCTACCCCATGTAAATAAATAAATATATAAAATCACGCTTCCAAAATCTATACAAACATTACATAATTGTATAGTGCACACAAACAAATGTTTAGTAGAGAGTTACTTGCTGTTAGTAAAATTGAATGGCGACTATATATATAAACTTATTTCAAGTAAATTAAATTGCAGAATAAGATTTGTCAAGGCTAGTACTTGGTATATGTTCTTAAGACAATTATGCTCTCTTTACAGTGCTCAAAGTTAATAACACTTGTCTCCTAGGATACAATAACAACATATGCTATAGTAACACTCCAAATAGTATACTCAACGAACCAAAGAAAATGCTCTTATCTCTCTCTGAAATAAATGACTATGAACAACTAATGAAATAATGAAGCCTTAGAAGACTAGACTGCTATATGATTCGATGATTTGAATGAATGAAATGGCTGACCCCCTATCCTATTTATAGGAGGGTATAGTGACCCTTTTGATGGGACACAACCCATTGAAAAGGCACTATTTACCCAAAAATGACATAGTTTTTGGCTTAGCAAAACAAAAACGACGTAATTTTAGGCTTATCAAAAAAGGTGTGTCCATTTAGGTAAAAACGACATAGTTTTGGAGCGTCCGTTCAAGCAGATAGCTCTTCCCAAAACGATGCAGTATTGATGCATCCGTTCGATAGATAACGCTTCCCAAAACGACATAGTTTTGATAATAAATAGCATTTATCAAAATGACACAATTTTGATAATATAACTAAAATAAACAAAATTTATTAGTCCAAAAAATTATATACAAGTACCCAGACCCACGAACCTCGAGCCCAGCCAGGACGGCCGGCCGGTTAGCAGTGGCACGCGCGTGTGGGTTCGAATCAAACATTGGCTAGGTCATCTCCCTTTCACAAAAGTGTGGTGCCCTTTGTGGCCACCCAAGAGCAACTTTATTGTATATAAACCCATTTAATTTTTAGTTCTTAATCAATGTGGGACATAGCTTCCTACAAATATTTATTATCATTTCTAATGGTGATATTTGAGAGTTAATTTCTCACTCATTACTCTATGGATTTGAGCTTTCAGATACTTAATTTAATTTACTCATAGAGTAGATCACATTGTGGAATCATTTCAAATAATTAATGAGACCCACTTCAATTTAGGCTCAAATTATAACAATCCCCCACATGAATGAAATTGATTATCAGCCTTATGCAAATGTTATGCAGACTCTAAGAAAGACACAGAATTGGAAATCATCTGTATAGAGAGGTGGTTTTTAGCTTTGAACCTTCCCTTGTGAAAGACTATCGGGTTTACTAGTTGTCCAATGAACGTGATGTCTTGAACTGTCCAATCGTTTGTATAAATCGAGACAATAGTAATTCACACATAATTTTTTCAGACATTATTTGGTTCTCATGATTTTGTTCATTTCGGCCCCGAACAATCCCGAATTTATGAGTGCTTTAGAAAAGTATAGGCTTATTATTCTCATAGAATTGACCCATTCCACACTCACATAGGTGATTCTTAATAAGAGTATCATATTATAACACACTTGTTTATCAAGATTTAAGAATCATTAAAAGCATAGCTTATCCTGTCATTTTTTCATATTGATTTGGTTGAATCGTTCACAATTTAGTTGTTTCTTTGAACCTAGATCTTGGGATCTCCAGTCAACTAGGTTGGATTTTTATTATGACGATCCTTGTTTATAGGCTTTAAACCCATTTCTCTCGAAGTTATTTTTACTTTCTCTATAGTCAAACATTTAGTCAACGGATCCGCTATATTTTCTTTCTACTTTATGTACTCAATCGACATAATCCCATTAGAGAGCAATTATTTTATGGTATTGTGTCTACGACGAATATGTTTAGACTTATCATTATACATGTGAATATATGCCCTCTCAATTGCTGATTGACTATCACAATGGATGCATATAGCATGCACAAGTTTAGGCCAAATAAGAGTATCTTCTAAAAAGTGATGTAGCCACTCAGCTTCTTCTCCAACCTTATCCAATGCAATAAACTCATATTTCATCATTGATCGAGCAATGCATGTTTGTTTAGAAGATTTCCATGATACTACTTCTCTACTTAGTGTAAATACAAAACCACTTATGGATTTAGAGTCATTTGAAAGTAGTATGTACCCAAACCAATCATATTTGATGATAAAATATATACTTTGTGTAAGACCCCAACTTTTTATAAATGAAATTGAATTTCCTCTATTCATTATTTTGAAATTGTAAGGGTTGATTTGATTAATGTGGTTAGTTATGGGTAAAATGCGCAAATATCTTGAATAAGCAAGTGGTTATAAAATATTCTTTGTTGTCGGAAAATATTCGTTTGGTCGTGGAATATTCTTGCTGTCGGGGAATATTCGTACGACAGCGGAGCCTTGTGTGGGACCCATAATGAAAAGCGATTGAATGAAGAAAACAACAAGTATGTGTTTTTATAAATAACGTCGTAGTTGTTACCGTTAACACTGTTAGAATACTCGGTGGTTAAAACACAGTAATACGCGGTGTTGCACAGTAGCACACGGTATTGCACCAATTATTGATTCTTACGTAAGAAGGCACTACTCAATAATTGTTATAGTAATTACTGTTCAATATTTTATTTTATTGATTCAATAATTGCTACGTTGATATTTTATATTATTGTTGTTTTAATAATTGTCACTGCACAGTATTTTCCATTATCAGATCAATAATTCATATTATTTTAATAATATTATTAGATAACATTATTGGCAATGTCTAGAAAGTTCTGTCTAAGGAGAGGTTTGGTCACCTAATTGCACGTCAGTAAGGAGAAATCCTTATTGGAAAGCCCCCTCTTTCCTAGGAACGGCCTGATTGTCATTATTGTGATTCTGTAATATTATTTGTGAATAATTAATTATTGATTTATATGATAAGAAAAATATTTATTTATGTGGATATAAATGGAGGAATTTTTAGAAAAATAATAATTGTTAAAAATTGATATTTTATCTTTTCTGATAAAATATATTATTATATTACAATAATATAATAATATTTATATTTTTATAATGAATGTGTGATATATGAATAAATGAGGAAAAAGAGTATTTTTGTTACAAAAAATGTTTAACACATGTTTTGTGTGTTGATGGACCCAATTTTTGACTGAAATTTGATTATAGCCTGTAAAATTACCCGTATGTGAATTTCGGTCAATTTCTGTTTGGAATTTAGAAAAACTTAAACTTACAAAGTTGTAGATAATTGAATTTCCTATGAAATGGATATAAGATTCAAATTTTTCTGATAAAAGGACTATTTATTATGAATTATTGAAGTTCCAGAATATTGGGTCTGAATTGATTTTGTTACAAAAAATATTTAAAATATGTTTTTCATTTTGGTGGGCCCCACTTGCATGTGCAAAATGCTGAATTCAGATTGTCAAAGTGGGCGTAGGAATGTTTTTAATAAATAATATTATTTTATTAAATTTTCTGCTTTGGTGTTCTAAGCATTTTCTTATAAATAGAATGTTTAAGTTAAAATTGAAAATCACACCAGAAACTGAAGTTTTCTCTCTCTATATTATCGAGCGTATTTTTGTGAGTATTTAGATATCTTGAGTGTTGCTATACGGTGCAAGTTCCCTTCAGCGTTATTCCAATCAAAAGTACTGCTCTTTTGAGGTAAGGGATAGTAAGGGATTGTAAGAGTTATTATATTTTTTAGTTTCGTAATTTTCTGAACCTTCAAAAATTTTGGAAAAATTTAAAATGATAATTTGATGAGTTTTCTAGATTGTGTCCAAAAATGGCGATTTTTAGATGTATACATTAAGAGTTATGAATTTTATGGGAAAAGACTATTTTAAAAGTAAACCCTTATAACTCCTTGTGGTTAACTCCAAAATTAGTAAAATTTTTATTAGGAGTACATGTATATAACAGCTGTATACTATGTAAATTTTGGAATTTTTGGATAAAAGTATAATTTATGATAAATGTCTAAATATTTGGCAGTTTTGGCGATATGAAAAATAGTAAATGAATTTAAAAAATTTTGAGAAAAATATATGTTCAATATGGAACTATATTCTGCTAAATCCCAGAAAATTTTTTTTTTGGGATTGATTTGGTATTTTTCATGAAAATGGACTAGTTATGAGTAAATGAATTAAATATGTTATGTGAAGTAAGAAAATTGAAAAATAGGATTTTATGGCTTGAGAATCATATATAAGGTATATGCAGATTTTTTATGAGGGTTTTGGTTATTGGTGATGAAATCTTATGAGTTTGGCATTTTAGGATGATTAAATGCATTAATTAGTAAAGTGTAAACAATTAAAATAAATTGTTTATAAGTTTAAGAAATGATTAAAATATTATTGTAATATTAATAATATTAGATTATGAGATTATTAAGTAATTTATAACATTTGGATTAAGGTGTTGTAAATATTGATATGGATTTTATTGTGAAATTTTATCTTTTCGTGTCGGGACGAGTTACTATTCACAAGTTACTATTCACGAGTTACTATTTATGAGTTACTATTCACGAGTTACTATTAATGAGCTACTATTCACGATAAAATTAGTTTCTTTTTCTGACCAAATTATTGTTGATTTATGAATCTTACTCTTGAAATTAAACTCATGTTTTGATTATATTATTTTTATTATTATATATAACATTTTTATAATCCTGGTGCGGAAATTCTCTTTGACTTGAGAGTAAAGATGGGTAGATTATTGGTATGATCGTGACTATGTGTTCTCTTTGACCAGTAGTGCAAAGATGAATTGTTGACTGGTATGATCATGACCATTGAATTTATAATTGAATATCTTTAACTTAAGTGAAAAGGTGAATTGATCAACATGATTATGATTATTGTTTATATAAATTCTGAAATGATTATATATTTCTTTGAGATAGTAATATCTTTGGCCCGTAGTGCAAAGATGACATGTTGTTGAATATCTTTGGCCCGCAGTGCAAAGATGACCTGTTGTTGAATATCTTAAGCATGTAGTGCAAAGATGATATGTTGTTGAATATCTTTGGCATGTAGTACAAAGATGAACTGTTGGTGAATATCTTTGGCCTGTAGTGCAAAGATGAATTTATTAGTATGATTATGAACATGAACTGTGATTTGGTATAACCATGATCTTTGATGTTTCAGGTAAAGACATGTGATAAAAATTATCTTCGTCCTGGTTGCGAAGAGGAATTTAGAACCATAATTATGATTATGCGTTATTCACATGATTGTGAACAGGAACTGTTGATTGATGTTACAGGGATAAAACATTATTGGTGAACTTTTAACATGGAGAAGATAATAGACTTTATGGTCTATTTGACTCTTCTAATGGATTGCTCGTTCCTCTGCAACTTTGGGTGAAAAGTTTTATTATCTACCATATGATCTAAATCTCTGATTTATTATTGACGGAGGCTATTGATAATTTAATTATCTTTAGTCATGATATTCTTTACTGAGCTAATTGTGCTCACCCTTTTACTTCACAATTCCTTTCAGGTAATAAGAGTGTAGCTGGGTCGAGCGGGGGTAACAGAAGAATAGAACGGTGGTCTATAGATGTTGAGGTTCTTCCTAAACAGTATGAAAATAATTTTATTGAGAACTTTAGAAAAATGCATTGTATTTTATACGTCATTTAATAGTTATATTTGCTTAATCAAATAGGGTGAGGCGAACCCAACTTTGGAAGGGTGTTTTGCCACTATCATACAAGATATCTAATGACATACAACCTCGTGTTATCATTAGACAGGGTTGTGCACATCCACTTGCAGAGTATATCTACGAGCACTACCTATATAATCTTGGAGTTTGGTTGAAATATAATTTTCAATTGCAGACAGTGGAGATAGTTATATGTCAAGAGAAGACTCACCATTGGAAAGAACATGATAGTAATCTTCTCGTTTTTCTTTAGGGTCTATTGGGTCAACCAAGGATAATTCTCCAATCATATGATATCTATTATAACTTAGATGCATGACCTCCCATGTACGAAGGTTTTCTTGAGCATTTTCCAAATATTTTAATTTCTAAAACAGTTAGTAACTGTACCTTTATGTAAGGTGTCATTGTGACGTGCTGTACACGGTTGCCTACGGGCAAGTCTATTAAGTCAATACGTTATTATTGTATTATAGTTCTCTTTAGAAATATTATTTTCATTTTGTTGTTGGACAACGAAATTTTTGGTATTATATTTAAGAACAATTGTCGTTTTATTTATAATAATAATGTTTTGTTTAGAACAGGAATATTATTTAATAGATTTTGTATACTTGACTTACGTGAAAATAATTTTAAATTAAACAAACTAGTATAAGAAAAGGAGATGACCATTCAAAAAGTTGAATATTTGTATTTGATGAAATACAAGTCTGAATCATTTGAAAGGTTCAAAGAAATCAGAAATGAAATAAATTAGCAAAGTATTAGGATTCTTTTATCGGATCAAGGAATAAATACTTGTGCAATAAGTTTCTATATCATCTCTGTGACGCCCCCAAATTTGGGTATCTTCCAACCCGATAGTACTGTTCACACATACATTCAATCGAAATTCATCAATAGAGTGAATATGTCTTCTATATATTACATAATAGTATTTCCCTTCCCAGGTTCTTTATAACCGTTACATATGTTCTTCATTATTTCTTACTTAGTTGATTATGATTCCACTTGTATCATGGTTATTAATGTTTAATCCATTAATATTCATCCTTATTACTCCTTATGAAACATGCTCCACCAATAATCACTTCTCTATCAAAATTCAAATTAAAGAGATGAAAATTAAATGTTTAAGCTTCATTACCTTTTGATGTTCTTTAGTTATCTAGCTTCTTTCTTCTTTGATTCCTTGTTAATAGCTTTCTCTTCTCTCTCTCAATATAAGGCTTTAGGTATTGGTGAATTCAAACGACCAACAAATGAAAACCTAAGCTTTCTATTTATAAACTTTGCAAAGTGAGGGTAAAATGGTCAAAAGGTCATCCAACCTCCTTACTATTCCACCTCCTTACTATTCCAAACTTGCAAGGAAAGTCTCTCCCTTTGCTTGGCCACTAAGTGGTCGGCCATAACTCACCATGGGGGGCCCACATAGGTTGCCCCATGGGTTTTGCCCATCCGGTGACCCATCGGTTCGATCCACGGGTTCAGTTCTAGGTTCGGGCTTAGGTTTAATTTAATTCGGGCCTAACATTGGGCTTGAATTACATTATCTTTGGTCCTTGATTAATTTTGTCATTGGGCCTAAATGATCTTATATTTGACTTACCAAATTTCACCTTCAAATTTTACTAGTCCATTAATAATGGTTTATGCTTTCTACGTATAATCCTTGTATTCTTCTCGTATACCAGTTCGTATAACATTCATCCTTTACGTTATATTACCTTTCGTATATACTTGTACAATACCTTATATTATACTCGTATTCATTCCCTCGTATAATAACTTTCTTATTAAACGACCCTTATTTATTCTAATTTTCATGTTCCCTAACATTCTTGAATTCGAGTACGCATGCAAAAAACTGCGTTGACTATAACTGAATTATTATTAGATAATCCATCCTTCCTTAACATTCTATCGTTACGTATTTTTCGGAAGTTCAAAAATAATTCCCGAGCAGAAATGGATGAATAGTATTTTTTGGAAAATTTCTCGAAAAGCTTTTATTTTCGTCTTGGAAATTCAAACACTTTATTTCTAGCACTTAGCCAGAATACTACTATCATACCTCTCTTTTAGGTTATAGAATAACCTACATCTCACTTACTCATTATAAATAACATATAATATAATTTTATTCAAATAAAAATTAATTTACATTATAATCCGATTTTCTCGGTTGTTACATTCTCCCCCCCTTATAAGGATTCTGTCCCCAGAATCTCGCTATAAGTTAGTCAAACAACTGAGGGTAATTCTTCTTCATCTTTTCTTCAAGTTCCCATATTACTTATTCGGCATCGTGGTTTCTCCATACTACCTTCACCGAAGATATTACTTTATTCCATAGAACTTGCTCTTTTCTATTAATGATTTGAATAGGCATTTCTTTGTATGTCAAGTCCTTTTCAACATGAATAGGCTCATATTCTATTACGTGCTTATAATCTGGCTTATAAGGACGTAAAACACATACATGAAACACATTGTGTATGCATTCTAACTCTGGAGGTAATGCTACTGTGGCACCCCCAAATCTAGGTACTTCATTCCCACAAGATTTGGTGTTCACTTTTCATTCATTCATATCTAACTACCCAAATATAATAAAAATTAAATCAGAAATCCTCCCTTTAAAAGGGTTACATCATTAATCAAAAAGTCTTCCCAGGTTGTCTAACCTTAAACATCAATCAAGTGCGGAAATAAAATAATTACATCACATCATTAAATATAAAGTCTATCATCATGAAAATAAATGAAATTACAAGTTTTCATCACTTGCACATTTTTTCCTTTCCTTTGCTAGTCATAGGTTCATCGACCTTTTCATCTTTAGCTGCAATGAGTGTATATATATGCAAGAGTGAGGAAAGCAAATGCTCACCAGATATAGTAATGAATCAACAAGAGAATAATAACTACCAATGAATAGGCTCATCAAAACTGAATAGTACTCTATCAATGATAACCAAAAACTGAAATCAAAATATGAATGTATCTGAGGGTCATAAGACCACGAACTATGTCCATGGTTACAAGTAATCTTTCAACTTTAACCTAAACAGTTATACTGTAGGGACTTCACGTACTTAGGGGGATCAGCCCTTCGTACCATGTATTGTGCACAAACATCTAAACGCATAGCGGACCCCTATAATAGGGTTGTTCTTCTCAGTTTTAGAGTACAAGTCCGCACCAAAGAAAGTTTGGCTTAGATAAGCTTTCAAGGTAATTTAAGGTTTCACAATCATCAACTAAGGGATTAGTTGAATCAACAAGACTTAACAACACTATGAGTGATCAATAATAGTTTTAAGGTAAAATGTTAAGAATAATAGGCATGCGTAGAAACAATCAAAGTATAAGTATTGAATGAAACAATCACCCTTGCTTGAACAATCTTAAGCTAAGGCTATGATCTTATTAAATTAGAAATTGAAACACTAAACATACATTAACTGATAGCAAGCTAGAAACAAATCTTGCTCAACATGATAATAACTTGTGCAAAGTAATTGAAATACGACAGTTCAATACTAGGAATTAGAGTTCAAGAAGCATTCACTATAAAAGAATGAACTAAAGAAACTTGCTTAACTATAACAAGTTAGAGTAAATCAACAATGATTAGAATTCAAAACTTGCTCGAATAAAGTTAAAGATATAGCTTGTTCAAATAAAATTTAGGAACAAAGCTTGCTCAATAAAAGTTTAGAGTAAGGAACTTGCCTCGTGCGTAAGCTATAAATTTACAACTCACGTTCACCTACACATAGTATTATAATCACAGTATATATTAGATATACTAACATCCACTTCCAAAATAGAACTCACTTCTAGCTAAACTTGTTATTTTAATACAAGTCTTACCCAACCATATACATTTTAGAAATCTCAAGTGTTAACTTCACAACACTTTTTACTATTCACTGTGTACACTAAGTCATAACATATCGCATTCGTAACTTGCTAATCCTTTTACAACGTTGAAATTATTAATGACATGATATGGTTTTGTTTTAACCTCCTCATTACACGTTTGATACCTTAGCACATCATTAGACTAGGCTACATTAAGTGTTCACGGTCTGCAGAAGTAGCAGACTTCACTAGGTCTGACTGTCTAATAGCGCGGCCGTGCCATAATTAACTTAGAGTCCGGCGCGCCCGCGCTCGGCACAAGTATCAGTTTTGCAGAACGCGAGTTTCGATTCTGTCCTAAGCCAACTAACACGAATTTCATCCACAAAATAGTAAATTTAACATATGTAATTGGTACATAACTAACACAAATATGATTCCTCACATATTCAACCACTTAGAACAATTAAACGACAACTTTAACTAATTTAAATCCTTAAATTTTATATTTTCATACAAAAACTTCATTTTTGACATCCTTCATAGAAATTCACACTGTGATCACAATTCTACACCAAATTACTTCATTCAAACTACGTTCTCTTCGTTTCTTACCGAATTAACATATTTAAGACTCAATTTATCGATTAATATACGAATTAATCACTAAATTTGGTACTTTCACAAGCTATATGTAAAAATATATACTGTAAACAGTTTTCCTTCTTTTTAAACGTAATTAGCATACAATTCCTTATCTACATACAACCTCTAACATCACAAATACATATAATCACCATAAACAAGTTGTATAACAACAATTCCAAAAAACTGGATTCACAGGGCTTGAAAACTCATGCCGTAAAACACACACGCGCGCACACACACACACACACACACACACACACACATATATATATATATATATATATATAATATTAAGATTTTGGAAAATATCTTTTCTTGCTTTGAACAATCCTTGCTAACCACTGAAAATTGCTTTGGAAATCACAGACTTTCTCTCTATTCTCTCTCAGCTTCTCTTTGTAATCTTCTTCTTTCTTTCTTCTTAGACTTAGGCCAAATGCTTTTTACGTAAAATAATACTTAACCCAACGCACACACTCAAACGTCTGAAACGGACGTTATAATAAATAGAATAATAAGTTATTAGTTATAAATATATTTTATATTATTTGATTTATTTTATTTATTATAATAAAATTCAAAATTCAAAATTCAAAAGCCATAAGACTTTGTTTGACAAAACTCTTTAAAATAAAGACTTAATATTTTAAGCCTTGTTTGGTTAAATCAATTTAAAACTACTTTAATTTTATTATAATAAACCATTTACAATATAGTTTATAATCTCATATTTATACCTCCATATTCAACATTAGTTAAATAACCAATTAGAACATACTAAACAAAATTTCCACTTAGCCCAAATATCTCAAATTATAATCTCATTATAATTTTATTTAATAAATTAACATACAATTTTAAATTATTAAATTAAAATAGTAATATAGCATTTCATATTATCTTACAACTCTCCAACTATTAAATTAAATTAAATTATAATGTTATATAATAAATTTAATTCATAATTATTTACTAATAATAACCACATCAATAAAATATTTATTTTATTTAATAAATATTTTAAATTACAAATAATAAAATCTTGGATTGTTACTGCTACCACATAATCTACCTCTCCTACTCTTTTTAATATTTCAAAAGGTTCTATAAACCTTGGACTTAATTTTCCCTTCTTCCCAAAGCGTATCTTTCCTTTCCAGGGAGATACTTTTAGAAATACATAAGAGCCGACTTCAAACTCTCTTTTCATTTGATGCGGATCTGCATACTTTTTCTGTCTGTCTTGAACTGTTACTAGTTGTATTCATATTAACTTAACTATATCTGCTATTTGTTGTACCATTTTAGGTCCTAGCATTCGGTGTTCTCCTATTTCATCCCAATACAATGGTGTTCTACACTTCCTCCCATATAACGCTTCATAAGGCGACATGCCTATGCTTGCATGATAACTGTTGTTATACGCAAACTCTACTAGTAGTAGATGATCATCCTAACTACCCTTGAAATCTATGACGCATGATCTTTGTGACACCCCCAAATCTAGGTACTTCATTCCCACCAGACTTAGTGTTCACTTTTCATTCATTCATATTTATCTACCCAAGCATAATAAAATTAAATCTTAAATCCTCCTTTTAAATAGGGTTACATCATTAAATAAAAGTCTTCCCAGGTTGTCTAACCTTAAACATCATATAAGTGCGGAAATAAAATTATTACATCACATCATTAATTTAAAAGTCTATCCTCATAACATTAAATGAAATTACAAGTCTTCATCACTTGTACATTTTTCCCTTTCCTTTGCTAGTTGTAGGCTCATCTACCTTCTCAACTTTAGCTGCAATAATTATTTTTATGCAAGAGTGAGCAAAATAAATGCTCACTAGATATAACAATGAATCAACAAGATAATGATAACTGCCAATGAATAGGCTCATCAAAACTGAATAGTACTCTATCAATAATAACCAAAGACTGAAATCAAAATATAGAATATATGTCTGAGGGTCATAAGACCATGAACTATGTCCACAGTTGTAAGTAATGTTTCAATTTCAACTTTAACAGTCATAAGACTATAAGGACTCCTCGTACTTAGGGGGATCAGCCCTTCATACAATGTATTGTGCACAAACATTTCAACGCTAAGCATAAATTATCCCCTAATAATAGGGTTGTTCATCTCAGTATTTAGAGCACAAGTCCGCACTAAGAAAAGTTTGGTTTGGATACATTTCAAGGGTAATTTAGAATTCAACGGTCATCAACTAAGGATTAGTTGAATACAATATTAATAACGTCATGCTATGGAATAATCATAACTGAATCAACATTGTAGGTTAAGGTCATGCTTTAGGAATAAACTAACAGCATAAACATCGAATAATCATAACGTACCTTGCTTGAACAATATTAAGCCAAGGTTATTCAGAATTGAGCACTAAGCATGCCTAACAAATAGTACTTTAAATGATAAAACTTGTTTAACATGAGTATATTGAAATATGTAAACTTGCATGCTGGATAACAAGTTAAAGACAAGAATAACTTGTTCAATATCAAAATAAGATCTAGATTTAGAAATCATAAACAAACTAGATACAAGAACTTGCTCAACAGTAAGAATAAACTTGCACAATGTAATCAATGAACTATCTCAATGAAAGTGTAGAGTTAAAAAACTTGCTCAATTGTAAGAGTAGAATTAAAGAACTTGCTCAATATTAAACTCACGTTCACCTACATATAGGTTTTAGAACCATCATCTATTAGATATACTAACATTCACGTTCCAGCATAACATGCATTTCTAGTTAGACTTATTATTTTAGCACAAGTCTTAAGATACCATGCAAATATCAGAAATTACAAGTGTTAACCTTCACAACACATGTTTACTATTCTTCATGCTCACTAAGTTCTAATATACCACGTTCATCAATTACTAATCATTCAAACTTTGAATTTATCAATTACATATCATAGTTCTGTTTTAACCTTCTTACTGTATGTATGCCGCTTAATCATAACCTTAGACCAAGTGGTAAGGTTTCCCAAACTCTGCAGCAGCAACAGACAGCTCTGCCTTAGATCAGTGTGTGGCGCAGCTGTGCCACACACAGCGCAGCTGCGCAGTTTTTAGCCTTGGCACCAGCGCAGCTGCGTTGGTGCACAGACAGAGGTAGACACGACATGAACAGTAGCTATTTTTAGCCCAACTGACATGAATTTCACCCACCAAACAGTGAAATTAACATATAAAATAAATATAACACTATTATAAACATGATTGCTAACATATTCCATCAATTAAAACAATTTAACAACAACTAAAACTATTTTAATTTCGCAAATTTCATATTTTCATACAAAACTCCGTTTTTTAGTTTCTTCACAAAAATGAACACTGTGATTTCAATTCTTGTTCAAATTACTTCATTCAAATTACATTTCCTTCGTTTCCTAATGAACTAGCATAAACAAGCTTCAATTCATAATTTAGAATACAAATTAACCACTAAATTTGGTACTTGCATAAGCCATATGAGAAAATATGCATAAAACATACATTATCGTTTTTTTTCTACTGTTAACCGAAATTAGCAAACAATTCTTGCTTAAACACAAACTCTAACCATGATTAACACATACAAATATAAGTACTCAATAGTATAATCATCAATTTAAAATTTTGAATTCACAGAGCATTCAAATTATACCGTATTCATACATATACATATATAATATCAAAGTTATCGAACATATCTTCAATTTGCCTGTTAATTCTTGCTAAACACTGAACTTGCTATGAATTTCTTAGGTTTCTCTCAAATTCTCTCTCTTAAGTTCTTTGAATCCTCTCTTTCTCAGACTAACAAATGGCCAAAAACCCAATTGAAAAACCTTATGCGTAAAACAAAAAAAATAAAACTGATATGGCCTTAATTCATATATTAAGTATATCAGTTATTACATATAACGTATATGTTATAAATATATTATATTTATTACTTAATTTATTTTATTATAATTCAAAATTTGAAAATTCAAAAGTCATAAGGCTTTGTTTGGCAAAAAGTCTTTAAAATAAAGACTTAATATATTTAAACCTTGTTTGGGTTAAATCAAATTAAAACTACTTTAATTATTTTAATAAATAATTTAGTTTATAATTTATAATCACATATTATTTATTTGGATCTCCATATCCAACATTAATCAAATAAATTAGTTACACACTATATTTTAATTAAATATACTATTTAAATAAATAACACAAAATTATAATTTCATTATAATTTTATTTAATAATTTAATATACCACTTTAAATTATTAAATCAACACGACAATATAATATCTCATGTTATATTACAACTCTCTAAATTATAAATTAATTTAATTTAGAATATTATCTAATAAATTTAATTCATAAATATTTACTAATAATATTCACATCAACAAAATATTTATTTCATCAATTTCAACAATAAATATATCAAATAAATATTTATATAATTCAATAAATATTTATTATTATAATTTAAAATTTCGGATTGTTACAATCTTAGCATATCTTCTAATGTCTGAATTGTTATTTCGCTTTGCCCATCTGTCTATGGATGATAAGTTGTACTTAACTTCAACTGCGTTCCCATCTGTTCTTGTAAGCTTCTACGAAAATTTAATGTGAATTGTGGATCACGATATGACACTATCGAAATTGGTGCTCCATGTCTTGAAATGATCTCCTTAACATAGAGTTTAGCTAACTGATCTAAATTAAATTTGACCCTTATTGGCAAAGAGTGAGCCGAATTTGTTAAACTGTCCACTATTACCCAAATAGTGTCGTACCCTTTCTGTGTAGTTGGAAGTCCCACCACAAAATCTATTGTGATGTGTTTCCACTTCCATTCCAGAATTTCCAATGACTGTAACAAGCCACTTGGGCGTTGATATTTGACCTTAACTTTTTAACAAGTTAAGCACCTACTTACATATTCTGCTATCTCTCTCTTCATTTTCGACCACCAAAAATTCTGTCGAAGGTCTTGATACATCTTAGTACTACTAGGATGAATCGAGTACCTTGAACTATGAGCCTCTTGTAATATTTCCTCCTTCAATTCTATTTCACCTGGAACCCAAATTCTTCCTTCAAATCTTAATAACCTCTTGTTGGGAAATTGCATATTTAAATTTGATGTTGAAAGTAAAATATTCATGCTTATTTGTAAAGTCCTTCAAGGAATACATGTACAAGGACTTAGTGGTAGATTAAACTTGTTAGGTTGATATGAGCTTTAATGTTTATCATTCTGTAAATGAATGTATAGAAGAAAAGATCAAAGCTGTTAGGTTGATCTATCTCTTGAAATGTAATAGATAGGCTTCAACATAATCTTAGTTTGTCAAGCCAGTCAAGAGACTGCAGAAGCCAAGGCAGAATCATAGAGCATCGAGAAATCGTAGTCTGTCTACTTTGGAAGGCCTCTCCCGAAATCGTAGAGTGGTCTAAACGCCTGCCGAGCCAACTCAGAAATCGCAGTGTGCTCTCGGAAGCGTAGAGTCTAAAAATTAAGCAAGCAAAGATCGTAGTCTACCAGTGCTTAAGAGAAATCGTAGTGTTCTCTTCTATCAGTACCGAATCAAGCACTAATGTGGCAGGACACCATGATCATGCTCGTAGTGCATCATCTGTCTGTATCAGAAGCATCGAGCCTTATCCATTTGTTTAAGAATAAATTACAAACAAATGTGGAATGGATTATAGACGTTGAGACTATCGGGAATCCCAATGACACAACACTCATCCTTAGTATATAACAAAGAGACGTATTGAAAAAGCTAAGGAAAGTACTATGAATCAGCAGAAAATACCTTTTTAGGTGTTAGGTGAGATATCAGTCTGCTGTGTCAGTGGGGCCAGACGGCTACACAGAAGATGTATAGAAAGTCACCATCAGTGCTCAGAAATGTCAAATATAATTAATGCTTCAACGGATGCCTTCAAATGGATAGATTTCAAAGGCACAATATATACAAAACAGAAGCAGATGCAAGAATCAAGCAAGTACATAACGAAACGCTAAAGAACACTCAACGCTCAACTCTACGATCTGTAAAGAAAGCTTGCTCAGCTACTCATTTCTTTCGAACACAAGCTTAACGACAACTGAGTAGCACTATTCAAGAACACAACTATCATTAAGTGTAGTAAGAAGTGCCAAGTCTATTGGACTTAAAAAGTTCTAAGTGAACTAAGAAGTTCCAAGTCTGCTGAACTTGAAGAGTTCTAAGTGAACTAAGAAGTTCCAAGACTACTGGTCTTGAAGGAATCTAAGTGATTCGAAGATTGTAAAAACATCCTTTGTGGATTTCTTACTCAAGGAGTAGAAGAGTGGACTAGGAGCTTTGAATGCTCTGAACCACTTAAATTATCTGTGTCTTTTTATATTCTTGCTTTAACTGCTATATAACTGTTGTTATCTATTAACTCTGTATATCTTAAAGGAAAATAAATTTGAAAAAGAAATTTTAAAATATCTATTCAACCCCCCTTCTAGATAACTATTGTGCCTCTAGGAACTAACAATTGGTATCAGAGCAGGTTCTCTTAATCAGCCTACAAAGCTTGAGTAGATCCAATGGCACATCTAGTAAGCGAATCAAAGACTGGAGGAGGCAGCAAGCCACCAATGTGTAACAAAGATAAATTTGCCAAATGGAAAGTTCGTATGCAAGCATACAAGGATTCAATAGATGAAGAACTATTTGAAACCGTCATGAATGGGCCCTACATTCCAACAAAGCTTGCACCAACTCCTGAAGATCTGTAACATTCCAGAATTTTAAAATGTAGTATTAAATATTTATTGATTTATATAAGTATTTAATGGATATGTTTATTGTTGAATAAATAATTGTTCAATTTGAGTTTATGTGGTATAGTTATTTATTTGTTGAATAAATAATTAAATATTAAATATTTATTTGTAATATTAAATATTTATTGAATTATATGGCAAATTGAGTTGATGTGATTTAGTTATTTATTTGTTGAATAAATAATTAAGGAGATAAAAAATTAATTGTTATGAGATTATATAATAATTGAATTTATTAAGTAAGCTAGAGAGCTTATAGTGATTTAAATAAATTATAATATTTTAAATGAGAAATTATAATTTAAAATATTAGTTGGTTAAATAAAATTATAATTATAAAAGAAATTATAGTTATGTGATATTAAACTATGTGCTAAAGTAATTTAATAGATTAATGTTTTAATTGATTTATTAATTAAATAAAAGTGTGACTAATAACCTTGCTATAAAGGAGTTATTAAAATAAATTAAAAGAGTGTATTTTAGTTTTGGCCAAACAAGTCTTATTGCATATTAAGTCTTTAATATAATTGTGTTTTACCAAACAAGGCATAAGGATTAATGAGTTATATTTTAGTGGTTAGCCAAACAAGCCTTATGGCTTTTGATTTTCAAAAGTTTTTAACTGATGTCAGTTAAGTTAGTATTATATGTAACACCCCGATATTTTCTATATAAATAAATCAGAAATTTTGCGTATAAATTTTTTTTTTATATATTAAGGATTTGTACAAGATATTGTATATATATATTTATGTGGTAAAAAAAAATATATTTATTACGTAATTATTTACAAATGAATTTATTTTAGAATTATTGATATTCTTATAATAATTAATTTATAGTGGAAATGTTTTATTAATTATTTTTCGTGAAAATATATAATCATATATTATTTAAATAATATATGAAGTGATTTTTAGAATAATTATAATAATTATTTTATTATATGAATTTTAGTACGAATTGTAAAGTTAATTATTTTACCTTAATTATTAAGGGTAAATTTGGCAGATAAATCAGATATGGAATCCAACCCCTAATTTTGGATTATTGTCAATGTATGAGAATAATAATATAATATTAATTATATTTTAATTTTTCAATGCTATGAATATGTACTGTATGTATGTATTGTTAATGATTGGTCAATTATGGTATTTAATTTCAAAACCCTAGTATTAATTGGTTAAACCCTAATTTTACTTAGGGAAACTCTAAATTGAAAATCAATTGTGAGCTTAAGACTGTTATATAACTATGTTATATGTTTTATGTTGTGTATTAAGTGATTAATTAGGTAAACCCTAATTAAAGTTTTAGAAACCCTAATAAATTTATTAAAAACCCTATTTTAAGTGTTAAACCCTAGTTTGAAACTCAATTATGAGTTCGAGATTGTTATGAAGCGATGTTATGTGATTTTATGCATAATTAGGTAAACCCTAGTTAACATTTTGAAATATTAATTTCTAGAAACCCTAATTTCTATAATTAGTAACCCTAATTAGAAATTATAAAACTTAATTACCATTTGTAAACCCTGATTGCTATTTTAGGAAAGTTAATGATAATTATATGATTTAAACCCTAATGTTCCTGTATAAGGTAATTATAAAATTAATCAATTAGAAAATCCTAATTTCAAAATTTTAGGAAACTAAAATTTTATTTAATTTTTTTATTTGATTTTATTTATTTTTGTGTAAACCCTAAAATGTAATTCTAGAAAAGTAAATGTTGGAAAACCTTAGGATTAAACCCTAAGGGTTAAACCCTAAGGGTTTGCCAAGTTTCAAGTATGCTATTTAATGAATTACCAATTGACCATATTGCCCCTAGTTACATTATTTTGGCTAATATGTAGGTTTTGACATTAGGTTTAGTTGGTGAACCAAACCCAACAACTCCATATGCTAAAAACTCCAGCAACAAGCAATATCAATCAGCCAATTCATGCATCAAGACTTGTATAAGTAGATCTAGGAGAGAGAAAATTCATTTGTTCACTTACATTTTGTCCAACACTCAAACTAAGCTCTCTCTCTCTCTCTCTCTAACCATCAAATTACACAAGTATATTAGTCCCAAATCAAAGGCCCACGTTTACCATAAACAGATCAGCAACACAAAATCAGAAATTTTTCAAAGAAAGGTATGAACGAACCCTAGAATTTCTGTCCAACGATTCTGTGTTAGATGTTAATTTTTTGTGTTAAACATGTTATATAAGGTGTCTAAGGATGATCTGGGTTGCTAGATGTTAGATCCATAACATCTAGAGGCTCGGATTTGAAGATTTACAAAATCTGGAAAAATAAAATTTTGTCTTCTGACAGTGAATGTCAGTCCTTATATCTCTGTGATCTGTATAGATTTTGGTGTTTTGAAAGCTTTTAGTTGTAGTCGAGTATGTGTTCTTTAGTCTGAAAGTTGAATCAAGGTCATAGCTTCAACATATTGCAAGTTATTTGTGGTCAAAGGTCGTTGACCGACCATGACCAGACCAATTCTGGGTAACCCAGAAACTAGTTTGTAGTGTCTGACAACATTTTTGTCAAGCTCATATCCGTAATGTTATAGATGTTCTGATGTTGATATTTAGTAGATCTTGTAGCCTGTTAGTTGTACTATAGATCCATGCTTTTAAATCCCTTAAACATCAAATGGATTTAACATAGTGGCCGGTCAAAGTAGGTACATTGTTCACGGATTCGGTTTTCTGGGTAACCCAGAAAACCTATGAACACAGTTTCTGACGAGGTTTGACCGGTCTGGATCTGACGATTTTGTTATGTTTTTTGTTGATATTATGTGATAGATCTACTCTCCTACATGTTAGCTACATACTACCGGTTTTAAATCACAAAAATATTACAAGATTAACAAGTTGTGGAAGCCCAAAACGAGCCAGTCAAACTGTTCTTCATTTCTGGGTAACCCAGAAAATGAAGAACAGCTCTGACAGTTTGTTCAACGCTTCAGATCTCATTAGTTATGCATGGTTTGATGATGTTGTTTGTTGGATCGTGTAGTCTTGTACTTGTACTACATTATCTTATCAACAACATGTTCAGAAACACATCACGCACGCTTTTAATCTTGGTCAAACATGGTCCCTCGAAACTGTCTATGGTGTTCTGGGTTTTTGCCAAGAACATGAAGAACACCTATAGCGACGGTTCTGTCGCTATATGTGGTCTTTAGCGACAGATTATTTAATATTTTTCGGAAATTAATTATTAAATATTAAAAATTAGTTTTTAATTATTAAAAATACAAAATAAATTATTAAAAATTATTAAAAATTCTAAAAATTAGTTTTTAATTATTTTTAATATATTTCATAAATATTTAATATTTTTGAAATATTAAAAGTATTTAATTTATTTAATTATAATATTAAATAAATTATTTAAAAATGATTTTAATATTAGAAAAATCATTAAAAGTTATATTATGATATAAGAAAATATTTTAAGTTATTTTTAATGACTTTTAATATTTTATGATAAATTTCATTAATAAATTGATATTAATGGTAATTAATTTATTTACTAAATGAATTAAATAAATTAATTAAAAATGATTTTATTATATTAAAAATCATATTAAATGAAAATAAAGTGTTTAAAACTATTTTAAGTTATAAAATATAACTTTTAATATTTAAAGGATAATTTCATTAATAATTAAATATTAATGATTATTAAGTTATTAGTTATGATATTAAATTTATTTAATAATTATATTAAATAAATAGTTTATAAATGGTTTTATTACTTTAAAAATCATTTAAAAAGGATATAAATGAATTAAAAATATTTTAAGTTATGAATAATGACTTTTAATATTTTGATAAATAGAACATTAATACTTTAATATTAATGATAATTATTTAAAAATGATTTTAAATGTTTTAAAAATCATTTAAGGGTAATATTAATACTTTAAAAGTATTTTGAGTTATTATACATAACTTTAATATTTTGGAAATGATTTCATTAATAGTTTAATACTAATTAAATATTTATTATAATAGAATTGATTGGTATTTAAATCATTTAAATATGATTCCAATGTTTGAAAATTTATGATAAATTATAATAAATGTTTTAAAATTTTATTGAGTCATTTAAAAATAATATGACTGATACGTACTGATGTTAAGTTATAGTATAGAGTCTTAGACTCGATAATTACCCGATAAAATTGTCGGTAGACCGACATGTTTCAGAAATTGATCTGGACTTAGATATTTTGATTGTATAAGTGATTATTTGTGATTCAATGGTTATTAAACATAGGTGCTAATGTGATTAGGTTATGTGTTGACTGCAATAAGCAGTGTTATGTGTTATAGTATGTTGTTCTAATTGAACGAACTATCTTATTAATGATAGGTCGTGAGATAAGCGATAGATCTTAATTACAAGTTGTAAGCAGCGCTTCAGGCAAGTATCTAACCTTTGCATTTTCTTTATGCAATGGATGTGAGTAAGAATGTTTCTAAACTATATTATTATTGTACAGATTATGAACTTTATATTATATAAGCTCATTGAATATCAACATGTTAGTATACGATAATTCAGATATATATATTCTGTTCGTTAATTTCTAGAAATGGTTAAACAAGTGTCCCCACTTGGATAATCATTGTATTTAATCACATGTTGATATACCTTTGTCAATTACCCGTATACAGATATATTGAATTATAGATTATTATTGAACAAGATAAAACCTTTGATTTAGAACCCAGACATGTATGAACATCCCTACACGGGAAAATTTTTATGCGCTCCGGCGGACAAAGGATGAACGATAATATCGTTCTAGCAATGTAGTATTGATCAATGCAGGGCATAACGGGCTGATCACCCCCGTGCCCGTAAGTTATGACGGTTTACAGATGAATTTCTGTTTAACCTTTTCGAAAATGAAAACAATGTTCATGGTATGTCACCATAACCCCAGTTATAGTCATTATGTAGTTTCAAAAATTTGAAAGAGAGTTGTTATGTTATTATCATCGGTTCAGAATACTTCACAACTATTGACTGGTTGTAGAAGAATAGTACAAAGAAAACATTTAAATCCTTTCAGCTTATATATATATATATATAATTGCTATTGCTTGTTGGGCACTCAAATGCTCATCCTTGCTTAAATTTAAATGTTTTCAGCTAAGTGCGAACGACTAGAGAACTCTGCTAAGAACAAAGGAAAAGGGAAGGTTGCTGAATGAACGAATTACTATGTTATGTAATAGTTTAATGTTATTAAGACAATTATGATATATATTATCTATCATGGGTTGTAATGAATGTTTAAAGGTTACGTACTTGGGAACTAGACTCTGATAATTATGTAAATGAAGTTGATCTTTTATATTATTGTTATTATTATTAGTATTATTCTGCTCATAGAAATGGTATCGTGAAGAACCGAGTTCGGGTTTCAAGTACCCGAGTTTGGGGTCCTCACAGGTTGGTATCAGAGCTATAGGGTTAGAAACCTTAGGTGGGCTAGACCTTAGGCTATAACCTTAGAACAGAGGGAAATGTTGAAAATATAAATAACTCATATAGAGTTTAAAAAGAGATGAATTGACTAAATTCATCGTCAAACTAAATAAAAGATAACTTGTATAAAACTCTTATTTGTTGTGTGTATATACTATATGCTAATTAGGATAATTTATGTGTGTAGATGTCAGGTGAAAAAGGATTCGATTACCCTCGGATCGTAAAGAAGGAGCCAATATCGAAGCCGATAGCTGAAATAGAGGCTCACGATGAAAACAACTCAGACGATGTGGTTATCGTAGAAAACGTAGTACAAGATCCGGAGATGGTGGAGCAGACAGATAGCGATTCAGACACTAAAGTTGAAGCTGATCAAGTATCAACGGAAGTGCATGATCTGAAGAACAAGGTGTCTTCTTTGGAAAGGCTGTGAGAGATAGAAAAGCTGTTGAATAGTCAGTTGCGTCAAGCGTTAATAGAAACATTGGAAGGACAAGATAAGCTTAAAATCCAAATTGGTCAGATGGGAGCTACAAGCAACACATCGTGTGCAGCTCCGGATAAGAAGGGGAAAAAAAAGATAGAAGACCATGATTTAGGAAAATCCAATAAGAAGAAATGGAAAGGAATTTGTTATCTTTGTGGCTATGAAGGACATACCATCCCGTACTGTCCTGACTACAAAAAAGGAGCATGTTATGTCTGTGGTATAGAATGTCATCAGGCGATAGAATGTCCAAGAAAAAGGTGTAATAAATAGGTAGTATAGGTTCTGTTGTGTAGGAGTGTTTAATATAATACATATGATAAGTATGTTTGTGTAATGTAATGTTTCCAACTTTGTATTAAGTCAAGACTGTAAATCCCGATCTTTGTGGTCATAAAGGGATAGCTGAAGTTCAAAGCATTTTGTGCTATGTAAAATATTCGTTAAATGAATATGAATCTATGTTTGAGAAATGATGAAATAAGTTTAAAATATTAAACTTATGTGATAAGGTTTAGAATGTAAGTTAAATTATGATTTTTTTTTCAATCAGATAATGCCGCCAAGACGTCGAACTCGCAATCAAAGGGCAAAGGAATCTGTCAACAACGTTGAGGGACAACAACAACCAGATCCGATGCAGCAATTTGTGAACGTGTTAGCTCAGGCTATGCAACAGGGAATACCGGTCGCTGGAAACCAGCCGGGCAACCGCTTAGCGAACTTCAAAGACTTTAAGGCTGTAGGACCACCAGAATTTAAAGGTACAACTGACCCTGTAGAAGCTCAAATTTGGGTTAAGGAAATTGAAAAAGCGTTTACGGTAGCTAGGGTAGATGAGGGGCAGAAAACTACTTTTGCCACTTACATGATGAAGGGGGAAGCAAATTTTTGGTGGAAAGCGAATCAGGCTAGGGCAGGTGAAGGTGTAGTCACATGGGATAGATTTAAAACTTTGTTTTTCGAAAATTATTTTTCACCAAGTATGCAGGCGAGGATGGAGGTTAAATTTTTAGAGTTGAAGCAGGAGAATATGACGGTGTCTGAATACGCCGCCAAATTTAATGAGTTAGCTAGGTTTGCTCCGCATCAAGTTGATACGGAGGCTAGGAAAGCTAGAAGGTTTGAGCTGGGATTGAAACCCTGGCTCTATAACAAAGTGGCGGTGTTGCAAATTCCTACATTTGCAGCACTCATGGAGAAAGCGATCATAGCTGAGGAGGGAAGTGAGGCCATGAGCCTTTACAATAAGGAGAGGAAGAATAAGGGTAAGATAGAAGGAGCTAGGAAGGTGGAAATTAATAGTGGGAGCAGGAGTGGAGATAGTAAGAGGAAGGTGAGCAGTTTTGCAAGTGTACAAGTGAAACAGGAAGGTGTTAAGAAACAGATAGTGCCATGTAAGACATGTGGGAAGAATCACTCGGGGGAGTGTTTGCAAGGAAAATTTGTTTGCTATAAGTGCGGGCAGGAGGGCCATATTTCTCCCAACTGCCCCAATCCTAGGATGAATAGTGGATATTTTATATGCGGATCGACAGAGCACAGGGTGAAAGATTGTCCAAAAAGGAGGGTGGAGACAGGAAGTGTGAACATGGGCACTGGCAGCGGAACGTTAGCAATCACGGGACCGACTTCGTCAAGCAAGCCAACAAAATCTACGGCAAGGGTCTACAACATGACAGTTCAGGATACGGCAGCAGCTGGCACTGGAACTCCATGTATTATTCGTATGCCTTTTTATTTTCTTATGCATGATTTTCCTATATATAGTAAAATTATTTTATAAGGAAATTTTGAGGAGGAATTTGAGTTCTGTTAGAAACCAATTTTTCTGTGTAATCAGAAAGACAAGCTTCATGTGAATAGTTAAAAAAAAACAGTTCGATCAAAGTTGATCGAGATTTACTTACAATGATTGTGTATGTTATGTACCAGGTATGTATAGGTTTTAAAACGATGATTCCGAGGACCGAATCTTTATAAGGGAGGGTGAATGTAACACTCCGATATTTTCTATATAAATAAATCAGAAATTTTGCGTATAAATTTTTTATTTTATATATTAAGGATGAGGATTTGTACAAGATATTGTATATATATATTTATGTGGTAAATAAAAATATATTTATTACGTAATTATTTACAAATGAATTTATTTTAGAATTATTGATATTCTTATAATAATTAATTTATAGTGGAAATGTTTTATTAATTATTTTTCGTGAAAATATATAATCATATATTATTTAAATAATATATGAAGTGATTTTTAGAATAATTATAATAATTATTTTATTATATGAATTTTAGTACAAATTGTAAAGTTAATTATTTTACCTTAATTATTAAGGGTAAATTTGGCAGATAAATCAGATATGGAATCCAAACCCTAATTTTGGATTATTGTCAAGGTATGAGAATAATAATATAATATTAATTATATTTTGATTTTTCAGTGCTATGAATATGTACTGTATGTATGTATTGTTAATGATTGGTCAATTATGGTATTTAATTTCAAAACCCTAGTATTAATTGGTTAAACCCTAATTTTACTTAGGGAAACTCTAAATTAAAAATCAATTGTGAGCTTAAGACTGTTATATAACTATGTTATATGTTTTATGTTGTGTATTAAGTGATTAATTAGGTAAACCCTAATTAAAGTTTTAGAAACCCTAATAAATTTATTAAAAATCCTATTTTAAGTGTTAAACCCTAGTTTGAAACTCAATTATGAGTTCGAGATTATTATGAAGCGATGTTATGTGATTTTATGCATAATTAGGTAAACCCTAGTTAACATTTTGAAATATTAATTTCTAGAAACCCTAATTTCTATAATTAGTAACCCTAATTAGAAATTATAAAACTTAATTACCATTTGTAAACCCTGATTGCTATTTTAGCAAAGTTAATGATAATTATATGATTTAAACCCTAATGTTCCTGTATAAGGTAATTATAAAATTAATCAATTAGAAAATCCTAATTTCAAAATTTTAGGAAACTAAAATTTTATTTAATTTTTTTATTTGATTTTATTTATTTTTGTGTAAACCCTAAAATGTAATTCTAGAAAAGTAAATGTTGGAAAACCTTAGGATTAAACCCTAAGGGTTAAACCCTAAGGGTTTGCCAAGTTTCAAGTATGCTATTTAATGAATTACCAATTGACCATATTGCCCCTAGTTACATTATTTTGGCTAATATGTAGGTTTTGACATTAGGTTTAGTTGGTGAACCAAACCCAACAACTCCATGTGCTAAAAACTCCAGCAACAAGCAATATCAATCAGCCAATTCATGCATCAAGACTTGTATAAGTAGATCTAGGAGAGAGAAAATTCATTTGTTCACTTACATTTTGTCCAACACTCAAACTAAGCTCTCTCTCTCTAACCATCAAATTACACAAGTATATTAGTCCCAAATCAAAGCCCCACGTTTACCATAAACAGATCAGCAACACAAAATCAGAAATTTTTCAAAGAAAGGTATGAACGAACCCTAGAATTTTTGTCCAACGATTCTGTGTTAGATGTTAATTTTTTGTGTTAAACATGTTATATAATGTGTCTAAGGATGATCTGGGTTGCTAGATGTTAGATCCATAACATCTAGAGGCTCGGATTTGAAGATTTGCAAAATCTGGAAAAATAAAATTTTGTCTTCTGACAGTGAATGTCAGTCCTTATATCTCTGTGATCTGTATAGATTTTGGTGTTTTGAAAGCTTTTAGTTGTAGTCGAGTATGTGTTCTTTAGTCTGAAAGTTGAATCAAGGTCATAGCTTCAACATATTGCAAGTTATTTGTGGTCAAAGGTCGTTGACCGACCATGACCAGACCAATTCTGGGTAACCCAGAAACTAGTTTGTAGTGTCTGACAACATTTTTGTCAAGCTCATATCCGTAATGTTATAGATGTTCTGATGTTGATATTTAGTAGATCTTGTAGCCTGTTAGTTGTACTATAGATCCATGCTTTTAAATCCCTTAAACATCAAATGGATTTAACATAGTGGCCGGTCAAAGTAGGTACATTGTTCACGGATTCGGTTTTCTGGGTAACCCAGAAAACCTATGAACACAGTTTCTGACGAGGTTTGACCGGTCTGGATCTGACGATTTTGTTATGTTTTTTGTTGATATTATGTGATAGATCTACTCTCCTACATGTTAGCTACACACTACCGGTTTTAAATCACAAAAATATTACAAGATTAACAAGTTGTGGAAGCCCAAAACGAGCCAGTCAAACTGTTCTTCATTTCTGGGTAACCCAGAAAATGAAGAACAGCTCTGACAGTTTGTTCAACGCTTCAGATCTCGTTAGTTATGCATGGTTTGATGATGTTGTTTGTTGGATCGTGTAGTCTTGTACTTGTACTACATTATCTTATCAACAACATGTTCAGAAACACATCACGCACGCTTTTAATCTTGGTCAAACATGGTCCCTCGAAACTGTCTATGGTGTTCTGGGTTTTTGCCAAGAATATGAAGAACACCTATAGCGACGGTTCTGTCGCTATAGGTGGTCTTTAGCGACAGATTATTTAATATTTTTCGGAAATTAATTATTAAATAGAAAAAATTAGTTTTTAATTATTAAAAATACAAAATAAATTATTAAAAATTATTAAAAATTCTGAAAATTAGTTTTTAATTATTTTTAATATATTTCATAAATATTTAATATTTTTGAAATATTAAAAGTATTTAATTTATTTAATTATAATATTAAATAAATTATTTAAAAATAATTTTAATATTAGAAAAATCATTAAAAGTTATATTATGATATAAGAAAATATTTTAAGTTATTTTTAATGACTTTTAATATTTTATGATAAATTTCATTAATAAATTGATATTAATGGTAATTAATTTATTTACTAAATGAATTAAATAAATTAATTAAAAATAATTTTATTATATTAAAAATCATATTAAATGAAAATAAAGTGTTTAAAAATATTTTAAGTTATAAAATATAACTTTTAATATTTAAAGGATAATTTTATTAATAATTAAATATTAATGATTATTAAGTTATTAGTTATGATATTAAATTTATTTAATAATTATATTAAATAAATAGTTTATAAATGGTTTTATTACTTTAAAAATCATTTAAAAAGGATATAAATGAATTAAAAATATTTTAAGTTATGAATAATGACTTTTAATATTTTGATAAATAGAACATTAATACTTTAATATTAATGATAATTATTTAAAAATGATTTTAAATGTTTTAAAAATCATTTAAGGGTAATATTAATACTTTAAAAGTATTTTGAGTTATTATACATAACTTTAATATTTTGGAAATGATTTCATTAATAGTTTAATACTAATTAAATATTTATTATAATAGAATTGATTGGTATTTAAATCATTTAAATATGATTCCAATGTTTGAAAATTTATGATAAATTATAATAAATGTTTTAAAATTTTATTGAGTCATTTAAAAATAATATGACTGATACGTACTGATGTTAAGTTATAGTATAGAGTCTTAGACTCGATAATTACCCGATAAAATTGTCGGTAGACCGACATGTTTCAGAAATTGATCTGGACTTAGATATTTTGATTGTATAAGTGATTATTTGTGATTCAATGGTTATTAAACATAGGTGCTAATGTGATTAGGTTATGTGTTGACTGCAATAAGCAGTGTTATGTGTTATAGTATGTTGTTCTAATCGAACGAACTATCTTATTAATAATAGGTCGTGAGATAAGCGATAGATCTTAATTACAAGTTGTAAGCAGCGCTTCAGGCAAGTATCTAACCTTTGCATTTTCTTTATGCAATGGATGTGAGTAAGAATGTTTCTAAACTATATTATTATTGTACAGATTATGAACTTTATATTATATAAGCTCATTGAATATCAACATGTTAGTATACGATAATTCGGATATATATATTCTGTTCGTTAATTTCTAGAAATGGTTAAACAAGTGTCCCCACTTGGATAATCATTGTATTTAATCACATGTTGATATACCTTTGTCAATTACCCGTATACAGATATATTGAATTATAGATTATTGTTGAACAAGATAAAACCTTTGATTTAGAACCCAGACAGGTATGAACATCCCTACACGGGAAAATTTTTATGCGCTCAGGCGGACAAAGGATGAACGATAATATCGTTCTAGCAATGTAGTATTGATCAATGCAGGGCATAACGGGCTGATCACCCCCGTGCCCGTAAGTTATGACGGTTTACAGATGAATTTCTGTTTAACCTTTTCGAAAATGAAAACAATGTTCATGGCATGTCACCATAACCCCAGTTATAGTCATTATGTAGTTTCAAAAATTTGAAAGAGAGGTTTTATGTTATTATCATCGGTTCAGAATACTTCACAACTATTGACTGGTTGTAGAAGAATAGTACAAAGAAAACATTTAAATCCTTTCAGCTTATATATATATATATATAATTGCTATTGCTTGCTGGGCACTCAAATGCTCATCCTTGCTTAAATTTAAATGTTTTCAGCTAAGTGTGAACGACTAGAGAACTCTGCTAAGAACAAAGGAAAAGGGAAGGTTGCTGAATGAACGAATTACTATGTTATGTAATAGTTTAATGTTATTAAGACAATTATGATATATATTATCTATCATGGGTTGTAATGAATGTTTAAAGGTTACGTACTTGGGAGCTAGACTCTGATAATTATGTAAATTAAGTTGATCTTTTATATTATTGTTATTATTATTAGTATTATTCCGCTCATAGAAATGGTATCGTGAAGAACCGAGTTCGGGTTTTAAGTACCCGAGTTTGGGGTCCTCACATTATATTATATATTTAATATATCTATTATTGCTATATACGTTATATTATTATACATAGTAGAGTTACGAAGAAAGACTCAGTGAAGAAAAAGAGAAGAAGAAGAAGAAAACTAGAGAGAAATTGAGAGAAATCCTAACAGGTTTTGATAAAGGAATTGGAGAAAAGGAATTGATAATCAAAAGTAGCCATCATCTTCTTAATCAAAGGTAGGAGCTTAACCTTTCTCTTTAAAAGTTTAGTTTTCCTCTTCCTAAAAAGTTCTCTGTGAATTTTTTTACAAAAGATAAATTGTTGTTATGTATATAAGTTGGTATGATTATTGATTATAAGGTTATCTCATGAGTTTATGCATGATTATAGAGAAATTAATTCATGTATATATGTGTTTTGTGAAGAAATTATATTACAGAGTGTTCATATAAAAAATATATGAGTATGACTTAATTTAAAATAGAAATTAAGGTTTAATTAGTTGTTAGATTGATATATTGGTCATATAAATTGATAGAGTATGTATAATCATAACTATTATGTTTTGAATTTACTGTTTTGGTTGAAAAACAAAATCACAGTGTTGATTTTCATTGAAAATATCAAAAATAGAGTTTTTGCCAAAAACATTGAAATTGAGTGTTGTATATTTGATGTTTAAATTATTTTATGAGTAGAAACATGTTAGAAGTCCTCACAATATGTTTATATGAAGTTTATATGTAAATTACGTGATAATCAGTCTATTAGATTCGAGCTTTTAGGCCAATTTTGGCTTTTTCTTGCACGGTTGCCGAAGTTGTCAGTCGAAACTCTAGTTTCGCGCCGCGGCGCGGCTTCAACAGTGCGTTAGTGGCGCCGCAGCGCCATCACCATGCCGCAGCGCGGCTTCGTAGTTCATTCACCGCGCCGCAGTGCCGACTCAGCGCTGCAGCACGAACCATAGTGTAAACTGTGGCGCCGCAGCGCGAGTTAGCAGAATGGTCTGACAGTGTACTTTTTGTACACAAAAATTTTAAGAAACACTATATGATAATAGTAGGACTATAAAATATTGATTTTAGTGTTTCTATACAGTGAATAAATATGTTATTAAGGAGTAACTTGTGTTATAATTTGATTATGTGATTAAATAATCAAACCTACGTGGTGAATGTATTGATTATGTGATAATGACTAACTATGTCACGATGACATATGTTTAGGGTATTGAAATTCAAGTGGTAAGGGTGTAGCTTATGCTAAAGGCAAGTTTTCTAACTCTATTTTATAATTGAGTAAGTTTTCTAATCCTTTGTCTTATTGAACTATTTGATGTTGAACAAGTTATTCTTGTAATTCAATTTTTGGTTAGCATGCATAACTAGATTTCTATGCATGTTTAATATTCAATTCTAATTAACCTTGGCTTAGTATTGTTCAAGCAAGGTATGCTATAGTATTTAAATTGTATGCTATTAGATTATTCTTAAAGCATGATTTTAGTTACTATGATTAATTCAATTATGATTATTCTATAAGTATAATGTCATGGACTTTATTCAACTACTCCGTAGTTAATGTTCGTTGAATTCCAAATTACCTTGAAAGCTTATCCAAACCAAACTTACATTGGTGTGGACTTGTATTCTAAATATTGAGATGAACAACTCTTTTAATAGAGGTTTACGCTTAGCGTTGAAATAGTTGTGCACAATACATTGTACGAAGGGTTGATCCCCCTAAGTACGTGGAGTCCTTATAGTCTTATGACTGTTAAAGTTAAAGTTGAAAGATTACTTATAATTGTGGACATGATTCGTGGTCATTAGACCCTCAGCGAATGTTATAACTTTCAGAAAGTTAATAGAATATATTGTTCAGTTCTATTGATACTAATATTGTCAATTGATGTAAAAGTTTAAAGATTTACTTATTGTTATATCAAGTGGGCCTTGTTTGCTCACTCTTGCCTGTAAAATTTCTTACAGCTAAAGTTGAAACTGGTGACGTACCAAGCACCAGTAAGGAAAAAGGAAAGATGAAAAAGTGCTGAAGACTTGTAATAGTTTGATATTTTATTTTCAGACTTTGGTTTAATGATTGTAATGAAGTTAGTTAATTATCCGCATTTGAATGATTGTTGTTAAAGGTTAGATAACCTGGGAGATTTTATTTAAGTTTAATCCTGTATGGGCATGTTTTCTTTTATTATTCAATTCTATTATGAATGGGTAGTTAGTAAATGAATGATTTGATTACGTGAGCACCAAATCTTGAGGAAATGAAGTACCAGGATTTGGGGGTGTCACAAGATCCAAACATAGTTCAAGTCAAGGTTAAAACTGAGTGGACTAACAACGAAAAGAAAGTTGTCCAACTCGACAAAAAGGCCAAGAACATTTTATTCCAATCCTTAGAAGATGATCTGTTCAAAAATGTGGTCAACAGCAAAACTGCCAAGGAAGTCTTGGAAGCGTTTCTCATTATGCATGAAGGAACAGAAGAAGTCAGAGAAAACAAGCAATCTCTTCTGACTCAACAATATGAAATGTTTGTCCATGTTCCAGGAGAAAACGTCACTTCCACCTATGAAAGATTCAATGTCTTGCTCAACTCTCTTCGAGCCTTTGGAAATATCTATCCAAATAAAGATCTAATCATAAAGTTCATGAGAGCTCTACCTAGCAAGTGGGATGCCAAAACCACTACCATCAGAGAATTAAAGAATCTTCATGAAATGACTATTCAATAACTCTATGGAAACCTTCTCACTTATGAACTGGATCTAACTAAGCGAGCAGAGACTCTATCTGAAGGAAGAAAGAAGGACAAAGGAGTTACTCTCACAGCAACATATGTTATCTCCAAAGCTAACACTGAAAATGACTTTGACTATGAGGAAGATGATGATGAGGACATTGCAATGCCGGTAAGAAGACTCAAGAGGTTCATGCGTAAAGGCAGAAGCAGCAAACCCAAGAGATTCAACAACTCCAACAGCCAGGAGCAGATAAATGACCTATGCTACAACTGCAAGAAGCCTGACCATTTCATTGCAAACTGCAACAAACCTCTTAGAGAAGAACTGAAGAGGAAGTCAAATTCAAAGGCAACAAGAGGCGTCAGAAGAAAGACAAAGGTCTTGTGGCCGGAGGATCATGGAGTGACTCAGACAACGACTCAACTCCCGAGTCTGGAGATAATGAAGATCCTCAAGTACCAAATCTATGTCTAATGGCCAAACATGCAAAGGATAAGAAAAGCCCTGACAATCATGAAGTAAGTCTCGATGATGTATTTGACTTTAACTCTCCTGATGTAGATATTTATGATTTAAGAACTGCACTACATGGCATAACATCTGATCTGCATCAATACATGAAGTGGTTCAGAGTTCTGTCTAAAGATTATTCTCTTCTTCAAAAAGAGAAAGAGAAAATTCAGGAAGAACTAGAAACAACTCTTCTAAGCACTAACTTTCTCTCTATATTTGAAGCTGAGAATAAACTCTTAAAACATACCAATGAACTTAATGCACAAAGAAAGTCAAATCTAACCTCTAAGATTGAGGAACTAGAAAAGATAATCTCAATGTGGAATAGATCCTCTTCATCCATGGACTCCCTGATCTCCAGTTAGAGAAGTGCATCTGACAGAACAGAATTAGGTTTTGGGGAATCCACCTCGGAACCATGTGTGGAAAAGATAAAGGAAACTAACTCTAGTAATGTTTCAAATTTTAATAGAAACATTACATTTGTGAAATCCTCACAGAAGGAAGAACCAGTCCATCCCTGCTCTTCTGATCCAATCCATGTTCCAAGGCATAACGGATCCCATGTTGGCTTGGGATTTAGAAAAGAGAAGAGTAACTTAGTCACTACTCTCCAACCTCGAAGGGTCATAGAGTCGAGTAAAATCAACTCCATGAACCAACTGGGTAGGAACAGTAGAGTTAAGTTTCACTCTTCACAAATCATGAATCACAAGAATACATGGGAAAAGAAGAACCAGTATAAAGGAAAGATTGTCAGGTATCCACATAAGTCCAAATGGAGAAAGAATCCACATACACACACAAGCATGCATCATGCTAGATGTTTTATATTAATAAAATTGGTCATAAGGCTGCAGTATGCTACAATAACTCTCTGTATATTAGACCCAAAGTCAAGCAAATTTGGGTTTCCAAGGGTACTAACAAGGTAGGACCCATGCAAGTATGGGTACTAAAATGAGAGTTTAATCTTACCACAGGAACAGAGCTCCACGACCACAACTTGGTATCTGGACAGTGGATGTTGTGACACCCCCAAATCCGGGTACTCCAGTCCCATAGGATTTGGTGCTCACTATCAAAAATAATTACATCTAACTACCCATAATAAAGAATAAAGACATAAAATAACATAAACAATAATCTTTTCCCTTAAAAGGGTTACATCATCTCAAAAACAATCCCATATAATCTAACCTTAAATTATTACATAAGTTTGCAGAATACATCATAAAATAAAACAAGTCTTATAACATAATTCACTTAAATAAATTCTCATAAATCTTCAACACTTGGACATCATGCCCTTTCCTTTGCTAGTAGATGGCTCATCGACCTTCTCAACTTTAGCTGCAGTGTTAATTGCAAAAGTAAGTAAACAATTGCTCATTGATATAAAGAGTATCAACAATAATAATATGAGAGTGAACAACGAATGCTGAAAAATGGTGAACTTGTTCTACAAATCAAAAATAGAAAACAAGTTCGAACTTTAATATCTGAGGGTCTTAAGACCACGAACTATGTCTTTGGTAATTAGGTATTATTATTACCTCAACCCTAACAATCATTTGGACTATACAGACCCTTCCTTATGTACTTAGGGGGATCAGCCCTTTGTACCATGTATTGTGCACAAATATCTAAACGTTATACGTACAAAATCCCCTATGTTAGGGTTGTTCGTCTCAGTTTGGATTTAGAACTTCCACACTAAAGAAAGTTTAGTTTGGAACTAGCTTATCAGTGGTTCTAGAATTTTAGAACGCTATTAAATTATAGACCAATTCAATCAATACAAGTTAACTTTCTAGTTGAAGGTTCGACAAAATAATATAAAATTGAACAAGGTTATCAAAGTCAAAGATCGAATAACAACAATGTACAACTAAATAGACATAGTATATATGCAAAATACTACATTCAAAAGAGTTAGAACAATCTCATTTGAATCATTGAATTTAACAGTAAATGCTTTAAATAGCAATATCGAGAATTAGGAAAGTGAACTCATTCGATGTAACGAACTAGGTTAAAAGAGCTTGTACAATCATACCTGAGATAGAATCAACAGGTTTGCTCAACTATAATATAAAATGTAGGAATAGAAAGCTTGCTTGACATAAAAGATAACGTAGCTATGAAACTTGTATTCGTTAATAAGAGAATGAAGTTGGGGAACTTGCCTTGGGTGTAAGCTACACAAATATAATAAACGTTCGCCAATTACCCTACATATACCATTAGAATCACAATACTAATTAGTTATATTAACATCAATTTCATTAGTTTAGTTTTCATTTAATCAAGTCTATAATCATTAACTTAGTACTTGATTATCTTACTCATTCAAGTAACACGAAACTAATTTCTCAATTATATCATAGTATACGACATGGTGATTGCAAACCAATTCCAATTCAAATGACATCACATTACGAACTTTCACAACTTACTAATTCATAATCTATAGTTTCAACGTTGTGATTACAACATGTTGTTATGTCTTATAACATGTTTTAGGGTCATTAAAATAAATTAGGTTAGAATTTCCAAAGTTATGCTGTTAACAGCTCAACACTGGGTCTGACTGACTATTAGCGCGGCCGCGCCATGGCACCCTTTGCATCCAGCGCACCTGCGCTCGACACCATAAATAGTTTTTGCAAAACACAAAATCAGACTCTGTTCTAGGCCAAAAATCCCAATTCCACAGAAATTCTTCAAACTCAACATCTAAAACTTTGTAATAACATAGTTAAGCATGCTATTCATCATTCTAACTACATAAACATGACATATACTCAATTTTGAAGGATCAAAAACCCTAATTTTCCCAATTTCTTTATTTTTTACACTTTTAGCGAATTTGATCGCCACGACTTCGTTTCTTAACCAATTAACACGATTCAAACTACGCCGTTTTCGTTTCTTAACATACTAGCACAATCTAACATAAATTTACTGATTATAGCAGGTATTGGACATGAAATTTTATACTTTCTTAAGCCATATTAAATGAACATACACTGGTATTTCAATTTCTTCCTACAATCCAATTTTCACGTATTTGATAGTCGCATATCACTCATATATGATGATTAACAGTTTATAAACCATATATATATATATATATATATATATATATATATATATATATATATATATATATATATATATATCAATCCAACATAATCATCAATTTACAGTGGATAATCACTAAGAAATCAAAACATGGAAATTAAAAGAAAATATACCTTTAATCCTTTGACTGTACGCTAGCAAGAGATGGTGATAAATTCTCCTTCCTCTTAACAAAAATCACAGGGAATGTCTCTCTTCCTCACCAAGATCTCTCTCTATCCCTCTGTTATTTAGCCTTAGATAAAAACATGCGTAACATATAAATTGACTCCCCTCTCTCTCACGTATACATCAGTTAAAAAACCAATAGGCGTCAGTTAAAAATAAGCCAAAAGCCACAAGGCCTTGTTTGGCTAAACACAACTCCCCCCTACTAGATTATTTTTATATTATTTATATTAAATAGTTTTTGTTTGTCATACATGCAACCTATTTGATTAGCTTACACTTATAATTATAATAATTATAATTTTTATTATAGTTATACTTATGATTAATAAATAATTATATATCTAATTTAATTATTAAATTAGACTTAAACATTACTTTATTTAATTTGTTTATTTTTTTAAATATTAAACAATTCATTTAATTTAATTTTTTCATTAAATTAAATCTTTCAAATAAAAATTACCATTATTCAATTTAATTAACATTAATCAGTTTAGTTAGTAAATTCTTGCATCACAATTTCATCAATTATTTATTTTTTCTCAATAAATAAAATTTTAAAATATTTATTTAATTCAACAAATATTTAAATAAATTATAAATTTCTCGATCGTTACATCCTTCCCTCCTTAAAAGGATTCTGTCCCCAGAATCACGACTGGATAAATTTATTCGTTACATTCTTCCCTCCTTAACAGGATTCTGTCCCCAGAATCGCTATACAAGATTAAGCAAATAACTGAGGATAATTTCGCATCATAACATCTTCAAGTTCCCACGTAGCTTCTTCAGCATTGTGGTTTCTCCAGATTACCTTAACAGAAGGTATCACTTTATTCCTTAGTACTTACTCTTTCCTGTCAATAATTTGAACATGGACTTCTTCATATGTTAAGTCTTTCTCAAACTGTAATGGCTCATATTCTATAACATGCTTATAATCAGGCTTATATGGCCTCAGTACCGAGACATGGAAAATGTTATAAATATATTCTAATTCCGGAGGTAAAGCTACCTCGTACGCCACTTCACCAACTCGTCAAAGCACTTCAAAAGGTCTTATAAACCTAGGGCTTAATTTCCCCTTTTTGCCAAATCGAATTTTCCCCTTCCAGGAAGACACTTTCAAGAAAACAAAACTTCCGACATCGAATTCCCGATTTTGTCGGTGTTGATCGGCATATTTCTTCTGTTTATCTTGTGCAGCTATCAATCTTGCTCGAATCACCTTGATGATCTCGATAGTTTGTTGTACCAACTCTGGACCCAATAGCTGACGTTCACCTACTTCGTCCCAGCATAACGGAGTTCTGCATTTCCTACCATATAACGCTTCATAAGGCGACATGCCAATAGTCGCGTGATAACTATTATTATAGGCAAACTCAACCAATGGTATATGGTCATCCCAATTTCCTTTAAAATCCATAATACATGCTCTGAGCATATCTTCTAGTGTTTGGATGGTTCTCTCACTCTGTCCGTTAGTTTGAGGATGGTACACTGTGCTCATTCTCAATTGAGTTCCCAAGCATTCTTGTAGTCGTTTCCAGAAATTAGATTTGAAATGGGGATCTCTGCCTAATACAATGGACACCGAAACACTGTGTCTTGAAATAATTTCCTTCACGTACAGTTTTGCCAACCGATCTAGGTTAAATCTAATTTTAATTGGCAAAAAGTGTGCCGACTTCGTCAATCGATCGATAATCACCAAGATGGCGTCGAAACCTTGCTGAGTCGTAGGAAGACCTACCACAAAATCCATTGTGATATGCTCCTATTTCCATTCCAGTATCTCCAGCGGTTGCAATAATCTACTTGGCCTTTGGTGTTCAGCTTTAACTTTCTGACACGTTAAGCATTTCGCCACACACTTAGCCACATCCCTTTTCATATTCGGCACCAAAAATGATGTCTAAGATCCTGGTACATTTTTGTACTTCCAGGGTGAATCGAATATCTTGAGTTGTGAGCTTCACTTAGAATTTCCTCCATAACTTCCAGTACTGGCGGAACCCAAATTCTCCCTTCGAATCGAAGTAACCCTTCCGAATCAATTTTAAATTTGTGTTTCTCACCTTCAGATACTTTCGGTCTTATCTTTTCACAGTCTTCATCCTGAAGTTGTGCATTCTTCACCTTATCTATCAACGTTGAACTGTTTCCAATTTGGAACAATTTTTCGTCTGATTCTTTCGGATATTTAATTTCCAACTCCATTTTAGCCATTTCCGACACTAGCTTCTCCTGAGCAGTCAACAACATTGACTTCTCCCGTTCCTTCCTACTTAAAGCATCAGCAACAACATTCGCCTTTCCTGGATGATAGAAAATCTCACAGTCATAATCTTTAATCAACTCCAACCATCTTCTCTGCCTTATATTCAAGTCTTTTTGTGTAAAGATATACTTCAGACTTTTATGGTCGGTATATATCTCACACCTCTCTCCATAAAGATAATGTCTCCAAATCTTCAGGGTAAACACCATCGCATCCAACTCTAAGTCATGAGTTGGATATCCTTTCTCATAATCTTTTAATTGACATGATGCATATGCAATGACTCTGCCATTCTACATAAGCACATAGCCTAGTCCTTTATGCGATGCGTCACTATACACCACAAAATTCCCTGTATCATCAGGCAATGACAACACATACAGGCAATGACAACACAGGTGTTGAACTTAATCTCTTCTTTAATTCTCAAAAACTTTCCTCACAATTCTCTGTCCAAACAAACTTAACCGCCATCATAGTTAAATTCATCAACGGAGTTGCGATTTTGGAAAAGTCTTGTATAAAACTGTGACAACCCCAAAACAGATCCATTCCATCCAACCTATTCTGAGTCGCCAAATACATGGTACAGAAAATAACTACAACTTTATTACAACAATTGTCGTGAAAAATACAACGACATATATGCTGTGAGTTTGGATACATATATATACCAAATGTGACTCATGTCCCAACCGTGGACAGCACCTCACAATGACACCTTACATAAAGGTATAGTCAAAAACTGTTTTAGAAATTAGAATCTTTGGGAAGTGCTCAAGGAAACCTTCGTACATGGAAGGCCATGCTTCTAGGTTATGATAGATATCATATGGCCACAGAATTATCCTTGGTTGACCCAATAGACCCCAAAGAAAAACGAGAAGTTTACTATCATATTCTTCCCAATGGTGAGTCTTCTCTTGACTTATCATTATCTCCACTGTCTCTAATTGAGAATTATACTTCAAACAAACACCAAGATTATATAGGTAGTGCTCGTAAATATACTCAGCAAGTGGATGAGCACAATCATGTCTTATGATGACACGAGGTTGTATGCCATTAGACATCTTGTATGATAGTGGCAAAACACCCTTCCAACGTTGGGTTCGCTTCACCCTAGATGATTCACCAAATATAACTACTAAATGATGACCACCGTTCTATTCCCATGCTACCCCCGCTCGACCCAGCTACACTCTTATTACCTGAAAGGAATTGTGAAACAGAAGGGTGAGCACAACTAGCCCAGTAAAGAATATCATGACTAAGGATAAATAAATTATCAATAGTCTTCATCAGTAATAAATCAGAGATTTAGAACATATGGTAGATAATAAAAATTTCAACCATAGTTACAGCGGAACGAGCAATCCATTAGAAGAGTCAAATAGACCATAAAGTCTATTATCTTCTCCACATTAAAAGTCCACCAACAGTGTTTTATCCCTGTAATATCACTCAACAGTTCCTTTCCACAATTATACGAATAACTCATAATCATAATTGTAATTCTAAATTCCTCTTCGCATCCAGGACGAAGATAATTTTTATCACATGTCTTTACCTGAAACATCAAATATTATGGTTATACCAAATCACAGTTCCTGTTCATAATCATACTAATAAATCCATCTTTGCACTACGGCCAAAGATATTCAATAACAGTTCATCTTTGCACTACAGGCCAAAGATATTCATCAACAGACCATCTTTGCACTACAGGCCAAAGATATTCAACAACAGTTCATCTTTGCACTACATGCCAAAGATATTCATCAATAATTCATCTTTGCACTACGACCAAAGATATTCATCAACAATTCATCTTTGTACTACAGGCCAAAGATATTCCTCAACAGTTTATATTTGCACTATAGGCCAAATATATTCATCAACAGTTCATATTTGCACTACAGGCCAAATATATTAATATCTCAAAGAAATATATAATCATTTCAGAATTTATATAAACAATAATTATAACCATGTTGATCATTTCACCTTTGCACTTAAGCTAAAGATATTCAATTATAAATTCAATGGTCATGATCATACCAGTCAACAATTCAACTTTGCACTACTGGCCAAAGAGAACCCATAGTCATGATCATACCAATAATTTGCCCATCTTTACACTCAAGCGAAAGAGAATTTCAACATCAAGGTTATAAAAATGTTATATATGATAATAAAAATAATATGTTCAAAACATGGATTTAATTTCAAGAGCAATATTCATAAATCAACTATAATTTGGTTAAAAAAAGAAACCAATTTTGTCGTGAATAGTAACTCGTGAATAGTAACTCATGAATAGTAACTCATGAATAGTAACTCATGAATAGTAACCCCGACATGAAAAAAGTAGAAATTCCACAATAATATACATACCAATATTTCGGTATAATGATATTGAAAGAATAATATTTCTTAAGCTTATAAATAATTTATTTAAATTGTTTACACTTTACTAATTAATGTATTTAATCATCATAAAATGCCAACTCTTAAAATTTCATCATCAATAACCAAAACCCTTATCAAAGATCTGCATATACCTCATATAGGATTCTCAAGCCATAAAATCCTATTTTTCAATTTTCTTACTTCACAAAACATATTTAATTCATTTACTCATAACTAGATCATTTTCATGAAAAATATCAAATCAGTTCCAAAAATATTTTTTTTCTGAGATTTAGCATAATATAGTCCCATAGTGAACATATATTTTTCTCAAAATTTTTAAAAGTCATTTACTATTTTTTATATGGCCAAAACAGCCGAATATTTAGACATTTATCAAAAATTGTACTTTTGTCCAAAAATTTTGAAATTTACAGAGTATACTTCTATCATATACATGTACTCCCAATAAAAATTTTATCAATTTTGGAGTTAACCACAAGGAATTATAAGCGATTACTTTTAAAATAGTCTTTCCCCGTAAAATTCATAACTCTTAATCTATACATCCAAAAATCACCATTTTTGGACACAATCAATAAAACTCATCAAAATATCATTTTAAATTTTTTTAGAATTTTCTGAAGTTCAGAAAAATTACGAAACTGAAAATTATAACAACCCTTAAAATCTCTTACCTTAAAAGAGCAGTACTTCTGATCGATATAAGGCTGAAGGCAACTTGCACTGATGAGTAGAAACTCACAGAGTATCTAAATACTCACAAAATACACTCAATAATCTAGAGAGCGAAAGAGAGAAAACTTATGAATTCTGGTGTGATTTTCAATTCTAACTTAGCCCTCTATTTATAGGAAAATGTTAGCACGCCGAAGCAGACTTAACCTGCAACTTGATGGCTTTACCTGCTACTATTCAAGCCTACCACATTTGAATAAAAATCTCAGCATATTTCTTCACCAACCAAGAGTGGGGTCCACTAATTCTAGAATTTTCTACCAAAATGATTAACTCCGAAAATTCAACAATTTCTGAACTAGTCATCTCGTAAAATTCATAACAAATCATACGTTCATTTTTAACGGTTCAAAATTTGTGGACATATACTCAACTTATATATGTATAACATATCCAAAAATCACAACGATCCAACGGTCAGATTAAAAATTATAACCCTCGCAAAATATCTCAAAAACCCTAATTTAATTTTCAATACCTCCGTTCCGACAAAAATACAGATAAAACACCTCAACATTAACTCCTTCATTTTTAACCACAAAAATATATCCCTCATTTATATCCACATAAAATAAATATTTCCTTATCATATGAATCAATAATTAATTATTCACAAATAATATTACAGAATCACATTAATGACAACCAGGCCGTTCCCAGGAAAGAGGGAGCTTTCCAATAAGAATTTCTCCTTACTGGCGCGCAATTAGGTGACCAAACCTCTCCTTAGACAGAACTTTCTAGACATTGCCAATAATGTTATCTAATAATATTATTCAAATAATATGAATTATTGATCTGATAATGGAAAATACTGTGCAGTGACAATTATTGAACAACAATAATATAAAATTTCAACGTAGCAATTATTGAATCAATAAAACAAAATATTGAACAGTAATTACTATAATAATTATTGAGTAGTACCTTCTTACGTAAGAATCAGTAATTTCAAAAATACTATGCAATACCGTGTGCTACTGTGCAATAACGCGTATTACTGTATTTTAACCACCGGGTATTCCAACAGTGTTAACGGTAACAACTACGCCGTTATTTGTAAAAACTTAAATTTGTCGTTTTCTTCACCCGACAGTTATTCTGTTATGGGGCCCACAAATGGCTGCGCCGTCGTACGAATATTCCCCGACAGAAAGAATATTCCACGACCAAACAAATATTCCCCGACAACAATGAATATTTTATAACCACTTGCGTATTTTCAAAAAAAATTCATATATCACCCTTAACTTTAACATTTATCAATTTAACTATTTACTGAATAGTAATTATAAGAAAAATTGAATACTTTTATTTCATAAAATTTGGGGTCTTACAATCTCCCCTCCTTATGAAATTTCGTCCCCGAAATTTACGTACCTGGTATTTCGAAGAGTTGAGAATACCTTGCTTTCATTTCAGGACACTAAGGTTAAGAAAGCTAGACGGTTCGAGTAAGGCTTGAAACCCTGGCTCTATAACCGGATATCTGTGTTTCAAAGTACTTCCTTCGGGACTATACTAGAGAAGACGATAATCGCCGAAGGTGGGAGCGAGGCTTTAAGCCAGTACTATATGGATAAGAAGAATAAAGGAAAGGTCGATGGGGGAGTGAAGGTTGAGGGAGCCAGCGGGAGTGGCGAAGGACAAAAGTGGAAAGGGTTTAACTCTGGGAATACCAGAGTGAAGCAAGGAGATCCGAAGAGGAGGATGAAGGCCTGCAAAACCTGTGGGAAGACTCATTTAGGAGTCTGTCTCAAGGGAAAGGCTGTATGCTACAACTGTGGATAGAAGGGGCATATTTCGCCTAACTGTCCAAGTCCGAAGAAGAACCACAGATGCTTTATATGTGGGTTAACTGACCACATAGCAAAGAACTGCCCGAAGAAGGGGACGAACGGGAATAAGGGCGCTAATAGCGATAAGGTAGCTATTAGTGGTCCAGCGCAGTCGGGTAGGTCGATGGCCCGCACCTTTAACATGACGGTCCAAGATACAGTGGCATCAGGGGATGTAGTTGTAGGTATTATCCCGATCAACGACATAAATGCTTACGTGCTATTTGATTCAGGTGCTACTTGTTTGTTTATAGCATGCGATTTTGCTAGACGTTTAGGATTACTTCCTGAAAAGTTGCCTATACCTTTAAATATTAAGGTAGCAAATGAATAGATAATTCCTATTGAAGATATTCATAGGAGTTGTTGCGTAGACATACGAGGTTGTAAATTATCGGTAGATTTGATACCGATAAAGTTAGGAGAATTCGATGTAATTCTTGGAATGGATTGGTTGTTTAACCATGGGGCAATTATAGATTGTTAGAAGAAATGTGTGAACATTAGAACGTTGAGACAACCTCAGGTAGTATTTTATGGTAATAAATTGCCGAGACGTTCGTGTTGTCTTACGATGACACAAACTAGGAAATTGTTGAGGAAGGGGTGTGTAGGTTATCTGTGCCATGTTGTTGATACCCAGAGAGTGGGAGTGACTATGGAACAAATACCTATAGTTAATGAATTTATGGATGTATTTCCAAGTGAATTGCCAGGTCTTCCACCGGATAGGGATACCGAATTTGTGATAGACATTATGCCAGGAGCGACACCAGTTTCCAGGGCACCGTATCGTATGGCGCCTGTGGAGATGAAGGAATTAATGGTTCAGTTACAAGAATTGTTGGATAGGAAGTACATTCAACCGAGTGTTTCACCGTGGGGAGCACCGGTACTGTTTGTCAAGAAGAAGGACAGATCGTTAAGACTTTGTATCGACTACCGAGAGTTGAAAAAGTTGATGATAAAGAATATATACCCATTGCCCAAGATCGATGATCTTTTTAATCAGTTGAAAGGGGCAACATATTTATTTAAAATAGATTTGAGGATGGGGTATCACCAGCTGAAGTTTAGGAAGGAGGACGTACCAAAGACCACATTCAGGACTCGTTATGGTTATTACGAGTTTCTGGTGATGTCATTTGGGTTGACTAATGCACTAGCTGTATTTATGGATATGATGAACAGAGTGTTCCAACAATACTTGGACAAGTTTATTGTGGTGTTTATCGATGATATTCTAGTCTATTCTAAGACGCTAGAAGATCATGCTGAACACCTAAGAATAGTGTTGGAAACACTAAGGAAGGAGAAGTTATATGTGAAGTTCACTAAGTGTGAATTTTGGCTAGAAAGGGTATAATTTTTAGGTCATGTCATTGACCATGAAGGGATTTCAGTAGATCCAGCAAAGGTGGAAGCTGTGATGAATTGGAAACAACCGAAAATGCCGACTGAGGTATGGAGTTTCCTAGGGTTAGCGGGATACTATCGGAGATTCATCTAGGATTTTTCGAAGATAGCTACACCGTTGACTAATTTGACAAGGAAGATAGTGAAATATGCATGGGCTGAGAAATGCGAGGACAGTTTTCAAGAACTGAAGAAGAGATTAAGTGAAGCGCCTATTTTGTCATTACCTGATGACACATGAAATTTTGTAGTTTATAGCGATGCTTTGCATAGAGGACTTGGTTGCGTGCTCATGCAACATGACAAGGTCATTACGTATGCATCAAGGCAGTTGAAGGATTATGCGAAAGTTTACCCTACTCATGATCTGGAACTAGCCGCGGCAGTGCTTGCCTTAAAGATATGACGACATTATCTTTATGGAGAAAAATGTGAGATATACACGAACCATAAAAGACTAAAATATATCTTCACACAGAAGGAGTTGAATATGAGACAGAGGATGTAATAACCAAGAATTCCTAGTCACTTTGTAAATAGATATATTAATTAAATATTAATGATATCAAAAACTTGGCAATACGTGTGGAATGATTAAGAAGTAATATAATATTTAAAATTATACTAATGTAAGAGATATATTTTACTATCTCAAATTATTAATTTTTATAACTTAAGTTGAGCAAGTCTAATTGGGTTATAAAATTTAATATACAAGAGTAATGATTTAAATTCCAAATGTGTGAAATGGAAACCCTAATTAAATAATTAAGGTATAATAAAATGGAAAGGCATTGGAATATGTTAATTTTCCATGGCCCAAATAAGTTATTGAAAGCCCTAAAAGATGAAAATAATAGCCCAAATTAAAGCCCAATTGAAGAGGGGCACTTTAGACATTTAGTATACTAGATAATATATTAATGGAAAACCAAATTTGGAGGATAAAATGGCCACATAGCCGGCCATGTAAGTGGAGAGAAAAGGTGGAAACATGTCATCATTTAAGCCACATTTTTCTAAAAGATATCTCACCAACTTAGCTAGGTGTCATTCTTGTTATGAAGCCACCACTTTCATATAATCTAGTAGGTAAAATGGTGATGATTAATGAGAGAGAAATAGATAAGAAGATGGAAAATATCTTTACATACATATCTTGTATCTATACATTTTTTTACTACAACAAAAATCAAGTTTCTATCTCTTTTATTTCTTTCAACTAACCAAGCAAAGCTAGAGAGAGAAATAGAGAGAGGAAAGAGAGAGATAGAATTTTGTGGGGAGGAAGAGAGAAAGAGGGAGGAGATCCACCATTTATGCTCCATAAGTTCATCTTCTACTTTGGAAGAGAAAGAAGGTGTGCCCAAAAATCAAGGTGAAAACTAAACTAAATTATTCTTTTTATTTTGTTTGATTTTGGTTAGTTAAGGTTTATGATCTTGAGGTCTAAAACCCTCTATCTACATGTTTTATATGGTTTCATGTATGGTTCTAACATATTTGAGTGTTAGAAAGTAAATCAAAAGGATAGAAGAGAAACTAGTTTTGTTTTGTTAGAAAACTCTAGTTTTTTTCACTTCCTTTGATCTACTACCGTTTTTGATCTACACCTTCTTTTTCTGATCCGTCAGAGAAGGGTACTAGATATGTAAGTTAACTACTAAACCCAAGTGGTAGCACTCAAAAATGTTGAATACACAAGTTGTAGCAACTGTTTTAGCAAAAATAGTTTTGTCTTTAGAAAGAAAAACAAATTGTTTTGGACAGTTAATGCTAGGAGCATTTTTGTCATTTTTTCTGACATTTAAAAATTCTGGAAAAATTTGGGAGAGTAATATGATGAGTTATCTTTCAAACCCAAGTGAAATCACTGAAAAATGAGTTGTAGATTTCCGTATGGATTAATTTTAGCAAAGTAGGTAAAAGCCGAAAATCCCGAAAACAAACTGTCCAAGAAATTGTAGGGGCTGTTTTGGCCACTTAATTTATGAAATAAATTCTGGTCTTTTGGGAGATGAAAATATATGATATAAGGTAGCTCCTGTCTAAAAATTAGCTCTTTTTGACTTAAAATGACCAAGTTATGACCATTTCAATATTTGGATTTTTTGGATGAAAATCGATATAACCTGAGTTCTATAACTCCGATGGCCACAAAAGTTAAAGTGGAGGGTCACGTTAACATGTAGAAGATTATGCCAAGAGATGAGAATTTCTAGAGTTGAGCATGATAGGGCTAATTTCTTAAGCCACACACTAAAAATAATTTTTGAAAAATACTAAAAAAATTAAAAAATTACGAAAAAATACTTTTTGTGTATGAAATACATGTATATAAGTATGGCCAAAAGATAAAAAATTAATAAGTTGATTTGATATTTTTGTAAAGGAGATATGGAATCCAGCTGGCTAGATTAAAAAATAGTTGAATCCAGTTTGCTGGATTGAAGGATTTGAAATCCAGGCTTGCTGGATCGAAGGATTTGAAATCCAGGCTTGTTGGATTGAAGGATTTAGAATCCAGGTTTGTTGGATTAGAAGTTTGTTGAATCCAGTTTGCTAGATTAGCCAAACTAGGTGGCTGGATTGCATGTTTGTATAGTCTAGATTATGATGTTAGTATTCAGCTTACTAGATTATAAAGAAGAGCTAATAAAAGGAAAGATTAAGTGTTAAATCATAAGGTATATGAAAAAGTAATTAATATATTATCAAAGAATGATAATAATAAAGATGTTTTCAGGTAATTGATAATGTGGTTAAGTGTTACCTAAATTGCTGATAGAGTAATTGCATTATGATATAAAGTATTATATGCTGATTGTAAGATCAATCTCAACAATGATAGGTCTTTACAATAAATAGATTAAATTAAATTGTGTAGCAGTAGATCGCAGTCGAGGCAAGTTCTCTAACTCAAACTTGAGTTATTAATTTCAAAACGTGTTAATGAATAATTATTGTTGATTATTCACATCTATATTGATTATTGATACTCGCACTCGGTGTAATTAAATTCCTGTTCTATTATTATTGAAATGTGAATTAGTTAAAGCTCTTTCATTCATGAACTGTTTAAGATATGGATCTATGCTAATTGTATAAGCTAGATCAAGTATGTGACACCCCCAAAATAGGTATACCTCACCCATTCTGAGTCGCCAAATACATGATACAGAAATAACTACAACTTTATTAATACAATTGTCGTGCAAAATACGACAACACATAAATTGTGAGTTTAAATACAAATAATGTCTTCTAGACAGTATTCAAACTCAAATAAGTCCTCATTACAATTATTGATACACTATTTTACAAAATAGTGAAGACTGCTAAACAACTGTCTAGAACCATCATTCCACACCCCGACTACTCCCTGCTATATTCTCGCTTCCTGAGAAGAAAAATAGAACAAAAAGGAAAAGGGTGAGCTCAACTAGCCAAGTAAAGAATATTATGACTATGATAATATAGAACAAATTATCATTAGTCCTTAACAGGGAAAAATCTGATAGAATATAATAGACAACAAGTTTTAGATCAATATTCGCAGCGAAAATAACAATTCATTAGTAGAGTTAAGTAGAGAATGAAATCTATTATCTTCTATGATTTAAAAGTCCATCATCAATATTTTATCCCTGTAACATCATCAAATATTCATCTTTTCACTACAGGCCAAAGATATTTATCAGTTAGTCATGTTCATCTCAACACCTGTTCTTCTTTGCACTGCGGGCCAAAGATATTCATCAGAAAATCATTTATCTTTAAACTATAGGCCAAAAATATTCAGTAATATCATTATTTAGTACTGAGGATGATGAAAAATAATTTTAAGAAAATGAATCCAGTGAGATAAAAGGACAAGGATTAAGGATTCGTATTTTAGTTCATCCATGTTCAAAAATACTCCATAATAAACTATTCTGAAGCAAAATTCAAGAATGAAGATCAAAACATGGATACAATCAAAGCTAGTAATCATAATAACAACTTGGACAAAAAATAAAAATTTAATTTTTTTGTGAATAGTGCCGTATACGTGAATAGTAACATCGACAAAAAGACAAGAATTTCACAAGAAAAATCTTACCAATGTTTCGGCATAATGATATTGAAAGAATAATATCATTTATAAAAGAAAATAACATCACTTACCTCAAAAGAATAGTACTTCTGGCTGGAATATAAGATATAACGCTGAAAGGAACTTGTACCGTATAGCAACACTCAAAGTATCAAAATACTCACAAAATACGCTCGATAATATAGAGAGAGAAAACTTCAGTTTCTAGTGTGATTTTCAATTCTAACCTAAGCACCCTATTTATAGGAAAATACTTAGAACACCAAAGTAGAAAATTTAATAAAATATTAATATAATTAAAAAATTTTCACGCCCACCTTAGACAACTGATTTCAGCATGTTTACAACACCTGTGGGGCCCACCCAATTGCAATTTTTTTTATTAAAAAATATATTTAAAACTTCAAAAATCAATTATTCCGGAACTTCAATACTTCATAATAAATAGCTTTTTTATCAGAAAAATTCGAATCTTATTTTCATTTCATAGGAAATTCAATTCTCTACAACTTTGTAAGTTTAAGTTTTTCCAAATTCCAAACATAAGTTGACCGAAATCCACATACGGACGATTTTACAGGCTATAATCAAATTTCAGTCAAAAATTGGGCCCACCGACATGTTTAACATGCTTTTATCATTTATTGCAACAAAAATATTCTTCCTCCTCATTTATTCATATATCACACATTTATTGTAAAAATATCACAATTAATATATTATTATATTTAAATAAATTTTTTATCAGAAAAGATAAAATATCAATTTTCAACAATTATCACTTTTCTAAAAATTCCTCCATTTATATCCACATAAAAAAATATTTTTCTTATCATATAAATCAATAATTAATTATTCACAAATAATATTACAGAATCACAATACTGATAACCAGGCTGTTCTCAGGAAAGAGGGAGCTTTCCAATAAGGATTTCTCCTTACTGGCGCGCAATTAGGTGACCAAACCTCTCCTTAGACAGAACCTTCTAGACATTGCCAATAATGCTATCTAATAATATTATTAAAATAATATAATTTATTGATCTGATAATGGAAATACTGTGCAGTGACAATTATTAAAACAATAATAATATAAAATATCAACGTAGCAATTATTGAATCAATAAAATAAAATATTGAACAGTAACTACTGTAACAATTATTGAGTAGTACCTTCTTACGTAAGAATCAATAATTGGTGCAATACCGTGTGCTACTGTGCAACACTGCGTATTACTGTACTTTAACCACCGGGTATTCCAACAGTGTTAACGGTAACAACTACGCCGTTATTTATATAAAACTCATACTTATCATTTTTTTCATCCAATCGCTTTTCGTTATGGGGTCCACAAAAGGATGCGCCGTCGTACGAATATTCCCCGACAACAAGAATATTTCACGACCAAACGAATATTTTCCGACAACAATGAATATTTTATAACCACTTGCTTAATTAAGATATTTGTGCATTTTAGCTATAACTTACCACATTAATCAAATCAACCCTTACTATTTCAAAATAATAAATAGAGAAAATTTAATTTCATTTATAAAAAGTTGGGGTCTTACAAAGTATGTTTAAATTTGTTAAATCAAACATGTTAAACGCTGTTCTTCACCAATTGATTTGGTAAGGACTCAAGACTGAAAAAAGAACAATTTGATTAAAGCATTATTGAAAAATAATTATTGCTCGTACATTAAGTGTTTATGCATAATACACCGGGTATGAAAGGCTGATCCCCTTGATTACCAAAACTTATTAAAAGGACCAATTTAAATACTGACAACCTTCGCATATGTTCAAGGTCATTATAACCACTCAGCATCTGTTATTCAATTATTCGAATATTCAGTTATCTAGACTTAATTTATGTTCGTTCACAATTGATTTCTATTGTTGAACATTGAACGATAAATTTCTTAATAACCTTGTACTTAAACTTGCTAAGCAAATTTGTTGCTTACCCTTGCTATATCACGACATTTATTTCAGCTATTACAGAGACGTCAAAGAAGGACAAAGACAAAGGGAAAGTGCAGGAATAGATAATAAGAATGTTTATGTATTATATTATATTATGTACATTGGTAATGTAAACCTTTTGTGTTTCAAAGGGTAACTAAATTAAGGTATGTATAAGTTAAGGTTAATAGACCTTGGGTTAATGTTGGAAGATTTTATTATAATGAACAATGTATGTTTATTATTTCGCAATAGTTTATAGAATGCTTATGATGATGATAGATCGTGAGCACCAAACCCGAGGTTTGAGAACCCGAATTTGGGGGCGTCATAGAGGAAATGGCTGGAGTTGATAAAGGATTACGAATGTGAAATCTTGTATCACCCTGAAAAAGCCAATGTAGTTGCTGATGCCTTAAGTAGAAAGGGTCGAGAGAAGTTGTCTATGTTAACAGCTCAAACTGAGTTAATAACAGAGATGGCTAGGATAGAGTTAGAGGCGAAGTTACCAAGTGAGTCAGAATAGAGACTATTTACAACAGAGATTCAATCTACTATTGTAGAGAGAGTCAAAGAGGTGCAGCTCAAACCTGATGAGTGTGACCTGATGAAGAAGCGGTTAACCAATGAAAAAGATTTAAAGTATAGTCTTGATAATAAGGGATTATTAAGATTTGAAGGAAGAATTTGGGTTCTGAATGAGACGAAATTAAAGGAGCAAGTGTTACAAGAAGCTCATAGTTCAAGGTACTCGATTTAGCCTGGTAACACTAAGATGTATCAAGATCTTCGACAGAGTTTTTGGTGGCCGAACATGAAGAGAGAAATAGCTGAGTATGTGAGTAGGTGCTTGACTTGTCAGAAAGTTAAGGTCGCACATCAACGACTAAGTGGCTTGTTACAGTCATTGGAGATTTCGGAGTGGAAGTGGGAGCATATCATGATGGACTTTGTGGTGGGACTTCCGATTACTCAGAAGGGGTACGATGCGATTTGGGTAATAGTGGACCGATTGACGAAGTCGGCTCAATTTTTGCCAATTACGGTTAAGTATAACTTAGACCAGTTAGTTAAACTTTATGTTAAGGAAGTTATTTCCAGACATGGAGTGCCAGTTTCGATTGTATCAGATCGTGACCCACGATTCACATCAAATTTTTGGAAGAGTCTACAAGAGCAGTTGGGAACACAACTAAAGTTGAGTACGACTTATCATCCACAAACTGATGGACAGAGTGAGAGGACAATTCAGACGTTAGAAGATATGTTGAGATCTTGCGTCATGGATTTCAAGGGTAGTTAGGATGATCATCTACCATTAGTAGAATTTGCGTATAACAATAGTTATCATGCAAGCATAGGTATGCCGCCTTACGAAGCCTTATATGGAAGAAAGTGCAAAACACCATTGTGTTGGGACGAAGTAGGAGAACGTCAAATGCTTGGACCAGAATTGGTGCAGTAAACAGCGGATGTAGTGAAGTTAATACGGATGCGTCTCGTAGCAGCTCAAGATAGACAGAAGAAGTATGCAGATTCACAGCGAGTGAATAGGGAGTTTGAGGTAGGTTCGTATATATTTCTAAAGGTATCTCCTTGAAAAGAAAAGATACGCTTTGGAAAGAAGGGGAAGTTAAGTCCAAGGTTTATAAGACCTTTTGAAGTGTTAAAACGGGTAGGCGAGGTAGCTTATATGGTAGCATTACCTGCAGACCTAGAACGAATACATAATGTGTTTCACGTATCTGTGTTACGTCCTTATAAGCTGGATTATAAGCATGTAATAGAGTATGAGCCTGTTCATATCGAGAAGGACTTAACGTATGGAGACATGCCGATTCAAATTATTGATAGAAAAGAGCAAGTTCTGCGGAACAAAGTTATATCTTCGGTAAAGGTGTTATGGAAGAACCACGATGCCGAAGAAGCAATGTGAGAATTGGAAGAAAAGATAAGGAAGGATTACCCTCAGTTGTTTGTGTAATGTAAGACGAGATTCTGGGGACATAATCTTTATAAGGGGGAAGAATGTAACGACCGAGAAATTTGGATCTTTTGTAAAATAATTTTATTTAATTAAATAATGAATAAAATTATATTATTTGTTATTATTATGTGTTAGTAAGATGAATGTCATTGTATAACCTAAAAACGTCAGAAAGTCATACTATTTTAATTACGTGAAGTAATTAAAGTGTTTGAATTTCTAAGACGAAAATAAAAGCTTTTCGAGAAATTTTTAAAAAAATACTATTCATCGATTTCTGCTCGGGAATTATTTTTGAATTTTCTAGAAATACGTAACGATAGAATATCGAGCTGAGTTGGATTATGTAATGAAAAACGTAATTTTTCGCCTGCGGATTTAATTTGAGAACGTTAGGGAAAATAAAGCGTTAAGAAGTTAATGTAATGATCGTATGATATATATGTATTGTACGAGGTAATGAATACAAGTATGATACGAAGTATTATACGAGTAAGTATGAATGATGATATATCGTATATTATGAATTAGTATACGAGTTAGAATACGAGAATAATACGTAAACAATAAGTTATAAGGCTTTTAGCTAAATGAAATGGACTTGTGGGATTGTGTAGCAATTTGTTAAGTCCACTAGAAGTAATGTTAAAGCCCAAGTGGTTGTTAAAGTAAAGTTCAAAGTAAATTAATGCAAGCCCAAAAGATTAAGTTAAGTTAATTAAACCTAAGCCCAAGCTATTGATTCAATGGGTTAGGGTGACCCATGGGGCAACCCATGGTCATATGGTTAATCTTGGTGACCAAGATATTAATGTGATGGCCATGTAAAAGTTGTGGAGAGCAAGTAATGGATAAGTGTTGTGCTTAGCAATCAATGAATAGTAAGGATGTGGATTAAGGAGGTGGAAGTGGTTTATTGACTAAACTACCCTAACCTTAACAATCCTATAAATAGAGGGAGAGTTGGATTTCTTTTGCCTTTTTCAATATTTCCACCAACAACTTATAAAGTGCTTATTGGTTAGAGAGAATAAGTTAAAAAAAGTTAGACTTTGAAACAAGAAGTAGAACAAGAAAGATTCAAGTGATCATCAAGGGTAAGCCTCCTATGTTATTAGTCTTCCATCTTTACCATTGTAGGTTGATAAGAGAAGTGTGGATTAATGGACATGTATGCTAAGAAATGATTAGAATGAATAATCTAAGGACTTAAGTTTTAATAAGCCGTGAATAAGCACTTTGTTCATAGATAAACTATGAACTAAGGAAGAACTTGTAAGACTTGTAACATGTTTACATGAATGAAATTAGTATGATAAAAGGATGTAAGAATGATGGTTAGAAAATCATATACTATCATAAGTTATGAGAAATGAAATTATATGTAGTTAATACTTTGATAAGTTATAAGTTCATGAAAACAAGTAATAGCTTATCATGAAAATAAGTTAATGAAATGAGTCGGTTAAGAAGTCGATATGATGGATAGAATCCATTTGAAACAATGAACAAATCATAAGTAACAAAGTTATGCTGGAATTCACACGATTGAACGGTAATCGTCGAATTCGTAAAATTCTCGGATTAGAAGTCGAATTTTGATTTTGAGCTCGAAAACATTGGTTTTCGATGGAGACAAGTCTTATTTGGCATTATAGAGTTGCGAACTCGAAAATGACCGAATTCTGACTTAGAACGAAGAAACGAGCGTTGAACGTTCACGAACATTTATCATTTTTCGTTAAAAATGAACTCATAGGTGAATTTCAATTTAACAAAGTCAAAAATGTAAAATTCTTGCATGAACATGTAGAGTATGTGATTTGTGAACTAATGGCTTTTGAACGAGCCAATTCAGACTTAAAATGATCAAATTTGGAGTCCGGGAAGTTCACAAAGTTAAAAATCTGTAAAATTTGTCTGGTGCACAGAGCTGGCGCCGCAGCGCTAGCCCAAGACCAAATAGACGGTGCTGCAGTGCTGAGAAAAGCCATGACCTACTGAAGTTTCGTGTCGCAGCGCGGCAGGCAACGCTAGGACTCGCGCCACAGCGCTGAGTCCGGTCTATATCAATTGAAGTGTTGCGCCACAGCGCGGCTTAAAGAGAAGCAGCTGGCGCCGCAGCGCCAGCACTAGAAGGAAGTAAAGAAGGAAAGCTAGTTGATTAGTAATGAACTACAACTTAATGTAACATTATTTAAGACATTGTTAAACCTTAAGTATGATAACTAAAGGTTGAAGATAAATAATTGAACGTGAACGTAATGACGATGTAAACTATAACGAAAAGCCGGAACCAATAGTAACAAATCTAATACATGATTAGATTGAGAAGAAGGGTAAAATTCGTTAGGAACCATGTATGTTTATTCATGACCTAATGTGTTACGTTATGTGATACATATTGTAGAGACCTTAAAGACTTAAAGTGAACGTGTAATAATAGTAGCAGACTCTAAAGGCAAGTGTTCTAACTCTTGTTTCAGTTTAATCTGGGCTACGCATGAATTGATGTATGATGAAGTCAAATCCAATTTTTTCAGCTAGACTTACGATATATTAGATTTCTTATAATCTATCAAAGTACTGTCAATGTTTTACCAAACTATGTTGGTGTGGTTTTCAAATGAAGACTGAGTATGCTAAAATGTTTTGTCATCAAACGACAGGCACGTGAGGTTGCCATAACTTAAACGTACATACGTTTAAAGAATGTAGTGTTAATCAACATAGAGTACTATAGGCTGATCACCTAGACGTGCTCGTAAGTTATGCCGGACTTACGGACTTAGTGTCGGGTTGTCCTTTTCAAAGAAAGTATGAAATGCTCATGGTCTTGGACCGGAATCGATGTTTTAATGAATATTATTCATTGTGAAACGTTTTAAAGAAAAGTGAAGTGCTATTTTGAATTATCGATAGTACTTCGTAACTATTGTTCAGTTATTGAAGCTATACCATTCCTATGTTTCAAGCATGTCATTTAAATGGAATTGTTGTACTTGCTAAGCTAGTTATGATCACTCTTGCTTGAACCATATGAATGCAGCTAAGACCGAATGGACTGAAGGATCCGGCAAGGATAAAGGGAAGGCTAAGGCAAACCTGTGGATTACTTATACAATAGTATACGTGAATGATATTAATATTTGATATTATGACAAGAACAAATGTAATGGTTATTAAGAACTTGGGAAATGGTAATATTGTTTAGGAATATATATAAGACATTCGTTCTTTTGAGGAATTTCAATTGAATGTATGTGTGAACTGTAGCACCGTGTAGCACCATATGTCGGGTTGGAAGATACCCGGATTTGGGGGCGTCACATCAGCTCCACGAACTCCTTAGCAAAACGGAGTAGCTGAGAGAAAGAACAGAACGTTGATTGAGGCTAGAAGAACTCTACTAGCAACAACCCGTTTGCCTGAATACTTCTGGGTAGAAGCTGTCAACACTATATGTTACACTCAGAACAGATCTCTTGTGCACTCTATGTTAAAGAAGACTCCCTGCGAACTGTGGAGAGGAAGAAAGCCAAATGTCAGCTACTTCCATGTGTTCGGTTGTGCATGCTATATTCTTAACAATGGAAAATAGTATTTGACTAAGTTTTAACCCAAGTCAGATAAATGAATCTTTCTCAGATATGCCACCGACAGTAAGGCTTATAGAGTATTCAACAGGAAGACACTAAGTGTTGAAGTCTCGATTCACATCATCTTCGACGAAACAGACTTAGACAAAACTGTTTCTCAAGACACTACGAACGACAACTTAGACACTACGAACGACGTGGTCGAGCTCAACACCACGATCGTAGTCCCAAAAAATGAGATCGTCGAGCATGAAGAGGAGATTGTAGAGAGAACTACTCCAGACAACGAACCTCCATATCAAGAAGCAGAGGTTGATCTTGAAGAATTCAGACAAGAAGGCATCAGGTCAGATGTTCTAACAGGAAACAGATGGGCAAGAGATCACACTCAAGACCTAATCATTGGAGATCCAAATGCAAGAGTCAAGACAAGATCTGCCACCCAGAATGAGTGTTTCTATCTAAGCTTTCTATCATAAATGGAACCCAAGAAAATATATGGAAGACTCAAGTTGGATAAAAGCCATGCAAGAAGAACTAAATCAGTTTGAAAGAAGAAGAGTATGGAGATTAGTTCCAAGACCAAGAAGCCACCCAGTCATTGGCACCAAATGGGTCTTCAGAAACAAGATGGATGAAGATGGAGTAATAACAAGGAATAAGGCAAGACTAGTAGCCAAAGGTTACTCTCAAGAAGAAGGCATCGCCTATGACGAGACCTTTGCACCTGTTACCGGATTAGAAGCCATTAGGATATTCTTTGCCTTTGCTGCCCATATGAAATTAAAAGTCTTTCAAATGGATGTCAAAAGTGCATTTCTGAATGGTGAACTTCAAGAAGAAGTATATGTGGAGCAACCTCCAGGTTTCATCAATCCAACTCTCTTTCATTATGTCTATAGATTAGACAAAGCCTTATATGGACTTAAACAAACACCTAGAGCATGATATGAAACACTAACTAACTTTCTTATTGAAAATGGTTTCACTAGAGGTAGAGTAGATACCACATTATTTCTTAGAAAGCACAAAGACAAAATCCCATTAGTTCAAATATATGTTGATGACATTATTTTTGGCTCTACTGATGAAAAATTGTGTAAGAGATTTTCCAAGCTTATGCAGAGCAAGTTTGAAATGTGTATGATGGGTGAGCTGAATTTCTTCCTTGGATTACAAGTAAAGCAGACTGATGAAGGTATCTTCATAAACCAAGCCAAGTACATTAAAGACTTACTTAAAAAGTATGGCATGGAATCATCATCTCCCATGAAAATACCAATTGCTTTAGCAGCCAAGCTTGACAAAGATGAGAAAGGTAAAAGTATTGACATAACTTAATACAGAGGTATGATAGGCTCTCTTCTATATCTAACTGCCAGTAGACTAGACATAATGTTTGTAATATGCATATGTGCTAGATTCCAAGCTAATCCCAAGGAATCACACTTAACTGTTGTAAAATGAATTTTCAGGTATCTCAAAGGCACACCTCACTTGGGACTTTGGTATCCCAAGGAGTCCTCCTTTGAACTGGCAGGATATACAGATGTAGATTTTGCAGGCTGCAAGATCGATAGAAAAAGTATCAGTGGCACCTGTCAGTTGCTAGGAAACAAACTTGTGTCTTGGTTTAGCAAGAAGCAAAACTCAGTATCTACCTCAACAACAGAAGCTGAATACATTGCTGCTGGCAGCTACTGTGCTCAAATCTTATGGATGAAAAATCAGCTAACAGACTATGAATTTGATTTCAAATCTATACCTGTTCATTGTGATAACACAAGTGCGATAGCAATAACACATAATCCTGTCATGCATTCCAAGACTAAGCATATAGAAATAAGATATCATTTTATTAGGGATCATGTTCAAAATGGAGCTATATCTTTACATTACATCCCTATTGAAAATTAACTTGCTGATGTCTTTACAAAGCCTCTAGATGAATCCAGATTTAATAAATTGATAAGTGAGTTAGGCATGCTAAATCTACAACTATAAACTCTATGCTCTAGTTTATGCTAACCATGTATATATAAAGGCTATATTTAAAATCGTAGAGGTGACTAAAGAAGAACCACGATCGTAGAGCTGCCTCAACATGACAAAGAAGTATCATGTGATGACAACATTCCTAACAAATCCAAGCAACCCCTCTGATAAGCGCCTCAGGGACAAACCTGATCCTTAGTTCAATCTAAGAGGTTGGCCTTTCCTGAGCTACCTTAACCTAGAAGGAATGATAAGTTAAAGTTCATCACAAGGACCAGGACAGACAATGATCGTAGAGTAAATTCAGCAGTGAACCTGACATCGTAGTGCAACCTCGATGATCGTAGTCCTCCCAAAGGATACACTAGTTTAGGGGGAGCTAAGGGCAGATCAATATTTTCCACAGTATTTAAAATCGTGGAACCCAGCAGAACTTGACACATGCCCCACTATGCAGATCGTAAGGTGGGAAGTTACAAGTACAGCTTAAAAAGGTCTTTTTAAAAATTCACCTCAAAAGTTCAAAAAGCTCATTTCTCTTTCTCTCTCTACCAGTAAAAACCCTAGCCTTCAGAAACGCTCAACCAACCTCAGTTCAAGAAAATCAATGGCGGCTTCAAATGTTATCTCTGGTTACCAACTCTGCTTCGACGAGTTTAAGACAACTGACCCTCAATTTTGCAAAATTCTGTCTCTTTTGAAGAAATTTGGTCTTGAAGAAGCTCTGAGCACCAGTACATGGATCTACCCAAAGCTGGTGAAAGAATTCTACAGCAATGGAGCTTTTAAGAACAATGTTATCACTACAAGGGTCAAGGGGGAACAAATTAAACTTAAAGCTGAAGACATAAACCTAGCCCTAGGTTTCAAATCAAGGGGACTTGTATCTATGGAGGTCACTAACTTTCATGAAGGTCTGAAGAAGATGCGCCATACAAAGTTTCAGAACGTCAAGGGATACAAGAAGAAAGAGTTTCCCTAGAAGTATGAGTTTCTGGTTGACATTTTTGGGAAATGCATATGCTGTAAAAGCTCTGGGCACGACTCTGTGAATGAAGTGCAACTAAAGCTCATGACAACAATCTGCTTCAGGATTCAACTTAACTATGGGGCCCTACTCATCGATTGGATTGGGAAGTGGATACTCAATTCAAAGAAATCAAAGAGCTATGGAAAGATGCTCTATGGGCGGTTTATAAGCATAACCTTGCAATTAGCGCTGGGTGACAAAATTGGGGACAATGAGGGAGAATCTATCAATCCCAACAGCTGTTTCAAAACTAGAAAAGAAATCCTGTAGAAAATGTCAGAATGATGTCTGAATCCAGTGGAAGGACTGGTGAAGCAAAGGAATTTGGGCTGCCCAGAAACATGTTAGTTGTGAAAGAAATTGATAAAGAAGAAGAAATTAACAAAGAAGAACCCATCGCTTTAATCAGAAAAAGCAAGGGTAAGAGGAAAATGAAGGCTCAAACGACAGAAGTGCCTCAAGGCTCAACTACTGAAGCACCCTAAGAGAGTTCAGGCACTGAGACTCTGAAGGAAATGAGGAGAAAAGAGTAGCATTCTGAAGAAGAAGAAGATAGAGCCACCATTTCTCAGCTGCTTAAGAAGGGAAAACGCAGCCATAAATTAAAGAAGTCTTCGTTCTCTTCGATTGTAGAGTCACTACCGATCGTAGAGTCCAAACTTGACATCACGCTAGAAGTGGATGCTGCAACAGTTTCTCAGCCTGATCAAACTTTTAGAGCTGAAGCTGAAGAGAGTGCTGAGGCTGTGGCTCTGCCTAGAAGGACAAAGAGAAAGCTTGTCAAGAAATACATTCTAGTCAATGAAGGAGTCTTAAAGGAGGAAGATAGAAGAATAGTTGTTGAAAAAGAGCTGTAAGACCCCAACTTTTATAAATAAATATGAATTTTCTATAATTATCATTTTTGAATATTATAGAGTTAATTTGATATAATGTTACAGTTGTGGGTAATATTTATAAATTTTGCAAAGTACGCAAGTTGTTATATAATATTCGATTGGTCGGGGAATATTCGTTTTAACAGGGAATATTCGTACAACGACACAATCATTGGTGGACCCCATAACAGAATTATTGTCGGATTGAGAAAACGACAAAAATATTTTATTAAAAATAACGGCGAAAGTTTTACCATTGATACTGTTGAACTACTCGGTAGTAAAAGTACAGTAATACGTGTGGTTGCATAGTAGCACACGGTATTGATTATTAATGCTTATGTGAGAAGTCACTCAGTTTGATTCAATTATTGTCAGTTAATAATATGAATTATTTAGCAATAATGAAGTTTTGTTTTATTTGTATTATTAACGTAATAAAACAGAAACATCTTTTTATATAAAACAGAATACTTTATTAAAGTTATTCTATAAATAGAATATATTATATTTTATTTAAAATATTTTTTTTAAATATGGACCGTCAGATTAAAGTAAATCAATTTGGACTGTTCATGGATTAGTTACTATGCAGTCCATTCTTCTATAAATAGCAGCTCATTCCTTCATTATTTCTTACGAATTCACTGAACTCTAGAGAGAGAAACTATAGAGAGAGAGAAGAAAAGTATTCTGCTACTTAACTACTTTCTTATTTCAGTTCTTCTTTAAAACGGTAATGTGATGCCCCCAAAATAGGTATACAACACCCATTCTGAGTCGCCAAATACATGGTACATAAAGCAAACTACAACTTCAGTAATACAATTGTCGTGCAAAATACGACAACACATACTGTGAGTTTAAATACAAATATTGTCTTCTAGACAATATCCACACTCAAATAAGTCCTCAATACAATTATTCAAACACTATTTTACAGAAATAGTGAGGACTGCTAAAATATCTTTCTAGAACCATCACTCCATACCCCGACTAGATCCTGCTATGTTCTCACCTCCTGAGAAGAAAAAAAGAACAAAAAGGAAAAGGGTGAGCTCAACTAGCCCAGTAAAGAATATTATGACTAAGATAATATACAACAAATTATCATTAGTATTCAACAGGGAAAAATCTGATAGAATATAATCGACAACAAGTTTTAGATCAACAACTGCAGCGGAAACAACAAACCATTAGAAGAGTCAAGTAGAGAATGAATTCTACTATCTTCTAAGATTTAAAAGTCCATCATCAATATTTTAACCCTGTAACATCAATTAATAATTATTTTTATCCAAATATTCATTTTTACACTACAGGCCAAAGATATTCATTTGTATCACCTGTCAGTCATGTTCATCTCAACACCTGTTCATCTTTGCACTACAGGCCAAAGATATTCATCAAGTAATCATACATCTTTGCACTACAGGCCAAAGATATTCATCAAGTAATCATACATCTTTGCACTACAGGCCAAAGATATTTAGTAATATCATCATTTAGAACTGAGGATGATGAAAAATATCTTAAAGAGAATGAATCCAGTGAGACAGAAGGACAAATAGTAGGGATTCGTATAACAGTTTATCCAAGATCAATAATACTTCATAAAAATCAATTGTGAAACAGAATTCAAAAATAAAGATCAAAACATGGATACAATCAAAGATAATAACCATAATAGACATCTTGGACAAAAAGGAAAAATTTTATTTTTTGGTGAATAGTGCCGTATTCGTGAATAGTAACGTATACGTGAATAGTAACCCCGACACAAAAAGTTTTAAATTTGATAAAAAGTTCATATCAATATTTCAGCATAATGATATTGAAGAAAATAATTTCATTAAGAAGAAAATAATATCCCTTACCTCAAAATATCAGTACTTCTGGTCGGAATACCGGTATAAGGCTGAAAGAAACGTGCTCTGATAAATATAAACTCTCAAAGTATCTAAATACTCACAAAATACACTCAATAATCTAGAGAGAGAAAGAGAGAAAACTTGTTTCTGGTGTGATTTTCAATTCTAACTTAGCCCTCTATTTATAGGAAAATGTTATCACGCTGAAGCAGACTTAACCTATAACCTGATGGCTTTACCTGCTACTATTCCCACCCACCACATTTGAATAAAAATCTCAGCATATTTCTTCACCAACCAAGAGTGGGGCCCACCAATTCTAGAATTTTTCACCAAAATGATTTAACTCCGAAAATTTAACAATTCCTGAACCAGTCATCTCGTAAAATTCATAATAAATCATACGTTCATTTTTAACGGTTCAAAATTTGTGGACATATACTCAACTTATATATGTATAAAATATCCAAAAATTACCACGATCCAACGGTCGGATTAAAAATTATAATCCCTGCAAAATATCTCAAAAACCCTGATTTTTAATACCTCCATTCCGACAAAAATACTGATAAAAACCTCAACATTAACTCCTTCATTTTTAACTACAAAAATATATCCCTCATTTATATCCACATAAAATAAATATTTCCTTATCATATGAATCAATAATTAATTATTCACAAATAATATTACAGAATCACATTTATGACAACCAGGCCGTTCCCAGGAAAGAGGGGGCTTTCCAATAAGGATTTCTCCTTATTGGCGCGCAATTAGATGACCAAACCTCTCCTTAGACAGAACTTTCTAGACATTGCCAATAATGTTATCTAATAATATTATTCAAATAATATGAATTATTGATCTGATAAAGGAAAATACTGTGCAGCAACAATTATTGAAACAACAATAATATAAAATATCAACGCAGCAATTATTGAATCAATAAAATAAAATATTGAATAATAACTACCGTAACAATTATTGAGTAGTGTCTTCTTACGTAAGAATCAATAATTGGTGCAATACCGTGTGCTACTGTATTTTAACCACCGGGTATTCCAACAGTATTAACGGTAACAACTACGCCGTTATTTATAAACAACTTATACTTGTCATTTTCTTCATCCAATCGCTTTCTGTTATGGGGCCCACACAAGGCTGCGCCGTCGTACGAATATTCCCCGACAGCAAAAATATTCCACGACCAAACGAATATTCCCCGACAAAATGAATATTTTATAACCACTTGTTTATTTTGCAAAATTTGCACATTTCACCCATAACCAAAGTATTATATCAAATTAACCCCTTATTATTCACAATAATATTTAGAGAAAATTTGATTTTATTCATTAATAAGCTGGGGTCTTACAACCTCCCCTCCTTATGAAATTTCGTCCTCGAAATTGACATACGTACCTGATATTTTGAAAAGGTGAGGATACGTCGCTTTCATTTCTGATTCCAACTCCCAGGTCATTTCTTCAATAGCATGGTTTCTCCATAAAACCTTAACTTGTGGTATAACCTTTGTGCGTAGGACATGCTCTTTCCTATCCAAGATCTTAACAGGTACTTCCTCGTACATTAAATCTTCAGCTATCTCGTCTGGTTCTAACTCAATAATGTGGTTCGGGTCTTTAACATATTTACGAAGCATAGATATGTGAAAAACATTATGAACACGAGACATGCTTGGAGGTAATGCGAGTCTATATGCCACATTTTCTATTCGCTCAAGAATCTCAAATGGACCAACAAATCTTGGATTGAGCTTTCCTCTCTTCCCAAATCTTGTAACTCCCTTCCATGGTGCAACACGTAACAATACATGATCCCCAATATTAAATTCCACATCCTTCCGATGAAGATCCGCATAACTCTTTTGTCGATCCTGTGCCGTTTGAATACGTTGTCGAATCGTTTGGATCTTTTCTGTAGTCATGCGTACCAACTCTGGTCCCAACAATGTTGCTTCACCCACCTCGTCCCAGCATATTGGAGAACGACACTTTCGTCCATATAAGGCTTCAAATGGAGACATTCCTATACTTGCCTGATAACTGTTGTTGTAGGAGAATTCCACCAGTGGCAAGTACTTATTGTGACGCCCCCAAAATTAGGTATACATCACCCATCTTGGGTCGTCAGATACAAAGTATAGAATACAAAGACAACTTACTAATACAACTGTCGTGTACAATACGACAAAACATAAACTGCGAGTTTGAATACAAATATTATCTTCTAGAGAGTATTCATACTCAAAAGGAGTCCTCATTACATTTATTAACACACTATTACATAGAATAGTGAGGACTACTAACTAATACTATCATTCGAACCATCACTCCGTTCCCCGACTTGCCCCAGCTACGTTCTCATTTCCTGAAGAGAACAGTGAAAGAAAGGGTGAGCTCAACTAGCCCAGTAAGAAATATTATGACTAAGATAATGCAGAATAAATTATCATTAGCCTTCAACAATGTTAAACAGATAAAATATAATATACATCAAGTCTACAGCGGAACAAGCAATCCATTAAAAGAGTCAAGTAGAAAATAAACTCTACTATCTTTTATGATTTAAATGGTCTTTCAACACTGTTATCGCTGGGACTCAGCTTAATAAAATAATCCACATCATCGAATCACCCCTGCACTACGGCCAAGGATATTCGTGTATTCATTAATGGTCATGATCATGCCAACAACTGTCCATCAACGCACTACAGGCCAATGAGGACTTTTACCACATCATTTGTAACATTACGGTCATGATTATACCGAATAATCCCTGGTCATAATCATACCAAGTCCATCTATGCACTGCAGGCCACAGATGACTTTTAACATTTTATAAACATGAGGATGATGACAATGATATAAGAATTCAATAAAACAAGTTCAAGAATTAATTTATCCAAGAATTAACAACGTCCAAATTGTCAACATGATACTGCTTTGTGGAGTAAAATTCAAGAATGCTTAGAAGAATATTTTCATGAAAAGATACTGGATGAAACACAATTATCAAGGATATTCCACAAATTTCATGGAATATAGAAGTCAAAACTTAACCAACTCAGTATAATAAAGAATGGAATAACAAAAGAAATCACCATGCATGCGATAGACCGCACAGACAGGTTATTCCAACAGAATAATAAATAATGGAACCAGGTCCGGCGTAAACGCACAGACAGGATATTCCGACAGAATAATAAATAATGGAACCAGGTCCGGCGTAAACGCACAGACAGGATATTCCGACAGAATAATAAATAATGGAACCAGGTCCGGTGTAAAACACACAGACAGGATGTTCCAACAGAATAATAACAAGACGGAACCAGGTCCGGTGTAAAACACACAGACAGGATGTTCCAACAGAATAATAATAAAAACGGAACCAGGTCCGGTGTAAAACACACAGACAGGATGTTCCAACAGAATAATAGAAGAATGTCACCAAGTATAGGGAAGACCGCGTATACAGGTTATTCCAACAGAATAATAATAAATGGAATAGCAACAGTTCTCTTCATGAATAAGAAAGAATAATACCCCTTACCGTTTTAAAGAAGAGCTGAACTAAGGAAGTAGTTAAGTAGCAGAATACCCTTCTTCTCTCTCTCTATAGTTTCTCTCTCTAGAGTTCAGTGAATTCGTAAGAAATAATAAAGGAATGAGCTGCTATTTATAGAAAAATAGAATGCATAGTAACTAATCCATGAACGGTCCAGATTGATTACTTTAATCTGACGGTCCATATTTAAAGAAAAATCTTTTAAATAAAATATAATATATTCTATTTATAGAATAATTTTAATAAAGTATTCTGTTTTATATAAAAAGATGTTTCTGTTTTATTACGTTAATAATACGAATAAAATAAAACGTCATTATCGCTAAATAATTCATATTATTAACTGACAATAATTGAATCAAACTGAGTGACTTCTCACATAAGCATTAATAATCAATACCGTGTGCTACTATGCAACCACACGTATTACTGTACTTTTACTACCTAGTAGTTCAACAGTATCAATGGTAAAACTTCCGCCGTTATTTTTAATAAAATATTTTTGTCGTTTTCTCAATCCGACAATAATTCCGTTGTGGGGTCCACCAATGATTGTGCCGTTGTACGAATATTCTCTGTTAAAACGAATATTCCCCGACCAATCGAATATTATATAACAACTTGCGTACTTTGCAAAATTTATAAATATTACCCACAACTATAACATTATATCAAATTAACTCCATAATATTCAAAAATGATATTTATAGAAAATTCATCTTTATTTATAAAAGTTGGGGTCTTACAACCTCCCCTTCTTATGAAATTTCGCCCTCGAAATTAGGGTACGTACCTGGTATGTCGAAGAGGTAAGGATACCTTAATTTCATTTCAGATTCTAGCTCCCAAGTCATTTCCTCAACATCGTGATTTCTCCACAAAACTTTGACTTGAGGTATAACCTTGGAGCGTAGAATATGTTCCTTCTTATCCAAGATTTGAACAGGAACTTCTTCATACGTCAAATCCTCCACTATTTCGTCCGGTTCTAACTCAATAATGTGGTTCGGGTCTTCCACATATTTGCGTAACATGGATATGTGAAAAACGTTATGAACATGAGACATACTTGACGGTAAAGCGAGTCTATAAGCCACAGTTCCTACTCGATCGAGGATTAAAAATGGACCGATGAATCGAGGATTGAGCTTTCCTCTCTTTCCAAATCTCGTAACTCCTTTCCATGGAGCAACACGTAAGAACACATGATCTCCTACATCAAATTCCACGTCCTTTCGATGAAGATCAGCATAACTCTTTTGTCGATCTTGTGAGATTTTTATACGTTGTCGGATCGTTTGAATCTTTTCTGTAGTCATACGTACCAACTCTGGTCCCAACAACGTTGCTTCACCCACCTCATCCCAGCATACTGGAGAACGACATTTTCTTCCATACAATGCTTCGAATGGAGCCATGCCAATACTTGCTTGATAACTGTTGTTGTAGGAAAACTCCACCAATGGTAAGAACTTGTCCCAACTTCCCTTGAAGTCAAAGACACAGAGTCTTAATAAATCTTCTAGAGTTTGAATAGTCCTCTCTGATTGTCCGTCCGTCTGAGGATGATATGCCGAACTAAATCGTAAATCTGTGCCCATAGCTTTTTGTAAACTAACCCAAAATCGTGAAGTGAATCTTGGGTCTCGATCAGAAACTATGGATACTGGCATACCATGCAGTCTTACAATCTCGTTTATGTACATACGAGCAAGACGTTCAAGTGTATAAGTTTCTCGTATCGGTAAGAAATGAGCAGACTTGGTCAATCTATCAACAATGACCCAAATCGCATCTATACCTTGAGAAACCTTAGGAAGACCGGTAACGAAATCCATGGTAATGTGCTCCCACTTCCATTCTGGAATTTTAAGTGGTTGCAATGGACCTTTTGGTACTTGATGCTCCGCTTTGACTCGTTGACAAGTTAGACACCTTGAGATAAACAACGCTATCTCTCTCTTCATATTGCTCCACCAAAATGTATGACGAAGATCATGATACATTTTGGTACTTTCAGGATGGATTGCAAACGGTGTGTTGTGCGCCTCCATCATGATTTCATACTTTAAATCAGGGTTGTTAGGAACACAAAGTCTGGAGTTGACTCGAAGTATTCCTTCTTCATCGATTCTTGCTTCCGGCATAGCACCTTCTTGCACTTTCTTCCTCATACGCATCAGCTCCAGGTCTGTAGCTTGAGCAGCTTTAACTTTATCGATTAAAGTTGGTTCTACTCGTATATTCGCCATCATCACATGGGTCCCTGGAGTCTTTAACTCTATCTCCATCCTTTGCAAGTCACACAAAATGGGCCTTTGTGTTGACAATATTGCACTCGTACTTGCATATGATCTTCTACTCAATGCGTCAGCTACCACGTTCGCTTTTCCAGGATGGTATTGAATGGTATGATCATAATCTTTCAACAGTTCAAGCCAACGTCGTTGTCGCATGTTGAGTTCCTTTTGAGTGAAGAAATATTTGAGGCTTTTATGATTCGTAAAGATCTCCACCTTCTCCCCATACAAGTAATGCCTCCAAATTTTAAGTGCAAAGACAACAGCTGCCAACTCTAGATCATGAGTAGGATAATTCCTCTCATATTCCTTGAGTTGTCTTGATGCATAGGCTATGACTTTTCCATGTTGCATGAGAACGCATCCCAACCCTTTGCTCGAAGCATCACTGTAGATGATAAATCCCTCCGAGCCAGATGGTATTGTTAGAACAGGTGCTGAAATAGTCTCCTTTTGAGTTTTTGAAAACTCTTCTCACATTCTTCGCTCCAACCGAACTTTGTATCTTTCCGAGTCAGCTGAGTTAATGGAGTAGCGATTCGAGAAAATCCTTCCACGAATCTCCGATAATAACCAGCTAAACCAAGAAAGCTACGTACTTCGGTCACTGATTTAGGTTGCTCCCAGCTTTGAATAGCTTCAATCTTTGCCGGGTCAACCGATATTCCACGACTTGATACTACGTGCCCAAGAAATGCTACCTCCTCCAATCAGAACTCGCATTTCTTTAACTTGACATAAAGCTTGTATTCACGAAGCTTTTGGAGTACCAGCCTCAAGTGTTGCTCATGATCTTCACGGCTTTTGGAATAAATAAGGATGTCATCAATAAAGACGACCACAAAGTGATCCAAATATTCCTTGAATACACGGTTCATCATATCCATGAAGGCAGCAGGAGCATTAGTCAATCCAAAGGACATGACTAGGAATTCATAATGCCCGTACCGAGTTCTAAAAGCCGTCTTTGGAATATCCTCAGTTCTAACCTTCAGCTGATGATATCCAGAACGAAGATCGATCTTTGAAAAGAATTGTGCTCCTTGCAACTGGTCAAATAGGTCATCAATACGTGGCAATGGGTACCTATTTTTGATGGTGACATGATTCAACTCCCGATAATCAATACAAAGTCGCATACTTCCATCTTTCTTCTTCACGAATAACACAGGAGCACCCCAAGGAGAAGTACTAGGACGAATAAAGCCAATGTCTAACAATTCCTGCAGTTGGATCTTTAACTCCTGAAGTTCAATAGGAGCCATTCGATATGGGGCTTTGGAAATGGGTTTTGTACCGGGTTCAAGGTCGATACAAAATTCAATTTCACGCTCTGGGGGTAGGCCAGGAAGTTCTTCAGGGAATACGTCAGGGAATTTTTAACAATAGAAATATCATTCAAAACTGACGTATTTTTGTTTAGATCCGTGACATGAGCTAAGAAAGCTTGACATCCGTTTTTCAATAAACGAATAGCTTTATGGCTTGAGATGACAGCGATTGATTTTAATGGTTTGGTTGCTTGAATTCGCATAATAGGTCGATTAGGAATATGAAAGCTAACAACCTTACGAAAATAATCAATTTTTGCATGATGAGTAGTTAACCAATCAATCCCTAGAATCACGTCAAATGCAAGTATTTTTAATGAAATAAGATCGACAGGTAATGTGTGGGTACCAACTTGAACCAAACAAGACTTATAAATCGTGGATGTAATGAAGGTTTCTCCCAATGGAGTTTCAATATATAAGTCAAAGTCTAATTTCTCCGGAATCAAATTTAATCGATGAGCGCAAGTAGGAGAAATAAAAGAATGGGTAGAACCGGTATCAAATAAAGTATAGACTTCGTTAGAGTTTATGATAAGCTTACCCGTGATGACCTCATTTGGGTTCCTTGCTTTCTGGGAGGTCACAACAAACGCTCTCCCTTGCACTACCGGTTTTGACTTTTCTGGGACGGCCTTTGGTGTCTCCATCTTGGCTGAACTTATTTTTGGTAAACGACAAAATCGAGCTAAATGACCTTCTCTTCCACAATTATAACATGCTTTAGACGGCATCGCGCAGTTTGGACTGATGTGCCCCTCCCCTCCGCATTTGAAACATATGATAGGTGGTCGTTCTCCTTCCTTAACAACGGGTGCTGGTGCTGACGTCTTTCCATCATTGTTGAATCTCCTCTTCTTGAAATGACCATTCTTATTGTTTTGGCCCTGATTACCACCGAAGTGGTTACCATTTCTGGCCTGTTGATTCCCTCCACGCTTGTTGTCACCGCTTCGATGACTGCTCTCACTGGTATTATCATTTTGCCGACTGCTCTCTTTTGGTTGCGTTGACTCGTTATCGCGCTCCACTAACTGAGCCCTATTCACAACATCTGAATACAAACACAGTTTATGAGAAATAAGATGTTGACGTATCTCAGGTTTCAAACCTCGCAAAAATAATCGCGTCATTCGCTCTTCATTATCCACCAAGTGGGACGCAAACCGGGACAACTCAGCAAATTTAGCCTCATACTGCGACACGGTCATATTATTCTGCTCCAATTTGATGAACTCCACCTCCTTCATGTGACGAACACTTTCGGAAAAGTATTTGTCATTGAACAGCTCTTGGAACTTCTCCCAAGACATCTTCAGTGCGGCAGGTTGAGTACGCTTAATCGATTCCCACCAGTAATCTGCCTCTCCTCGCAACATAAAGGCGGCAAAGGGAACCTTTTGCTCCTCGGAGCATCCCAAGACATCAAATATCTTGGTAATCTGCTTTATCCATGTTTCCGCTATAAGTGGTTTTGGCTCTCCCTTAAACTCTGGTGGTCCCAGCTCCTTGAACTGTTTAGCGGTGACCGTCCGAGAGTTTTCAGTGTTCCACCTATATTTTGGACAGGAGCCGCTCTCGCCTGCTGTTGCATGAACTGCATAAAGTTTCTGAACATTCCATCATTCATCATTTGGTCAGTGTTGTTGTTTGCATGAGGATTGTCACCTTCCTGATGCACATTATCCTGATTATTGATATGTGGTGAATCAACAGTCGCCTGTGCTCCATTGCTATTCTCAACATTCTCAGATGCCATTTTCAGATACTGCCACAAAATAGTTAATTGATATGTCATATATTATCCTTATATTATGACCGACCAATTAAATACCATGCAAATAAACTTAGGTAGGTCATACTAGCGAAGGAATTCCCCGTCTCTCCCTTCCTAGTTCTATTCTCACATCTTAGCCAGGGATCATATCCCTAAGCTCTGATACCAACTGTGACGCCCCCAAAATTAGGTATACATCACCCATCTTGGGTCGTCAGATACAAAGTACAGAATACAAATACAACTTACTAATACAACTGTCGTGTACAATACGACAAAACATAAACTGTGAGTTTGAATACAAATATTATCTTCTAGAGAGTATTCATACTCAAAAGGAGTCCTCATTACATTTATTAACACACTATTACATAGAATAGTGAGGACTACTAACTAATACTATCATTCGAACCATCACTCCGTTCCCCGACTTGCCCCAGCTACGTTCTCATTTCCTGAAGAGAACAGTGAAAGAAAGGGTGAGCTCAACTAGCCCAGTAAGAAATATTATGACTAAGATAATGCAGAATAAATTATCATTAGCCTTCAACAATGTTAAACTGATAAAATATAATAGACATCAAGTTTAACTGCAGCGGAACAAGCAATCCATTATGAAAAAGTTTTTCAACACTGTTATCGCTGGGACTCAGCTTAATAAAATAATCCACATCATCGAATCACCCCTGCACTACGGCCAAGGATATTCGTGTATTCATTAATGGTCATGATCATGCCAACAACTGTCCATCAACGCACTACGGGCCAATGAGGACTTTTACCACATCATTTGTAACATTACGGTCATGATTATACCGAATAATCCCTGGTCATAATCATACCAAGTCCATCTATGCACTACAGGCCACAGATGACTTTTAACATTTTATAAACATGAGGATGATGACAATGATATAAGAATTCAATAAAACAAGTTTAAGAATTAATTTATCCAAGAATTAACAACGTCCAAATTGTCAACATGATACTGCTTTGTGGAGTAAAATTCAAGAATGCTTAGAAGAATATTTTTATGAAAAGATACTGGATGAAACGCAATTATCAAGGATATTCCACAAATTTCATGGAGTATAGAAGTCAAAACTTAACCAACTGAGTATAATAAAGAATGGAATAACAAAAGAAATCACCATGCATGCGATAGACCGCACAGACAGGTTATTCCAACAGAATAATAAATAATGGAACCAGGTCCGGCGTAAACGCACAGACAGGATATTCCGACAGAATAATAAATAATGGAACCAGGTCCGGCGTAAACGCACAGACATGATATTCCGACAGAATAATAAATAATGGAACCAGGTCTGGTGTAAAACACACAGACAGGATGTTCCAACAGAATAATAACAAGACAGAACCAGGTCCGGTGTAAAACACACAGACAGGATGTTCCAACAGAATAATAATAAAAACGGAACCAGGTCCGGTGTAAAACACACAGACAGGATGTTCCAACAGAATAATAAAAGAATGTCACCAAGTATAGGGTAGACCGCGTATACAGGTTATTCCAACAGAATAATAAGAAATGGAATAACAACAGTTCTCTTCATGAATAAGAAAGAATAACACCCCTTACCGTTTTAAAGAAGAGCTGAAATAAGGAAGTAGTTAAGTAGCAGAATACCCTTCTTCTCTCTCTCTATAGTTTCTCTCTATAGTTTCTCTCTCTAGAGTTCAGTGAATTCGTAAGAAATAATGAAGGAATGAGCTGCTATTTATAGAAAAATAGAATACATAGTAACTAATCCATGAACGGTCCAGATTGATTACTTTAATCTGACGGTCCATATTTAAAGAAAAATCTTTTAAATAAAATATAATATATTCTATTTATAGAATAACTTTAATAAAGTATTCTGTTTTATATAAAAAGATGTTTCTGTTTTATTACGTTAATAATACGAATAAAACAAAACGTCATTATCGCTAAATAATTCATATTATTAACTGACAATAATTGAATCAAACTGAGTGACTTCTCACATAAGCATTAATAATCAATACCGTGTGCTACTATGCAACCACACGTATTACTGTACTTTTACTACCGAGTAGTTCAACAGTATCAATGGTAAAACTTCTGCCGTTATTTTTAATAAAATATTTTTGTCGTTTTCTCAATCCGACAATAATTCCGTTGTGGGGTCCACCAATGATTGTGCCGTTGTACGAATATTCCCTGTTAAAACGAATATTCCCCGACCAATCGAATATTATATAACAACTTGCGTACTTTGCAAAATTTATAAATATTACCCACAACTATAACATTATATCAAATTAACTCCATAATATTCAAAAATGATATTTATAGAAAATTCATCTTTATTTATAAAAGTTGGGGTCTTACACTTATCCCAACTTCCTTTGAAATCTAGAACACAGAGTCTTAATAGATCTTCAAGGGTTTGAATAGTCCATTCTGATTGCCCGTCCGTTTGAGGATGGTATGCTGAACTAAATCGTAAATCCGTGCCCATAGCTTTCTGCAAGCTAACCCAAAATCGTGAAGTGAATCTTGGGTCACGATCCAAAACTATGGATACTGGCATGCCATGCAATCTCACAATCTCATTCACGTACATACTAGCAAGACGTTCAAGGGAATAAGTCTCACGTATAGGCAAGAAATGAGCAGACTTGGTTAATCTATCAACAATAACCCAAATCGCATCTATACCTTGAGAACCCTTGGGAAGACCCGTAACAAAATCCATAGTAATGTGTTCCCACTTCCATTTCAGAATCTCAAGTGGTTGCAATGGACCCTTTGGTACTTGATGCTCCGCTTTTACACATTGATAAGTTAAACACCTCGAGATAAACTCCGCGATCTCTTTTTTCATATTGCTCCACCAAAATGTATGTCGAAGATCGTGATACAATTCGGTTCTCCCAGGATGGATTGTAAACGGTGTGTTGTGTGCCTCCATCATTATTCTATGCTTCAAGTCAAAATCGTTAGGAACACATAGTCTAGAGTTGACTCGAAGTATTCCTTCTTCATCGATTCTTGCTTCTGAAATAGCACCTTCTTGCACTTTCTTCTTCATACGCATCAGCTCTACGTCCGTAGCTTGAGCAGCTTTAACTTTATCGATTAAAGTCGGTTCTACTCGTATATCATCACGTGGGTCTCTAGAGTCATTAACTATATCTCTATCATTTATAAATTATACAAAATAGGTCTTTGTGTTCAACAATATCGCACTCGTACTCGCGTACAATCTTCTACTCAACGCGTCAGCTACCACGTTCGCTTTTCCAGGATGGTATGGTCAGAACATGTTCCGAATGAGTCGCCTCTTGAGCTATTGGAAAATCTTCTCGCATTCCTCGCTCCATATGAATTTTGTATCTTTCTGAGTCAGCTAAGTTAAAGGAGTAGCGATTCGAGAAAATCCTTCCACGAATCTCTGAAAGTAACCAGCTAAGCCCAGAAAGCTACGTACTTTGGTCACCGACTTCGGTTGCTCTCAATTGTGATTCATATCCTAATCTTGGATAGCACGTCACAATGTCACCTATTATTTTACCACCACACAAATATAGAGTCCCTTACGGAGAGTCTGGCTTTGGTGCATTCCACAAATTAAGTCACCAGATAGAGGCTCGGGTACCAACTTCTATAGTTGGGTTTTTAACTCCTGAAGTTCAATAGGAGCTATTCAATATGAGATTTTAGAAATGGGTTTTGTATCGGGTTGAAGATCAATACAAAAATTCAATATCACGCTCTGGGTTAGGCTAGGAAATTCTTCAGGAAATACGTCAGGAAATTCACTAACAACAGAAATATCATTCAAATCTGACGTATTTTTGTTCAAGTCCATGACATGGGCTAAGAAAGCTTGACATCTGTTTTTCAATAAACGAATAGCTTTGTGGTTTGATATGACAGTGACTGATTTTAGTGGTTTAGTAGTTTGAATTCGTATGACAGGTTGGTTAGGAATATGAAAACTAACAACCTTACGAAAATAATTAATTTTAGCATGATGAGTGGTTAACCAATCAATTCCTAAAATCACATCAAAAGCAAGTATATTTAAAGAGATAAGATCAATAGGTAATGTGATAGTGCCAACTTGGATCATGCAAGATTTATAAACTGTAGATGTAACGAAGGTTTCTCCTAACGGAGTCTCCACAGATAGGTCAAAGCCTAATTTCTCCGGAGTCAAGTTTAAACGTTGAGCACAAGCAGGAGAGATAAAGGAATGGGTAGAACCGATATCTAGTAAGGTATAAGCTTTGCAAGAATTTATAATTAACTAACCCGTTATACCTTCGTTCGGGTTCCTCGTATTTTGGCCAGTCACGACAAACGCTCTTCCATAAACCGCCGACTTTATTTTGTCCGTATCCGCCTTTGGTGTCACCGTTCCAGCTGGACTTGGTTTCGCTATAGTACAATCTCGAGCGATATGTCCTTCCTTTCCACAATTATAACATACCTTGAACTGTTGTGGGTAGTTTGGACTTATATGTCCCTCCTCTCCGCATCTGTAACATCTAACTGGCGATCGTTCTCCTCCCCTAGAATTTGTTCCTGGTGCTGGTGCTGCTATCGACGTCTTCTTGTCATCGTTAAATCTTCTCTTCTTGAAATTTCTACTTGACTCACCTCTCCTATTATCATGGCCACGATGACCACCCGAGTGGTTACCACTTTTGTCTGTATTTTTCCCTCCTCGCTGGTTCTCATCGCTCCGATGACTGTTGTCACCAGTATGACCCTGGTTGTGGTCCTTCGATTGAACATACTCATTATCTCGCTCTAATAATTGAGCCCTATTTACAACATCTGAATATAAAGAAAATTTATGAGAGATAAGATATTGCCGAATCTCGGATTTTAAACCTCTCAGAAACATCCTTGTCATTCGTTCCTCATTCTTGACCAAATGAGGTGCAAACCTGGATAACTCTGCAAACTTCGCCTCGTACTGGGACACCGTCATGTTGTTTTGTTCCAGTCACATAAACTCTACCTCCTTCATATGACGAATACTTTCAGGAAAGTACTTGTCATTAAATAGTTTCTGAAACGTTTCCCAAGACATGTTGAGTGCGTCAGGCTAGGTACGCTTCACAGATTCTCACCAGTAGTCTGCCTCACCGCGGAATATAAAGGTGGCAAATGGAACCTTCTGTTCCTCCGTGCATCCCAAGACATCTAATATCTAGGTAATTTGCTTGATCCACGTTTCCGCCATGATCAGATTCGGCTTTCCCTTAAATTCTGGTGGTCCCAATTCTTTGAACTGCTTGGCTGTGACAAACGCGTGTTGTTATCATTTCCACCCGTATTTTGCACACGAGTCTCCCTCGTCTGATTTTGCATGAACTGCAAAAAGCTCCTAAACATTCCATCATTCATCGTTTGCTCGGTAACGTTATTTACAGGAGGAATATTGCCTTCCTGTTGCACGTTCTCCTGGGTGGTGATCAAAGGTGTCTCCACAGTCTGATTTACTCCATTATTAACGTTCTCAGCTGCCATTCTTAAATACTGCCATAAAACAAGGGTTAATAGTCATGTCATATATTATCCCTATACTCTGACCGACCAAATAAACACCAAATAAACTTAGTCAGGTCATACTAGCGAAGGAATTCCCCATCTCTCCCCCCTAGTTCTTGTCTCACACCTCAGCCAGGGATCATATCCCTAAGCTTTGATACCAACTGTGACGCCCCCAAAATAGGTATACAACACCCATTCTGAGTCGCCAAATACATGGTACAGAAAGGAAACTACAACTTTAGTAATACAATTGTCGTGCAAAATACGACAACACATACTGTGAGTTTAAATACAAATATTGTCTTCTAGACAATATCTACACTCAAATAAGTCGTCAATACAATTATTTAAACACTATTTTACAGAAATAGTGAGGACTGCTAAAACATCTTTCTAGAACCATCACTCCATACCCCGACTAGATCCTGCTATGTTCTCTCCTCCTGAGAAGAAAAATGGAACAAAAAGGAAAAGGGTGAGCTCAACTAGCCCAGTAAAGAATATTATGACTAAGATAATATACAACAAATTATCATTAGTATTCAACATGGAAAAATCTGATAGAATATAATCGACAACAAGTTTTAGATCAACAACTGCAGCGGAAACAACAAACCATTAGAAGAGTCAAGTAGAGAATGAATTCTACTATCTTCTAAGATTTAAAAGTCCATCATCAATATTTTATCCCTGTAACATCAATTAATAATCATCTTTATCCAAATATTCATTTTTGCACTATAGGCCAAAGATATTCATTTGTATCACCTGTCAGTCATGTTCATCTCAACACCTGTTCATCTTTGCACTACAGGCCAAAGATATTCATCAAGTAATCATACATCTTTGCACTACAGGCCAAAGATATTCAGTAATATCATCATTTAGGACCGATGATGATGAAAAATATCTTAAAGAGAACGAATCCAGTGAGACAGAAGGACAAATATCAGAACTGTCCGAAGAAGAATGCGGAGAAAGAAAGTGGCAACAAGGGACCCAGTGGCGGAACCTTGGCAACTCGAGGACCTGCACAGCCAGGAAGACCAACTGCCCGTACATTCAACATGACGGTGCAGGACACTGTGGCTGCTCAGGAGGTCGCAACAGGTAATGATTTCGTTTAGAAATTTAATTACGCGAGTAAATTGAGTTAGATATTTCTATGAACTGTTTTCTTTTAAAGATTCAAGTCACAGGTTAGAATTTGAGACACAAATTAATATTGGGTTGATAAAAATGAATTGATGATACATCTTTAAAAGATTGTAAAGAATAAGAAAGCGGTGATTCCGAGGACGAAATCCTTTTAAGGAGGGGTGAATGTGATAACCCGAGATTTCGAATAATCAAAAATTTGCAAATAAATTTTTTTTATTAATATTAATATTAATTATCATTTATGTGACGAGTATCGGTGATACGTGTATCGAGAAGGTCAATTTGTGTATTGACTAATAAAATTAGAGTAGAGTTGTGCTTAACAGCTTTAGAAACCTTAACCCTAATTTCTGGAAAGGGATTCGATAGAAAATATAATTAAAATAATTATATTGATGAGTACGTGTTTGTACTGTATAGAATTTTTGATTGGTTAAGGTTTGAAATTTATAAAACCTAATAAGAGATTAGAAACCCTAATCTCAGGATCAGAAACTCTAACGTACCGTTCGAAGCCCTAATCGAAAGCCGAGAAACCCTAATTTTATATTCGGGAATTCTAAACCCTAAATTAGGAAAGCCTAATCCTAATTGGCAAGCCTATTGTGTGAATTAAACTTTAATATGATTAGAAAACCCTAATTATATTTTAGTTATATTAATTTCTTTTTTACAAACCCTAATTGTAATTTAGAAAACTTATTTTTCTAATTTAAACCCTAATTCGTGGTTTGTAAACCCTAATGACCATTTTGACCCTAATTGCTAAATTAAGCAATTTTTGTGACGCCCCCAAAATAGGTCCAATCCATCCAACCCATTCTGAGTCGCCAAATACATGGTACAGAAAATAACTACAACTTTATTATTACAATTGTCGTGCAAAATACGACAACACATTTACTGTGAGTTTAAATACAAATATTGTCATCTAGACAGTATTCTTACTCAATTAAGTCCTCATTATACTTATTGATACACTATTTTACAAAATATTGAGGACTACTACAATAACTGTCTTGAACCATCATTCCATACCCCGACTAGTACTCGCTACATTCTCGCCTCCTGAGAAGAAAAATGGAACAACAAGGAAAAGGGTGAGCTCAACTAGCCCAGTAAGGAATATTATGACTAAGATAATGTACAACAAATTATCCTTAGTCTTCAACAGGGAAAAATCTAATAAAATACAATAGACAACAAGTTTTAAATCAACAACTGCAGCGGAAACATCAATTCATTAGAAGAGTTAAGTAGAGAATGCAAACTACTATCTTCTATATATGGATTTAAAAGTTCATCGTCGATATTTTATCCCTGTAACATCAATCAATATATATCTGGAATCAAATATTCATCTTTGCACTACAGGCCAAAGATATTCATCAGTTGGTCATGTTCACCTCAACACCTGTTCATCTTTGCACTACGGGCCAAAGATATTCATCATAAAATCATCAATCTTTGCACTACAGGCCAAAGATATTCAGTAACATCATCATTTAGGACTGAGGATGATGAAAAATATTTTAGAGAAAACGAATCCAGGGAAACAAAAGAGTAAATATTAAGGATTCGCATTTCAGCTATTCCATGTCCAAAAATACCTCATAAACAATCATAGTGAAGTAAAATTCAAGAATGATCAAAATATGGATACAATCAAAGCTAGTATTCAGAATAGATATTTGGACGAAAAGAAGAAATTTTCATTTTCGGTGAATAGTAACTCGTGAATAGTAACTCATAAATAGTAACTCATGAATAGTAACTCGTGAATAGTAACTCATGAATAGTAACCCCGACATGAAAAGTTCCAAATTTGATAAAAATTCAGATCAATACTTCGGCATAATGATATTGAAGAAAATAATATCATTTAAGAAGAAATAACATCCCTTACCTCGGAAAGACGGTACTTCTGACTGAAATACTATATATAGAGCTGAAGGAAACTTGCACCGTATAGCAACACTCAAAGTATCAAATACTGACAAGAATACGCTCGATATAGAGAGAGAAATAGAGAGAAACTTGTGTTTCTGGTGTGATTTTCAATTCTAACCTAAGCACCCTATTTATAGGAAAATGCTTAGAACACCAAAGCAGAAAATTGAATATAATATTAATATAATTATACAAATTTTCCTTAGCACACCACACCAGCTGATTTCAGCCATTAACACATGCCCACAAATGAAAAAAAACGCTTTTATTAATATAATTATTTAAAACTTTCAAAAATCAATTATTTCGGAACTTCAGAACTTCAATAATTCATAATAAATAGCCCTTTTATCAGAAAATTCGAATCTCGCGAGTTTTTATAGGAAATTCAATTCTCTACAACTTTACAGAAGAAAGTTTTTCCAAATTCTAAACAGAAATTTACCTAAATTCACAAACGGACGATTTTACAGTCAATAATAAATTTTCGGTCAAGAATTATGTCCACCAACACACAAAACATGTGTTAATCATTTAATGCCACAAAATACTCTTCTTCCTCATATACTCATATATCCCACATTCATTGTAAAAATACCACCATCAATATATTATTAAAATAATATATTTAAATGAATTATTTTATCATAAAAAGATAAAATATTAATTTTCAACAATTGTCACATTAAAATTTTTCTCTATCTATATCCACATAAAATCACTATTTTCCTCATCATATAAATCAATAATTAATTATACACAAATAATATTACAGAACCACAGTACTGGCAACCAGGCCGTTCCCAGGAAAGATGGGGCTTTCCAATAAGGATCTCTCCTTACTGACGCGCAATTAGATGACCAAACCTCTCCTTAGACAGAACTTTCTAGACATTGCCAATAATGTTATCTAATAATATTATTCAGATAATATGAATTATTGTTCCGATAATAGAAAATACTGTGTAGTGACAATTATTAAAATAACAGTAATATAAAATATCAACGCAGCAATTATTGAATCAATAAAATACAATATTGAACAGTAATTACTGTAACAATTATTGAGTAGTGCCTTCTTACGTAAGAATCAATAATTGGTGCAATACCGTGTGCTACTGTGCAACAACGCGTATTACTGTGTTTTAAACCACCGGGTATTCCAACAGTATTAACGGTAACAACTACGCCGTTATTTATAAACAACTTATTTTTGTCGTTTTCTTCATCCAATCACTTTCCGTTATGGGGCCCACAAAAGACTGCGCCGTCGTACGAATATTCTCTGACAGTAAGAATATTCCATGACCAAGCGAATATTCCCCGACAACAATGAATATTTTATAACCACTTGCTTATTTAAAATATTTGCGCATTTTACCCATAACTAACCACATTAATCAAATCAACCCTTATTATTTCAGAATAATAAATAGAGGAAATTAAATTTCATTTATTAATAATTTGGGGTCTTACAACCTCCCCTCCTTGTGAAATTTCGTCCTCGAAATTGACATACGTACCTGGTGTTTCAAAAAGATGAGGATACCTCGCTTTCATTTCCGTTTCCAACTCCCAGGTCATTTCCTCAATAGCATGGTTTCTCCACAAAACTTTAACTTGTGGTATGACCTTCGTGCGTAGGACATGCTCCTTCCTATCCAAGATCTTGACAGGTACCTCCTCGTACGTTAAGTCTTCGGCTATCTCGTCTGGTTCTAACTCAATAACGTGGTTTGGGTCTTTCACATATTTACGAAGCATAGATATGTGAAAAACGTTATGAACACGAGACATGCTTGGAGGTAACGCAAGTCTATAGGCCACATTTCCTACTCGTTCAAGAATATGAAATGAACCAATAAATCGTGGATTGAGCTTTCCTCTCTTTCCAAATCTTGTAACTCCTTTCCATGGAGCTACACGTAATAATACATGATCCCCAATGTCAAATCCACGTCCTTTCGATGAAGATCCACATAACTCTTTTGTCGATCCTGTGCCGTTTGTATACGTTGTCGAATCGTTTGGATCTTTTCCGTAGTCATACGTACCAACTCTGGTCCCAACAACGTTGCTTCTCCCACCTCATCCCAACATACTGGAGAGCGACACTTTCGTCCATACAACGCTTCAAATGGAGCCACACCTATACTTGCCTGATAACTGTTATTGTAGGAGAATTCCACCAATGGTAGGTACTTATCCCAACTCCCTTTGAAATCTAGGACACAAAGTCTTAATAGATCTTCAAGAGTTTGAATAGTCCTCTCTGATTGTCCGTCCGTTTGAGGATGGTAAGCTGAACTAAATCGTAAATCCGTGCCTATAGCTTTTTGCAAGCTAACCCAAAATCTTGAAGTGAATCTTGGGTCACGATTCGAAACTATGGATACTGGCATGCCATGCAACCTCACAATCTCATTCACGTACATACTAGCAAGACGTTCAAGGAAATAAGTCTCCCATATCGGAAAGAAATGAGCAGACTTGGTTAATCTATCAACTATAACCCAAATAGCATTTATGCCTTGAGAAACCGTGGGAAGACCCGTAACGAAATCCATGGTAATGTGTTCCCACTTCCATTTCGGAATCTCAAGTGGTTGCAATGGACCCTTTGGTACTTGATGCTCCGCCTTTACACGTTGACAAGTTAAACACCTCGAGATAAACTTTGCAATCTCTCTCTTCATATTGTTCCACCAAAATGTATGTCGAAGATCACGATACATTTTAGTACTTCCAGGATGGATTGCAAATGGTGTATTGTGTGCCTCCATCATGATCTTGTACTTCAAATCAGAATCGTTAGAAACACAAAGTCTGGAGTGGACTCGAAGTATTCCTTCTTCATCGATTCTTGCTTCTGGAATAGCACCTTCTTGTACTTTCTTCTTCATACGCATCAGCTCCCGGTCTGTGGCTTAAGCAACTTTAACTTTATCGATTAAAGTTGATTCTACGCGTATACTTGACATCATCGCACTCGTTCCTGCATATGATCTTCTACTCAATGCGTCAGCTACCGCGTTCGCTTATTCAGGATGGTATTGGATGGTATGATCGAAATCTTTCAACAGCTCGAGCCAACATCGGTGTCGCATGATGAATTCTTGGAAGCTCTTCTCGCATTCCTCGGTCCATTTGAAGTTTGTATCTTTTCGAGTCAGCTGAGTTAATGGAGTAGCGATTCGAGAAAATTCTTACACGAATCTCTGATAACAACCAGCTAAGCCTAGAAAGCTACGTATTTCGATTACTGACTTAGGTTGCTCTCAACTGTGACTCATATCCCAATCTTGGATAGCACATCACAATGACACCTATCAGTTTACTACCGCACGAATATGGCGTCCCTTACGGAGAGTCTGGATTCAATGCATTCCACAAAGGAAGTCACTAGATAGAGGCTCGATTATCAACTTCTATAGTTGGGTATTTAACTCCTGAAGTTCAATAGGAGCCATTCGATATGAGATTTTAGAAATGAGTTTTGTACCAGATTCAAAGATGATACAAAATTCAATATCACGCGTAGGCCAAGAAATTCTTCAGAAAATACGTCAGGGATTTACTAACAATAGAAATATCATTCAAATCTGACGTATTTTTGTTCAAGTCCATAACATGGCTAAGAAAGCTTGACATCCGTTTTTCAATAAACGAATGACTTTACGGCTTGATATGAAAGAGTTTGACTTCAATAGTTTGGTTGCTTGAATTTGAATAACAGGTTGCTTAGGAATATGAAAACTAACAACCTTACGAAAGCAATCAATTTTGGCATGATGAGTAGTTAACCAATCACATCAAAAGCAAGTATCTTTAAAGAGATAAGATCAACAGGTAATGTGATGGTGCCAACTTGGATCAAACAAGATTTATAAACAGTGGATGTAACGAAAGTTTCTCCTAACGGAGTTTCCACAGATAAATCAAAGTTTAATTTCTCCGGAGTCAAGTTTAAACGTTGAGCACAGGCAGGAGAAATAAATGAATGGGTAGAATCGGTATCTAATAAGGTATAGACTTCGCAAAAATTTATAATTAACTAACCCGTGCTAACTTCGTTCGGGTTCCTCGCATTCTGACCAGTCACGAAAAACGCTCTTCCAGGAACCGTTGACTTTAACTTTTCTGGGACAGTTTTTTGAGTCACCACCCCCGCTGGACTTGGTTTCGCTACAGTACAATCTCGAGCGATATGTCCTTCCTTTCCACAGTTATAACATACCATAAACTATTGTGGACAGTTTGGGCTGATATGTCCTTCTTTTCCGCACTTATAGCATATGACCAGTGGTCGTTCTCCTCCCTTGGAACTAGTTGCTGTTGGTGCTGACGTATTCGTATTATCATTGTTGAATCTCCTTCTTTTAAAATTTCCTCCCGACTCGCTTCTTCTATTCTCGTGGCCATGATTACCACCAGAGTGGTTGCCGTTCTTGTCCGTATTCTTCTTTCTCCGCTGGTTATCATTGTTCTGATGACTGTTGTCACCGATATGATCCTGGTTGTGGTCCCTCGGTTGACCGTACTCGTTATCTCGCTCTAATAATTGAGCCCTGTTGACAACATCTGAATAGAGAGAAAATTTATGAGAAATGAGATATTGACGTATGTCGGGTTTCAAACCTCTCAGAAACATCCACGTCATACGTTCCTCATTCTCCACCAAATGAGGTGCAAACCTGGACAACTCTGCAAACTTCGCCTCGTACTGGGACACCGTCATGTTATTCTGCTCCAGTCTAATAAACTCTACCTCCTTCATATGACGAGCACTTTCAGGAAAGTATTTGTCATTGAACAGTTTCTGAAATGTCTCCCAATACATGCTGAGTGCGGCTGGATGGGTACGTTTCACAGACTCCCACCAGTAGTCTGCCTCGCCACGGAATATAAAGGTGGCGAATGGAACCTTCTGTTCCTCCGTGCATCCCAAGACATCAAATATCTTGGTAATTTGCTTGACCCATGTCTCCGCCTTAATCGGATCTGGCTTTCCCCAGAATTCTGGTGGTCCCAACTCTTTGAACTGCTTGGCTGTGACCAGCTGTGCGTTGCCATTGTTTCTTCCTATATTTTGAACAGGAATCTCCTTCGTCTAGTTTTGCATGAATCGCAAAAAGTTTCTAAACATCTCATCGTTCATCGTCTGCTCAGTGGTGTTGTTCACAGGAGGAACATTGCCAGCCTGTTGCACGTTCTCCTCGATGGTGAGTACAGGTGTCTCCACAGTTTCATTTACTCCACTGTTAACATTCTCAGTCGACATTCTCAAATACTGCCATAAAATAAGGGTTAATTTAACAAATTAGCATATCACATAATACCCCTATATTATGACCGACCAACAAATAAGCTTAGGCAGGACACACTAGCGAAGGATTTACTCGTCTCTCCCCTCCTAGTTCTATTCTCCGATCTCCGCCAGAGATCATATCCCTAAGCTCTGATACCAACTGTGACGCCCCCAAAATAGGTCCAATCCATCCAACCCATTCTGAGTCGCCAAATACATGACAACACATTTACTGTGAGTTTAAATACAAATATTGTTATCTAGACAGTATTCATACTCAATTAAGTCGTTATTATACTTATTGATACACTATTTTACAAAATAGTGAGGACTACTACAATAACTGTCTTGAACCATCATTCCATACCCCGACTAGTACTCGCTACATTCTCGCCTCCTGAGAAGAAAAATGGAACAACAAGGAAAAGGGTGAGCTCAACTAGCCCAGTAAAGAATATTATGACTAAGATAATGTACAACAAATTATCCTTAGTCTTCAACAGGGAAAAATCTAATAGAATACAATAGACAACAAGTTTTAAATCAACAACTGCAGCGGAAACATCAATTCATTAGAAGAGTTAAGTAGAGAATGCAAACCACTATCTTCTATATATGAATTTAAAAGTTCATCGTCGATATTTTATCCCTGTAACATCAATCAATATATATCTGGAATCAAATATTCATCTTTGCACTACAGGCCAAAGATATTCATCAGTTGGTCATGTTCACCTCAACACCTGTTCATCTTTGCACTACGGGCCAAAGATATTCATCATAAAATCATCAATCTTTGCACTACAGGCCAAAGATATTCAGTAACATCATCATTTAGGACTGAGGATGATGAAAAATATTTTAGAGAAAACGAATCCAGGGAAACAAAAGAGTAAATATTAAGGATTCGTATTTCAGCTATTCCATGTCCAAAAATACCTCATAAACAATCATAGTGAAGTAAAATTCAAGAATGATCAAAACATGGATACAATCAAAGCTAGTATTCAGAATAGATATTTGGACGAAAAGAAGAAATTTTCATTTTTGGTGAATAGTAACTTGTGAATAGTAACTCGTGAATAGTAACTCATGAATAGTAACTCGTGAATAGTAACTCATGAATAGTAACCCCGACATGAAAAGTTCCAAATTTGATAAAAATTCAGATCAATACTTCGGCATAATGATATTGAAGAAAATAATATCATTTAAGAAGAAATAACATCCCTTACCTCGGAAAGACGGTACTTCTGACTGAAATACTTGATATAGTGCTGAAGGAAACTTGCACCGTATAGCAACACTCAAAGTATCAAATACTGACAAGAATACGCTCGATATAGAGAGAGAAATAGAGAGAAACTTGTGTTTCTGGTGTGATTTTCAATTCTAACCTAAGCACCCTATTTATAGGAAAATGCTTAGAACACCAAAGCAGAAAATTGAATATAATATTAATATAATTATACAAATTTTCCTTAGCACACCACACCAGCTGATTTCAACCATTAACACATGCCCACAAATGAAAAAAAACGTTTTTGTTAATATAATTATTTAAAACTTCCAAAAATCAATTATTTCGGAATTTCAGAACTTCAATAATTCATAATAAATAGCCCTTTTATCAGAAAATTCGAATCTTGCGAATTTTTATAGGAAATTCAATTCTCTACAACTTTGCAGAAGAAAATTTTTTCCAAATTCCAAACAGAAATTGACCGAAATTCACAAACGGACGATTTTACAGTCAATAATAAATTTTCAGTCAAGAATTATGTCCACCAACACACAAAACATGTGTTAATCATTTAATGCCACAAAAATACTCTTCCTCCTCATATACTCATATATCCCACATTCATTGTAAAAATACCACCATCAATATATTATTAAAATAATATATTTAAATGAATTATTTTATCATAAAAAGATAAAATATTAATTTTCAACAATTGTCACATTAAAAATTTTTCTCTATCTATATCCACATAAAATCACTATTTTCCTCATCATATAAATCAATAATTAATTATACACAAATAATATTACAGAACCACAGTACTGGCAACCAGGCCGTTCCCAGGAAAGAGGGGGCTTTCCAATAAGGATCTCTCCTTACTGACGCGCAATTAGATGACCAAACCTCTCCTTAAACAGAACTTTCTAGACATTGCCAATAATGTTATCTAATAATATTATTCAGATAATATGAATTATTGTTCCGATAATAGAAAATACTGTGTAGTGACAATTATTAAAAACAACAGTAATATAAAATATCAACGCAGCAATTATTGAACCAATAAAATACAATATTGAACACTAATTACTGTAACAATTATTGAGTAGTGCCTTCTTACGTAAGAATCAATAATTGGTGCAATACCGTGTGCTACTGTGCAACAACGCGTATTACTGTGTTTTAACCACCGGGTATTCCAACAGTATTAACGGTAACAACTACGCCGTTATTTATAAACAACTTATTTTTGTCGTTTTCTTCATCCAATCACTTTCCGTTATGGGGCCCACAAAAGACTGCGCCGTCGTACGAATATTCTCCGACAGTAAGAATATTCCACGACCAAGCGAATATTCCCCGACAACAATGAATATTTTATAACCACTTGCTTATTTAAAATATTTGCGCATTTTACCCATAACTAACCACATTAATCAAATCAACCCTTACTATTTCAGAATAATAAATAGAGGAAATTAAATTTCATTTATTAATAATTTGGGGTCTTACAACCTCCCCTCCTTGTGAAATTTCGTCCTCGAAATTGACATACGTACCTGGTGTTTCAAAAAGATGAGGATACCTCGCTTTCATTTCCGTTTCCAACTCCCAGGTCATTTCCTCAATAGCATGGTTTCTCCACAAAACTTTAACTTGTGGTATGACCTTCGTGCGTAGGACATGCTCCTTCCTATCCAAGATCTTGACAGGTACCTCCTCGTACGTTAAGTCTTCGGCTATCTCGTCTGGTTCTAACTCAATAACGTGGTTTGGGTCTTTCACATATTTACGAAGCATAGATATGTGAAAAACGTTATGAACACGAGACATGCTTGGAGGTAACGCAAGTCTATAGGCCACATTTCCTACTCGTTCAAGAATATGAAATGAACCAATAAATCGTGGATTGAGCTTTCCTCTCTTCCAAATCTTGTAACTCCTTTCCATGGAGCTACACGTAATAATACATGATCCCCAATGTCAAATTCCACGTCCTTTCGATGAAGATCCACATAACTCTTTTGTCGATCCTGTGCCGTTTGTATACGTTGTCGAATCGTTTGGATCTTTTCCGTAGTCATACGTACCAACTCTGGTCCCAACAACGTTGCTTTCTCCACCTCATCCCAACATACTGGAGAGCGACACTTTCGTCCATACAACGCTTCAAATGGAGCCACACCTATACTTGCCTGATAACTGTTATTGTAGGAGAATTCCACCAATGGTAGGTACTTATCCCAACTCCCTTTGAAATCTAGGACACAAAGTCTTAATAGATCTTCAAGAGTTTGAATAGTCCTCTCTGATTGTCCGTCCGTTTGAGGATGGTAAGCTGAACTAAATCGTAAATCCGTGCCTATAGCTTTTTGCAAGCTAACCCAAAATCTTGAAGTGAATCTTGGGTCACGATTCGAAACTATGGATACTGGCATGCCATGCAACCCTCACAATCTCATTCACGTACATACTAGCAAGACGTTCAAGGAAATAAGTCTCCCATATCGGAAAGAAATGAGCAGACTTGGTTAATCTATCAACTATAACCCAAATAGCATTTATGCCTTGAGAAACCGTGGGAAGACCCGTAACGAAATCCATGGTAATGTGTTCCCACTTCTATTTCGGAATCTCAAGTGGTTGCAATGGACCCTTTGGTACTTGATGCTCCGCCTTTACACGTTGACAAGTTAAACACCTCGAGATAAACTTTGCAATCTCTCTTTCATATTGTTCCACCAAAAATGTATGTCGAAGATCACGATACATTTTAGTACTTCCAGGATGGATTGCAAATGGTGTATTGTGTGCCTCCATCATGATCTTGTACTTCAAATCAGAATCGTTAGAAACACAAAGTCTGGAGTGGACTCGAAGTATTCCTTCTTCATCGATTCTTGCTTCTGGAATAGCACCTTCTTGTACTTTCTTCTTCATACGCATCAGCTCCCGGTCTGTGGCTTAAGCAACTTTAACTTTATCGATTAAAGTTGATTCTACGCGTATACTTGACATCATCGCACTCGTTCCTGCATATGATCTTCTACTCAATGCGTCAGCTACCCGCGTTCGCTTATTCAGGATGGTATTGGATGGTATGATCGAAATCTTTCAACAGCTCGAGCCAACATCGGTGTCGCATGATGAATTCTTGGAAGCTCTTCTCGCATTCCTCGGTCCATTTGAAGTTTGTATCTTTTCGAGTCAGCTGAGTTAATGGAGTAGCGATTCGAGAAAATTCTTACACGAATCTCTGATAACAACCAGCTAAGCCTAGAAAGCTACGTATTTCGATTACTGACTTAGGTTGCTCTCAACTGTGACTCATATCCCAATCTTGGATAGCACGTCACAATGACACCTATCAGTTTACTACCGCACGAATATGGCGTCCCTTACGGAGAGTCTGGATTTAATATGCATTCCATAAAGGAAGTCACTAGATAGAGGCTCGATTATCAACTTCTATAGTTGGGTTTTTAACTCCTGAAGTTCAATAGGAGCCATTCGATATGAGATTTTAGAAATGAGTTTTTGTACCAGATTCAAAGATGATACAAAATTCACTATCACGCGTAGCCAAGAAATTCTTCAGAAAATACGTCAGGGATTACTAACAATAGAAATATCATTCAAATCTGACGTAATTTTTGTTCAAGTCCATAACATGGCTTAAGAAAGCTTGACATCCGTTTTTCAATAAACGAATGACTTTACGGCTTGATATGAAAGAGTTTGACTTCAATAGTTTGGTTGCTTGAATTTGAATAACAGGTTGCTTAGGAATATGAAAACTAACAACCTTACGAAAGCAATCAATTTTGGCATGATGAGTAGTTAACCAATCACATCAAAAGCAAGTAAAATTAAAGAGATAAGATCAACAGGTAATGTGATGGTGCCAACTTGGATCAAACAAGATTTATAAACAGTGGATGTAACGAAAGTTTCTCCTAACGGAGTTTCCACAGATAAATCAAAGTTTAATTTCTCCGGAGTCAAGTTTAAACGTTGAGCACAGGCAGGAGAAATAAATGAATGGGTAGAATCGGTATCTAAAAAGTATAGACTTCGCAAAAATTTAATAATTAACTAACCCGTGCTAACTAACTTCGTTCGGGTTCCTCGCATTCTGACCAGTCACGAAAAACGCTCTTCTCAGGAACCGTTGACTTTAACTTTTCTGGGACAAGCTTTTTGAGTCACCACCCCCGCTGGACTTGGTTTCGCTACAGTACAATCTCGAGCGATATGTCCTTCCTTTCCACAGTTATAACATACCATAAACTATTGTGGACAGTTTGGGCTGATATGTCCTTCTTTTCCGCACTTATAGCATATGACCAGTGGTCGTTCTCCTCCCTTGGAACTAGTTGCTGTTGTGCTGACGTATTTCGTATTATCATTGTTGAATCTCCTTCTTTTAAAATTTCCTCCCGACTCGCTTCTTCTATTCTCATGGCCATGATTACCACCAGAGTGGTTACCGTTCTTGTCCGTATTTCTTTCTTTCCTCCGCTGGTTATCATTGTTCTGATGACTGTTGTCACCGATATGATCCTGGTTGTGGTCCCTCGTTGACCGTACTCGTATCTCGCTCTAATAATTGAGCCCTGTTGACAACATCTGAATAGAGAGAAAATTTATGAGAAAATGAGATATTGACGTATGTCGGGTTTCTCAAACCTCTCAGAAACATCCGCGTCATACGTTCCTCATTCTCCACCAATGAGGTGCAAACCTGGACAACTCTGCAAACTTCGCCTCGTACTGGGACATCCGTCATGTATTCTGCTCCAGTCTAATAAACTCAACCTCCTTCATATGACGAACACTTTCAGGAAAGTATTTGTCAATGAACAGTTCTGAAATGTCTCCCAATACATGCTGAGTGCGGCTGGATGGGTACGTTTCACAGACTCCCACCAGTAGTCTGCCTCGCCACGGAATAAAAGGTGGCGAATGGAACCTTCTGTTCCTCCGTGCATCCCAAGACATCAAATATCATGGTAATTTGCTTGACCCATGTCTCCGTCTTAATCGGATCTGGCTTTCCCAGAATTCGGTGGTCCCAACTCTTTGAACTGCTTGGCTGTGACCAGCTGTGCGTTGCCATTGTTTCTTCCTATATTTTGAACAGGAATCTCCTTTCGTCAAGTTTTGCATGAATCGCAAAAAGTTTCTAAACATCTCATCGTTCATCGTCTGCTCAGTGGTGTTGTTCACAGGAGGAAACATTGCAAGCCGTTGCCGTTCTCCTCGTTGGTGAGTACAGGTGTCTCATAGTTTCATTTACTCCACTGTTAACATTCTCAGTCGACATTCTCAAATACTGCCATAAAATAAGGGTTAATTTAACAAATTAACATATCACAATATACCCCTATATTATGACCGACCAACAAAATAAGCTTAGGCAGGACACACTAGCGAAGGATTTACTCGTCTCTCCCCTCCTAGTTCTATTCTTCGATCTCTGTAAAAGATCATATCCCTAAGCTCTAATACCAACTGTGACCCCCCAAAAT
>CM029017.1:119741813-119940841 GCA_016801055.1 Panax notoginseng
AAGTTAAGGTCGCACATCAACGACTAAGTGGCTTGTTACAAGTCATTGGAATTTCGAGTGGAAGTGAGAGCATATCATGATGGACTTTGTGTTGTGACATCCGATTACTCAGAAGGGGTACGATGCGATTGGTAATAGTGGACCGATTGACAATCGGCTCAATTTTGCCAATAACGTTTAAGTAAACTTAGACCAGTTAGTAAAACTTTATGTTAAGGAAGTTATTTCCAGACATGGAGTGCCAGTTTCGATTGTATTATCAATCGTGACCCACGATTCACATCAAATTTTTGAAGAGTCTACAAAGCAGTTGGAACACAACTAAAGTTGAGTACGACTTATCATCCACAAACTGATGGACAGAGCGAGAGGACAATTCAGACGTTAGAAGATATGTTGAGATCTTGCGTCATGAATTTCAAGGGTAGTTAGGATGATCATCTACCATTAGTAGAATTTGCGTATAACAATAGTTATCATGCAAGCATAGGTATGCCGCCTTACGAAGCCTTATATGGAAGAAAGTGCAGAACACCATTGTGTTGGGACGAAGTAGGAGAACGTCAAATGCTTGGACCAGAATTGGTGCAGTAAACAGCGGATGTAGTGAAGTTAATACGGATGCGTCTCGTAGCAGCTCAAGATAACAGAAGAAGTATGCAGATTCACAGCGAGTGAATAGGGAGTTTGAGGTAGGTTCGTATATATTTCTAAAGGTATCTCCTTGAAAAGAAAAGATACGCTTTGGAAAGAAGGGGAAGTTAAGTCCAAGGTTATAAGACCTTTTGAAGTGTTAAAACGGGTAGGCGAGGTAGCTTATATGGTAGCATTACCTGCAGACCTAGAACGAATACATAATGTGTTTCACGTATCTGTGTTACGTCCTTATAAGCTGGATTATAAGCATGTAATAGAGTATGAGCCTGTTCATATCGAGAAGGACTTAACGTATGGAGACATGCCGATTCAAATTATTGATAGAAAGAGCAAGTTCTGCGGAACAAAGTTATATCTTCGGTAAAGGTGTTATGGAAGAACCACGATGCCGAAGAAGCAATGTGAGAATTGGAAGAAAAGATAAGGAAGGATTACCCTCAGTTGTTTGTGTAATGTAAGACGAGATTCTGGGGACATAATCTTTATAAGGGGGAAGAATGTAACGACCGAGAAATTTGGATCTTTTGTAAAATAATTTTATTTAATTAAATAATGAATAAAATTATATTATTTGTTATTATTATGTGTTAGTAAGATGAATGTCATTGTATAACCTAAAAACGTCAGAAAGTCATACTATTTTAATTACGTGAAGTAATTAAAGTGTTTGAATTTCTAAGATGAAAATAAAAGCTTTTCGAGAAATTTTAAAAAAATACTATTCATATCGATTTCTGCTCGGGATTATTTTTGAATTTTCTAGAAATACGTAACGATAGAATATCGAGCTGAGTTGGATTATGTAATGAAAAACGTAATTTTTTCGCCTGCGGATTTAATTTGAGAACGTTAGGGAAAATAAAGCGTTAAGAAGTTAATGTAATGATCGTATGATATATATGTATTGTACGAGGTAATGAATACAAGTATGATACGAAGTATTATACGAGTAAGTATGAATGATGATATATCGTATATTATGAATTAGTATACGAGTTAGAATACGAGAATAATACGTAAACAATAAGTTATAAGGCTTTTAGCTAAATGAAATGGACTTGTGGGATTGTGTAGCAATTTGTTAAGTCCACTAGAAGTAATGTTAAAGCCCAAGTGGTTGTTAAAGTAAAGTTCAAAGTAAATTAATGCAAGCCCAAAAGATTAAGTTAAGTTAATTAAACCTAAGCCCAAGCTATTGATTCAATGGGTTAGGGTGACCCATGGGGCAACCCATGGTCATATGGTTAATCTTGGTGACCAAGATATTAATGTGATGGCCATGTAAAAGTTGTGGAGAGCAAGTAATGGATAAGTGTTGTGCTTAGCAATCAATGAATAGTAAGGATGTGGATTAAGGAGGTGGAAGTGGTTTATTGACTAAACTACCCTAACCTTAACAATCCTATAAATAGAGGGAGAGTTGGATTTCTTTTGCCTTTTTCAATATTTCCACCAACAACTTATAAAGTGCTTATTGGTTAGAGAGAATAAGTTAAAAAAAGTTAGACTTTGAAACAAGAAGTAGAACAAGAAAGATTCAAGTGATCATCAAGGGTAAGCCTCCTATGTTATTAGTCTTCCATCTTTACCATTGTAGGTTGATAAAGAAGTGTGGATTAATGGACATGTATGCTAAGAAATGATTAGAATGAATAATCTAAGGACTTAAGTCTTAATAAGCCGTGAATAAGCACTTTGTTCATAGATAAACTATGAACTAAGGAAGAACTTGTAAGACTTGTAACATGTTTACATGAATGAAATTAGTATGATAAAAGGATGTAAGAATGATGGTTAGAAAATCATATACTATCATAAGTTATGAGAAATGAAATTATATGTAGTTAATACTTTGATAAGTTATAAGTTCATGAAAACAAGTAATAGCTTATCATGAAAATAAGTTAATGAAATGAGTCGGTTAAGAAGTCGATATGATGGATAGAATCCATTTGAAACAATGAACAAATCATAAGTAACAAAGTTATGCTGGAATTCACACGATTGAACGGTAATCGTCGAATTCGTAAAATTCTCGGATTAGAAGTCGAATTTTGATTTTGAGCTCGGAAACATTGGTTTTCGATGGAGACAAGTCTTATTTGGCATTATAGAGTTGCGAACTCGAAATGACCGAATTCTGACTTAGAACGAAGAAACGAGCGTTGAACGTTCACGAACATTTATCATTTTTCGTTAAAAATGAACTCATAGGTGAATTTCGATTTAACAAAGTCAAAAATGTAAAATTCTTGCATGAACATGTAGAGTATGTGATTGTGAACTAATGGCTTTTGAACGAGCCAATTCAGACTTAAAATGATCAAATTTGGAGTCCGGGAAGTTCACAAAGTTAAAAATCTGTAAAATTGTCTGGTGCACAGAGCTGGCGCCGCAGCGCTAGCCCAAGACCAAATAGACGGTGCTGCAGTGCTGAGAAAAGCCATGACCTACTGAAGTTTCGTGTCGCAGCGCGGCAGGCAACGCTAGGACTCGCGCCACAGCGCTGAGTCCGGTCTATATCAATTGAAGTGTTGCGCCACAGCGCGGCTTAAAGAGAAGCAGCTGGCGCCGCAGCGCCAGCACTAGAAGGAAGTAAAGAAGGAAAGCTAGTTGATTAGTAATGAACTACAACTTAATGTAACATTATTTAAGACATTGTTAAACCTTAAGTATGATAACTAAAGGTTGAAGATAAATAATTGAACGTGAACGTAATGACGATGTAAACTATAACGAAAAGCCGGAACCAATAGTAACAAATCTAATACATGATTAGATTGAGAAGAAGGGTAAAATTCGTTAGGAACCATGTATGTTTATTCATGACCTAATGTGTTACGTTATGTGATACATATTGTAGAGACCTTAAAGACTTAAAGTGAACGTGTAATAATAGTAGCAGACTCTAAAGGCAAGTGTTCTAACTCTTGTTTCAGTTTAATCTGGGCTACGCATGAATTGATGTATGATGAAGTCAAATCCAATTTTTTCAGCTAGACTTACGATATATTAGATTTCTTATAATCTATCAAAGTACTGTCAATGTTTTACCAAACTATGTTGGTGTGGTTTTCAAATGAAGACTGAGTATGCTAAAATGTTTTGTCATCAAACGACAGGCACGTGGGTTGCCATAACTTAAACGTACATACGTTTAAAGAATGTAGTGTTAATCAACATAGAGTACTATAGGCTGATCACCTAGACGTGCTCGTAAGTTATGCCGGACTTACGGACTTAGTGTCGGGTTGTCCTTTTCAAAGAAAGTATGAAATGCTCATGGTCTTGGACCGGAATCGATGTTTTAATGAATATTATTCATTGTGAAACGTTTTAAAGAAAAGTGAAGTGCTATTTTGAATTATCGATAGTACTTCGTAACTATTGTTCAGTTATTGAAGCTATACCATTCCTATGTTTCAAGCATGTCATTTAAATGGAATTGTTGTACTTGCTAAGCTAGTTATGATCACTCTTGCTTGAACCATATGAATGCAGCTAAGACCGAATGGACTGAAGGATCCGGCAAGGATAAAGGGAAGGCTAAGGCAAACCTGTGGATTACTTATACAATAGTATACGTGAATGATATTAATATTTGATATTATGACAAGAACAAATGTAATGGTTATTAAGAACCTGGGAAATGGTAATATTGTTTAGGAATATATATAAGACATTCGTTCTTTTGAGGAATTTCAATTGAATGTATGTGTGAACTGTAGCACCGTGTAGCACCATATGTCGGGTTGGAAGATACCCGGATTTGGGGGCGTCACATCAGCTCCACGAACTCCTTAGCAAAACGGAGTAGCTGAGAGAAAGAACAGAACGTTGATTGAGGCTGAAGAACTCTACTAGCAACAACCCGTTTGCCTGAATACTTCTGGGTAGAAGCTGTCAACACTATATGTTACACTCAGAACAGATCTCTTGTGCACTCTATGTTAAAGAAGACTCCCTGCGAACTGTGGAGAGGAAGAAAGCCAAATGTCAGCTACTTCCATGTGTTCGGTTGTGCATGCTATATTCTTAACAATGGAAAATAGTATTTGACTAAGTTTTAACCCAAGTCAGATAAATGAATCTTTCTCAGATATGCCACCGACAGTAAGGCTTATAGAGTATTCAACAGGAAGACACTAAGTGTTGAAGTCTCGATTCACATCATCTTCGACGAAACAGACTTAGACAAAACTGTTTCTCAAGACACTACGAACGACAACTTAGACACTACGAACGACGTGGTCGAGCTCAACACCACGATCGTAGTCCCAAAAAATGAGATCGTCGCGAGCATGAAGAGAGATTGTAGAGAGAACTACTCCAGACAACGAACCTCCATATCAAGAAGCAGAGGTTGATCTTGAAGAATTCAGACAAGAAGGCATCAGGTCAGATGTTCTAACAGGAAACAGATGGGCAAGAGATCACACTCAAGACCTAATCATTGGAGATCCAAATGCAAGAGTCAAGACAAGATCTGCCACCCAGAATGTGTGTTTCTATCTAAGCTTTCTATCATAAATGGAACCCAAGAAAATATATGGAAGACTCAAGTTGGATAAAAGCCATGCAAGAAGAACTAAATCAGTTTGAAAGAAGAAGAGTATGGAGATTAGTTCCAAGACCAAGAAGCCACCCAGTCATTGGCACCAAATGGGTCTTCAGAAACAAGATGGATGAAGATGGAGTAATAACAAGGAATAAGGCAAGACTAGTAGCCAAAGGTTACTCTCAAGAAGAAGGCATCGACTATGACGAGACCTTTGCACCTGTTACCGGATTAGAAGCCATTAGGATGTTCTTTGCCTTTGCTGCCCATATGAAATTAAAAGTCTTTCAAATGGATGTCAAAAGTGCATTTCTGAATGGTGAACTTCAAGAAGAAGTATATGTGGAGCAACCTCCAGGTTTCATCAATCCAACTCTCTTTCATTATGTCTATAGATTAGACAAAGCCTTATATGGACTTAAACAAACACCTAGAGCATGATATGAAACACTAACTAACTTTCTTATTGAAAATGGTTTCACTAGAGGTAGAGTAGATACCACATTATTTCTTAGAAAGCACAAAGACAAAATCCCATTAGTTCAAATATATGTTGATGACATTATTTTTGGCTCTACTGATGAAAAATTGTGTAAGAGATTTTCCAAGCTTATGCAGAGCAAGTTTGAAATGTGTATGATGGGTGAGCTGAATTTCTTCCTTGGATTACAAGTAAAGCAGACTGATGAAGGTATCTTCATAAACCAAGCCAAGTACATTAAAGACTTACTTAAAAAGTATGGCATGGAATCATCCTCTCCCATGAAAATACCAATTGCTATAGCAGCCAAGCTTGACAAAGATGAGAAAGGTAAAAGTATTGACATAACTTAATACAGAGGTATGATAGGCTCTCTTCTATATCTAACTGCCAGTAGACTAGACATAATGTTTGTAATATGCATATGTGCTAGATTCCAAGCTAATCCCAAGGAATCACACTTAACTGTTGTAAAATGAATTTTCAGGTATCTCAAAGGCACACCTCACTTGGGACTTTGGTATCCCAAGGAGTCCTCCTTTGAACTGGCAGGATATACAGATGTAGATTTTGCAGGCTGCAAGATCGATAGAAAAAGTATCAGTGGCACCTGTCAGTTGCTAGGAAACAAACTTGTGTCTTGGTTTAGCAAGAAGCAAAACTCAGTATCTACCTCAACAACAGAAGCTGAATACATTGCTGCTGGCAGCTACTGTGCTCAAATCTTATGGATGAAAAATCAGCTAACAGACTATGAATTTGATTTCAAATCTATACCTGTTCATTGTGATAACACAAGTGCGATAGCAATAACACATAATCCTGTCATGCATTCCAAGACTAAGCATATAGAAATAAGATATCATTTTATTAGGGATCATGTTCAAAATGGAGCTATATCTTTACATTACATCCCTATTGAAAATTAACTTGCTGATGTCTTTACAAAGCCTCTAGATGAATCCAGATTTAATAAATTGATAAGTGAGTTAGGCATGCTAAATCTACAACTAAAACTCTATGCTCTAGTTTATGCTAACCATGTATATATAAAGGCTATGTTTAAAATCGTAGAGGTGACTAAAGAAGAACCACGATCGTAGAGCTGCCTCAACATGACAAAGAAGTATCATGTGATGACAACATTCCTAACAAATCCAAGCAACCCCTCTGATAAGCGCCTCAGGGACAAACCTGATCCTTAGTTCAATCTAAGAGGTTGGCCTTTCCTGAGCTACCTTAACCTAGAAGGAATGATAAGTTAAAGTTCATCACAAGGACCAGGACAGACAATGATCGTAGAGTAAATTCAGCAGTGAACCTGACATCGTAGTGCAACCTCGATGATCGTAGTCCTCCCAAAGGATACACTAGTTTAGGGGAGCTAAGGGCAGATCAATATTTTCCACAGTATTTAAAATCGTGGAACCCAGCAAACTTGACACATGCCCCACTATGCAGATCGTAAGGTGGGAAGTTACAAGTACAGCTTAAAAAGGTCTTTTTAAAAATTCACCTCAAAAGTTCAAAAAGCTCATTTCTCTTTCTCTCTCTACCAGTAAAAACCCTAGCCTTCAGAAACGCTCAACCAACCTCAGTTCAAGAAAATCAATGGCGGCTTCAAATGTTATCTCTGGTTACCAACTCTGCTTCGACGAGTTTAAGACAACTGACCCTCAATTTTGCAAAATTCTGTCTCTTCTGAAGAAATTTGGTCTTGAAGAAGCTCTGAGCACCAGTACATGGATCTACCCAAAGCTGGTGAAAGAATTCTACAGCAATGGAGCTTTTAAGAACAATGTTATCACTACAAGGGTCAAGGGGAACAAATTAAACTTAAAGCTGAAGACATAAACCTAGCCCTAGGTTTCAAATCAAGGGACTTGTATCTATGGAGGTCACTAACTTTCATGAAGGTCTGAAGAAGATGCGCCATACAAAGTTTCAGAACGTCAAGGGATACAAGAAGAAAGAGTTTCCCTAGAAGTATGAGTTTCTGGTTGACATTTTTGGGAAATGCATATGCTGTAAAAGCTCTGGGCACGACTCTGTGAATGAAGTGCAACTAAAGCTCATGACAACAATCTGCTTCAGGATTCAACTTAACTATGGGGCCCTACTCATCGATTGGATTGGGAAGTGGATACTCAATTCAAAGAAATCAAAGAGCTATGGAAAGATGCTCTATGGGCGGTTTATAAGCATAACCTTGCAATTAGCGCTGGGTGACAAAATTGGGGACAATGAGGGAGAATCTATCAATCCCAACAGCTGTTTCAAAACTAGAAAAGAAATCCTGTAGAAAATGTCAGAATGATGTCTGAATCCAGTGGAAGGACTGGTGAAGCAAAGGAATTTGGGCTGCCCAGAAACATGTTAGTTGTGAAAGAAATTGATAAAGAAGAAGAAATTAACAAAGAAGAACCCATCGCTTTAATCAGAAAAAGCAAGGGTAAGAGGAAAATGAAGGCTCAAACGACAGAAGTGCCTCAAGGCTCAACTACTGAAGCACCCTAAGAGAGTTCAGACATTGAGACTCTGAAGGAAATGAGGAAAAAGAGTAGCATTCTGAAGAAGAAGAAGATAGAGCCACCATTTCTCAGCTGCTTAAGAAGGGAAAACGCAGCCATAAATTAAAGAAGTCTTCGTTCTCTTCGATTGTAGAGTCACTACCGATCGTAGAGTCCAAACTTAACATCACGCTAGAAGTGGATGCTGCAACAGTTTCTCAGCCTGATCAAACTTTTAGAGCTGAAGCTGAAGAGAGTGCTGAGGCTGTGGCTCTGCCTAGAAGGACAAAGAGAAAGCTTGTCAAGAAATACATTCTAGTCAATGAAGGAGTCTTAAAGGAGGAAGATAGAAGAATAGTTGTTGAAAAAGAGCTGTAAGACCCCAACTTTTATAAATAAATATGAATTTTCTATAATTATCATTTTTGAATATTATAGAGTTAATTTGATATAATGTTACAGTTGTGGGTAATATTTATAAATTTTGCAAAGTACGCAAGTTGTTATATAATATTCGATTGGTCGGGGAATATTCGTTTTAACAGGGAATATTCGTACAACGACACAATCATTGGTGGACCCCATAACAGAATTATTGTCGGATTGAGAAAACGACAAAAATATTTTATTAAAAATAACGGCGGAAGTTTTACCATTGATACTGTTGAACTACTCGGTAGTAAAAGTACAGTAATACGTGTGGTTGCATAGTAGCACACGGTATTGATTATTAATGCTTATGTGAGAAGTCACTCAGTTTGATTCAATTATTGTTAGTTAATAATATGAATTATTTAGCAATAATGAATTTTGTTTTATTCGTATTATTAACGTAATAAAACAGAAACATCTTTTTATATAAAACAGAATACTTTATTAAAGTTATTCTATAAATAGAATATATTATATTTTATTTAAAATATTTTTTTAAATATGGACCGTCAGATTAAAGTAAATCAATTTGGACTGTTCATGGATTAGTTACTATGCAGTCCATTCTTCTATAAATAGCAGCTCATTCCTTCATTATTTCTTACGAATTCACTGAACTCTAGAGAGAGAAACTATAGAGAGAGAGAAGAAAAGTATTCTGCTACTTAACTACTTTCTTATTTCAGTTCTTCTTTAAAACGGTAATGTGATGCCCCCAAAATAGGTATACAACACCCATTCTGAGTCGCCAAATATATGGTACATAAAGCAAACTACAACTTCAGTAATACAATTGTCGTGCAAAATACGACAACACATACTGTGAGTTTAAATACAAATATTGTCTTCTAGACAATATCCACACTCAAATAAGTCCTCAATACAATTATTCAAACACTATTTTACAGAAATAGTGAGGACTGCTAAAATATCTTTCTAGAACCATCACTCCATACCCCGACTAGATCCTGCTATGTTCTCACCTCCTGAGAAGAAAAAAGAACAAAAAGGAAAAGGGTGAGCTCAACAGCCCAGTAAAGAATATTATGACTAAGATAATATACAACAAATTATCATTAGTATTCAACAGGGAAAAATCTGATAGAATATAATCGACAACAAGTTTTAGATCAACAACTGCAGCGGAAACAACAAACCATTAGAAGAGTCAAGTAGAGAATGAATTCTACTATCTTCTAAGATTTAAAAGTCCATCATCAATATTTTAACCCTGTAACATCAATTAATAATTATTTTTATCCAAATATTCATTTTTACACTACAGGCCAAAGATATTCATTTGTATCACCTGTCAGTCATGTTCATCTCAACACCTGTTCATCTTTGCACTACAGGCCAAAGATATTCATCAAGTAATCATACATCTTTGCACTACAGGCCAAAGATATTCATCAAGTAATCATACATCTTTGCACTACAGGCCAAAGATATTTAGTAATATCATCATTTAGAACTGAGGATGATGAAAAATATCTTAAAGAGAATGAATCCAGTGAGACAGAAGGACAAATAGTAGGGATTCGTATAACAGTTTATCCAAGATCAATAATACTTCATAAAAATCAATTGTGAAACAGAATTCAAAAATAAAGATCAAAACATGGATACAATCAAAGATAAAACCATAATAGACATCTTGGACAAAAAGGAAAAATTTTATTTTTTGGTGAATAGTGCCCGTATTCGTGAATAGTAACGTATACGTGAATAGTAACCCCGACACAAAAGTTTTAAATTTGATAAAAAGTTCATATCAATATTTCAGCATAATGATATTGAAGAAAATAATTTCATTAAGAAGAAAATAATATCCCTTACCTCAAAATATCAGTACTTCTGGTCGGAATACCGTATAAGGCTGAAAGAAACGTGCTCTGATAAATATAAACTCTCAAAGTATCTAAATACTCACAAAATACACTCAATAATCTAGAGAGAGAAAGAGAGAAAACTTGTTTCTGGTGTGATTTTCAATTCTAACTTAGCCCTCTATTATAGGAAAATGTTATCACGCTGAAGCAGACTTAACCTATAACCTGATGGCTTTACCTGCTACTATTCCCACCCACCACATTTGAATAAAAATCTCAGCATATTTCTTCACCAACCAAGAGTGAGGCCCACCAATTCTAGAATTTTTCACCAAAATGATTTAACTCCGAAAATTTAACAATTCCTGAATCAGTCATCTCGTAAAATTCATAATAAATCATACGTTCATTTTTAACGGTTCAAAATTTGTGGACATATACTCAACTTATATATGTATAAAATATCCAAAAATTACCACGATCCAACGGTCGGATAAAAATTATAATCCCTGCAAAATATCTCAAAAACCCTGATTTTTAATACCTCCATTCCGACAAAAATACTGATAAAAACCTCAACATTAACTCCTTCATTTTTAACCACAAAAATATATCCCTCATTTATATCCACATAAAATAAATATTTCCTTATCATATGAATCAATAATTAATTATTCACAAATAATATTACAGAATCACATTTATGACAACCAGGCCGTTCCCAGGAAAGAGGGGGCTTTCCAATAAGGATTTCTCCTTATTGGCGCGCAATTAGATGACCAAACCTCTCCTTAGACAGAACTTTCTAGACATTGCCAATAATGTTATCTAATAATATTATTCAAATAATATGAATTATTGATCTGATAAAGGAAAATACTGTGCAGCAACAATTATTGAAACAACAATAATATAAAATATCAACGCAGCAATTATTGAATCAATAAAATAAAATATTGAATAATAACTACCGTAACAATTATTGAGTAGTGTCTTCTTACGTAAGAATCAATAATTGGTGCAATACCGTGTGCTACTGTATTTTAACCACCGGGTATTCCAACAGTATTAACGGTAACAACTACGCCGTTATTTATAAACAACTTATACTTGTCTTTTTCTTCATCCAATCGCTTTCTGTTATGGGGCCCACACAAGGCTGCGCCGTCGTACGAATATTCCCCGACAGCAAAAATATTCCACGACCAAACGAATATTCCCCGACAAAATGAATATTTTATAACCACTTGTTTATTTTGCAAAATTTGCAACATTTCACCCATAACCAAAGTATTATATCAAATTAACCCCTTATTATTCACAATAATATTTAGAGAAAATTTGATTTTATTCATTAATAAGCTGGGGTCTTACAACCTCCCCTCCTTATGAAATTTCGTCCTCGAAATTGACATACGTACCTGATATTTTGAAAAGGTGAGGATACGTCGCTTTCATTTCTGATTCCAACTCCCAGGTCATTTCTTCAATAGCATGGTTTCTCCATAAAACCTTAACTTGTGGTATAACCTTTGTGCGTAGGACATGCTCTTTCCTATCCAAGATCTTAACAGGTACTTCCTCGTACATTAAATCTTCAGCTATCTCGTCTGGTTCTAACTCAATAATGTGGTTCGGGTCTTTAACATATTTACGAAGCATAGATATGTGAAAAACATTATGAACACGAGACATGCTTGGAGTAATGCGAGTCTATATGCCACATTTTCTATTCGCTCAAGAATCTCAAATGGACCAACAAATCTTGGATTGAGCTTTCCTCTCTTCCCAAATCTTGTAACTCCCTTCCATGGTGCAACACGTAACAATACATGATCCCCAATATTAAATTCCACATCCTTCCGATGAAGATCCGCATAACTCTTTTGTCGATCCTGTGCCGTTTGTATACGTTGTCGAATCGTTTGGATCTTCTCTGTAGTCATGCGTACCAACTCTGGTCCCAACAATGTTGCTTCACCCACCTCGTCCCAGCATATTGGAGAACGACACTTTCGTCCATATAAGGCTTCAAATGGAGCCATTCCTATACTTGCCTGATAACTGTTGTTGTAGGAGAATTCCACCAGTGGCAAGTACTTATTGTGACGCCCCTAAAATTAGGTATACATCACCCATCTTGGGTCGTCAGATACAAAGTACAGAATACAAATACAACTTACTAATACAACTGTCGTGTACAATACGACAAAACATAAACTGCGAGTTTGAATACAAATATTATCTTCTAGAGAGTATTCATACTCAAAAGGAGTCCTCATTATATTTATTAACACACTATTACACAGAATAGTGAGGACTACTAACTACTACTATCATTCGAACCATCACTCCGTTCCCCGACTTGCCCAGCTACGTTCTCATTTCCTGAAGAGAACAGTGAAAGAAAGGGTGAGCTCAACTAGCCCAGTAAGAAATATTATGACTAAGATAATGCAGAATAAATTATCATTAGCCTTCAACAATGTTAAACTGATAAAATATAATATACATCAAGTTTAACTGCAGCGGAACAAGCAATCCATTAAAAAAGTCAAGTAGAAAATAAACTCTACTATCTTTTATGATTTAAATGGTCTTTCAACACTGTTATCGCTGGGACTCAGCTTAATAAAATAATCCACATCATCGAATCACCCCTGCACTACGGCCAAGGATATTCGTGTATTCATTAATGGTCATGATCATGCCAACAACTGTCCATCAACGCACTACGGGCCAATGAGGACTTTTACCACATCATTTGTAACATTACGGTCATGATTATACCGAATAATCCCTGGTCATAATCATACCAAGTCCATCTATGCACTGCAGGCCACAGATGACTTTTAACATTTTATAAACATGAGGATGATGACAATGATATAAGAATTCAATAAAACAAGTTCAAGAATTAATTTATCCAAGAATTAACAACGTCCAAATTGTCAACATGATACTGCTTTGTGGAGTAAAATTCAAGAATGCTTAGAAGAATATTTTCATGAAAAGATACTGGATGAAACACAATTATCAAGGATATTCCACAAATTTCATGGAATATAGAAGTCAAAACTTAACCAACTCAGTATAATAAAGAATAGAATAACAAAAGAAATCACCATGCATCGATAGACCGCACAGACAGGTTATTCCAACAGAATAATAAATAATGGAACCAGGTCCGCGTAAACGCACAGACAGGATATTCCGACAGAATAATAAATAATGGAACCAGGTCCGGCGTAAACGCACAGACAGATATTCCGACAGAATAATAAATAATGGAACCAGGTCCGGTGTAAAACACACAGACAGGATGTTCCAACAGAATAATAACAAGACGGAACCAGGTCCGGTGTAAAACACACAGACAGGATGTTCCAACAGAATAAATAATAAAAACGGAACCAGGTCCGGTGTAAAACACACAGACAGGATGTTCCAACAGAATAATAGAACGAATGTCACCAAGTATAGGAAGACCGCGTATACAGGTTATTCCAACAGAATAATAATAAATGGAATAGCAACAGTTCTCTTCATGAATAAGAAAGAATAATACCCCTTACCGTTTTAAAGAAGAGCTGAACTAAGGAAGTAGTTAAGTAGCAGAATACCCTTCTTCTCTCTCTCTATAGTTTCTCTCTCTAGAGTTCAGTGAATTCGTAAGAAATAATAAAGGAATGAGCTGCTATTTATAGAAAAATAGAATGCATAGTAACTAATCCATGAACGGTCCAGATTGATTACTTTAATCTGACGGTCCATATTTAAAGAAAAATCTTTTAAATAAAATATAATATATTCTATTTATAGAATAATTTTAATAAAGTATTCTGTTTTATATAAAAAGATGTTTCTGTTTTATTACGTTAATAATACGAATAAAATAAAACGTCATTATCGCTAAATAATTCATATTATTAACTGACAATAATTGAATCAAACTGAGTGACTTCTCACATAAGCATTAATAATCAATACCGTGTGCTACTATGCAACCACACGTATTACTGTACTTTTACTACCTAGTAGTTCAACAGTATCAATGGTAAAACTTCTGCAGTTATTTTTAATAAAATATTTTTGTCGTTTTCTCAATCCGACAATAATTCCGTTGTGGGGTCCACCAATGATTGTGCCGTTGTACGAATATTCTCTGTTAAAACGAATATTCTCCGACCAATCGAATATTATATAACAACTTGCGTACTTTGCAAAATTTATAAATATTACCCACAACTATAACATTATATCAAATTAACTCCATAATATTCAAAAATGATATTTATAGAAAATTCATCTTTATTTATAAAAGTTGGGGTCTTACAACCTCCCCTTCTTATGAAATTTCGTCCTCGAAATTAGGGTACGTACCTGGTATGTCGAAGAGGTAAGGATACCTTAATTTCATTTCAGATTCTAGCTCCCAAGTCATTTCCTCAACATCGTGATTTCTCCACAAAACTTTGACTTGAGGTATAACCTTGGAGCGTAGAATATGTTCCTTCTTATCCAAGATTTGAACAGGAGCTTCTTCATACGTCAAATCCTCCACTATTTCATCCGGTTCTAATTCAATAATGTGGTTCGGGTCTTCCACATATTTGCGTAACATGGATATGTGAAAAACGTTATGAACATGAGACATACTTGACGGTAAAGCGAGTCTATAAGCCACAGTTCCTACTCGATCGAGGATTAAAAATGGACCGATGAATCGAGGATTGATCTTTCCTCTCTTTCCAAATCTCGTAACTCCTTTCCATGGAGCAACACGTAAGAACACATGATCTCCTACATCAAATTCCACGTCCTTTCGATGAAGATCAGCATAACTCTTTTGTCGATCTTGTGAGATTTTTATACGTTGTCGGATCGTTTGAATCTTTTCTGTAGTCATACGTACCAACTCTGATCCCAACAACGTTGCTTCACCCACCTCATCCCAGCATACTGGAGAACGATATTTTCTTCCATACAATGCTTCGAATGGAGCCATGCCAATACTTGCTTGATAACTGTTGTTGTAGGAAAACTCCACCAATGGTAAGAACTTGTCCCAACTTCCCTTGAAGTCAAAGACACAGAGTCTTAATAAATCTTCTAGAGTTTGAATAGTCCTCTCTGATTGTCCGTCCGTCTGAGGATGATATGCCGAACTAAGTCGTAAATCTGTGCCCATAGCTTTTTGTAAACTAACCCAAAATCGTGAAATGAATCTTGGGTCTCGATCAGAAACTATGGATACTGGCATACCATGCAGTCTTACAATCTCGTTTATGTACATACGAGTAAGATGTTCAAGTGTATAAGTTTCTCGTATCAGTAAGAAATGAGCAGACTTGGTCAATCTATCAATAATGACCCAAATCGCATCTATACCTTGAGAAACCTTAGGAAGACCGGTAACGAAATCCATGGTCATATGCTCCCACTTCCATTCTGGAATTTTAAGTGGTTGCAATGGACCTTTTGGTACTTGATGCTCCGCTTTGACTCGTTGACAAGTTAGACACCTTGAGATAAACAACGCTATCTCTCTCTTCATATTGCTCCACCAAAATGTATGACGAAGATCATGATACATTTTGGTACTTTCAGGATGGATTGCAAACGGTGTATTGTGCGCCTCCATCATGATTTCATACTTTAAATCAGGGTTGTTAGGAACACAAAGTCTGGAGTTGACTCGAAGTATTCTTTCTTCATCGATTCTTGCTTCCGGCATAGCACCTTCTTGCACTTTCTTCCTCATACGCATCAGCTCCATGTCTGTAGCTTGAGTAGCTTTAACTTTGTCGATTAAAGTTGGTTCTACTCGTATATTCGCCATCATCACATGGGTCCCTGGAGTCTTTAACTCTATCTCCATCCTTTGCAAGTCACACAAAATGGGCCTTTGTGTTGACAATATTGCACTCGTACTTGCAAATGATCTTCTACTCAATGCGTCAGCTACCACGTTAGCTTTTCCAGGATGGTATTGAATGGTATGATCATAATCTTTCAACAGTTCAAGCCAATGTCATTGTCGTATGTTGAGTTCCTTTTGAGTGAAGAAATATTTGAGGCTTTTATGATTCGTAAAGATCTCCACCTTCTCCCCATACAAGTAATGCCTCCAAATTTTAAGTGCAAAGACAACAGCTGCCAACTCTAGATCATGAGTAGGATAATTCCTCTCATATTCTTTGAGTTGTCTTGATGCATAGGCTATGACTTTTCTATGTTGCATGAGAACGCATCCCAACCCTTTGCTCGAAGCATCACTGTAGATGATAAATCCCTCCGAGCCAGATGGTATTGTTAGAACAGGTGCTGAAATAGTCTCCTTTTGAATTTTTGAAAACTCTTCTCACATTCTTTGCTCCAACCGAACTTTGTATCTTTCCGAGTCAGCTGAGTTAATGGAGTAGCGATTCGAGAAAATCCTTCCACGAATCTCCGATAATAACCAGCTAAACCAAGAAAGCTACGTACTTCGGTCACTGATTTAGGTTGCTCCCAGCTTCGAATAGCTTCAATCTTTGCCGGGTCAACCGATATTCCACGACTTGATACTACGTGCCCAAGAAATGCTACCTCCTCCAATCAGAACTCGCATTTCTTCAACTTGGCATAAAGCTTGTATTCACGAAGCTTTTGGAGTACCAGCCTCAAGTGTTGCTCATGATCTTCACGGCTTTTGGAATAAATAAGGATGTCATCAATAAAGACGACCACAAAGTGATCCAAATATTCCTTGAATACACGGTTCATCATATCCATGAAGGCAGCAGGATCATTAGTCAATCCAAAGGACATGACTAGGAATTCATAATGCCCGTACCGAGTTCTAAAAGCCGTCTTTGGAATATCCTTAGTTCTAACCTTCAGCTGATGATATCCAGAACGAAGATCGATCTTTGAAAAGAATTGTGCTCCTTGCAACTGGTCAAATAGGTCATCAATACGTGGCAATGGGTACCTATTTTTGATGGTGATATGATTCAACTCCCGATAATCAATAGAAAGTCGCATACTTCCATCTTTCTTCTTCACGAATAACACAGGAGCACCCCAAGGAGAAGTACTAGGACGAATAAAGCCAATGTCTAACAATTCTTGCAGTTGGATCTTTAACTCCTGAAGTTCAATTGGAGCCATTCGATATGAAGCTTTGGAAATGGGTTTTGTACCGGGTTCAAGGTCGATACAAAATTCAATTTCACGCTCTGGGGGTAGGCCAGGAAGTTCTTCAGGGAATACGTCAGGGAATTCTTTAACAATAGAAATATCATTCAAAACTGATGTATTTTTGTTTAGATCCGTGACATGAGCTAATAAAGCTTGACATCCGTTTTTCAATAAACGAATAGCTTTATGGCTTGAGATGACAGCGATTGATTTTAATGGTTTGGTTGCTTGAATTCGCATAATAGGTCGATTAGGAATATGAAAGCTAACAACCTTACGAAAATAATCAATTTTTGCATGATGAGTAGTTAACCAATAAATCCCTAGAATCACGTAAAATGCAAGTATTTTTAATGAAATAAGATCGACAGGTAATGTGTGGGTACCAACTTGAACTAAACAAGACTTATAAATCGTGGATGTAATGAAGGTTTCTCCCAATGGAGTTTCAATATATAAGTCAAAGTCTAATTTCTCCGGAATCAAATTTAATCGATGAGCGCAAGTAGGAGAAATAAAAGAATGGGTAGAACTGGTATCAAATAAAGTATAGACTTCGTTAGAGTTTATGATAAGCTTACCCGTGATGAACTCATTTGGGTTCCTTGCTTTCTGGGAGGTCACAACAAACGCTCTCCCTTGCACTACCGGTTTTAACTTTTCTGGGACGGCCTTTGGTGTCTCCATCTTGGCTGAACTTATTTTTGGTAAACGACAAAATCGAGCTAAATGACCTTCTCTTCCACAATTATAACATGCTTTAGACGGCATCGCGCAGTTTGGACTGATGTGCCCCTCCCCTCCGCATTTGAAACATATGATAGGTGGTCGTTCTCCTTCCTTAACAACGGGTGCTGGTGCTGACGTCTTTCCATCATTGTTGAATCTCCTCTTCTTGAAATGACCATTCTTATTGTTTTGGCCCTGATTACCACCGAAGTGGTTACCATTTCTGGCCTGTTGATTCCCTCCACGCTTGTTGTCACCGCTTCGATGACTGCTCTCACTGGTATTATCATTTTGCCGACTGCTCTCTTTTGGTTACGTTGACTCGTTATCGCGCTCCACTAACTGAGCCCTATTCACAACATCTGAATACAAATACAGTTTATGAGAAATAAGATGTTGACGTATCTCAGGTTTCAAACCTCGCAAAAATAATCGCGTCATTCGCTCTTCATTATCCACCAAGTGGGACGCAAACCGGGACAACTCAGCAAATTTAGCCTCATACTACGACACGGTCATATTATTCTGCTCCAATTTGATGAACTCCACCTCCTTCATGTGACGAACACTTTCGGAAAAGTATTTATCATTGAACAGCTCTTGGAACTTCTCCCAAGACATCTTCAGTGCGGTAGGTTGAGTACGCTTAATCGATTCCCACCAGTAATCTGCCTCTCCTCGCAACATAAAGGCGGCAAAGGGAACCTTTTGCTCCTCGGAGCATCCCAAGACATCAAATATCTTGGTAATCTGCTTTATCCATGTTTCCGCTATAAGTGGTTTTGGCTCTCCCTTAAACTCTGGTGGTCCCAGCTCCTTGAACTGTTTAGCGGTGACCGTCCGAGAGTTTTCAGTGTTCCACCTATATTTTGGACAGGAGCCGCTCTCGCCTGCTGTTGCATGAACTGCATAAAGTTTCTGAACATTCCATCATTCATCGTTTGGTAAGTGTTGTTGTTTGCATGAGGATTGTCACCTTCCTGATGCACATTATCCTGATTATTGATATGTGGTGAATCAACAGTCGCCTGTGCTCCATTGCTATTCTCAACATTCTCAGATGCCATTTTCAGATACTGCCACAAAATAGTTAATTGATATGTCAGATATTATCCTTATATTATGACCGACCAATTAAATACCATGCAAATAAACATAGGTAGGTCATACTAGCGAAGGAATTCCCCGTCTCTCCCTTCCTAGTTCTATTCTCACATCTTAGCCAGGGATCATATCCCTAAGCTCTGATACCAACTGTGACGCCCCCAAAATTAGGTATACATCACCCATCTTGGGTCGTCAGATACAAAGTACAGAATACAAATACAACTTACTAATAGAACTGTCGTGTACAATACGACAAAACATAAACTGCGAGTTTGAATACAAATATTATCTTCTAGAGAGTATTCATACTCAAAAGGAGTCCTCATTATATTTATTAACACACTATTACACAGAATAGTGAGGACTACTAACTAATACTATCATTCGAACCATCACTCCGTTCCCCGACTTGCCCCAGCTACGTTCTCATTTCCTGAAGAGAACAGTGAAAGAAAGGGTGAGCTCAACTAGCCCAGTAAGAAATATTATGACTAAGATAATGCAGAATAAATTATCATTAGCCTTCAACAATGTTAAACTGATAAAATATAATATACATCAAGTTTAACTGCAGCGGAACAAGCAATCCATTAAAAAAGTCAAGTAGAAAATAAACTCTACTATCTTTTATGATTTAAAGGTCTTTCAACACTGTTATCGCTGGGACTCAGCTTAATAAAATAATCCACATCATCGAATCACCCCTGCACTACGGCCAAGGATATTCGTGTATTCATTAATGGTCATGATCATGCCAACAACTGTCCATCAACGCACTACGGGCCAATGAGGACTTTTACCACATCATTTGTAACATTACGGTCATGATTATACCGAATAATCCCTGGTCATAATCATACCAAGTCCATCTATGCACTACAGGCCACAGATGACTTTTAACATTTTATAAACATGAGGATGATGACAATGATATAAGAATTCAATAAAACAAGTTTAAGAATTAATTTATCCAAGAATTAACAACGTCCAAATTGTCAACATGATACTGCTTTGTGGAGTAAAATTCAAGAATGCTTAGAAGAATATTTTTATGAAAAGATACTGGATGAAACGCAATTATCAAGGATATTCCACAAATTTCATGGAGTATAGAAGACAAAACTTAACCAACTGAGTATAATAAAGAATGGAATAACAAAAGAAATTACCATGCATGCGATAGACCGCACAGACAGGTTATTCCAACAGAATAATAAATAATGGAACCAGGTCCGGCGTAAACGCACAGACAGGATATTCCGACAGAATAATATATAATGGAACCAGGTCCGGCGTAAACGCACAGACATGATATTCCGACAGAATAATAAATAATGGAACCAGGTCTGGTGTAAAACACACAGACATGATGTTCCAACAGAATAATAACAAGACAGAACCAGGTCCAGTGTAAAACACACAGACAGGATGTTCCAACAGAATAATAATAAAAACGGAACCAGGTCCGGTGTAAAACACACAGACAGGATGTTCCAACAGAATAATAAAAGAATGTCACCAAGTATAGGGTAGACCGCGTATACAGGTTATTCCAACAGAATAATAATAAATGGAATAACAACAGTTCTCTTCATGAATAAGAAAGAATAACACCCCTTACCGTTTTAAAGAAGAGCTGAACTAAGGAAGTAGTTAAGTAGCAGAATACCCTTCTTCTCTCTCTCTATAGTTTCTCTCTATAGTTTCTCTCTCTAGAGTTCAGTGAATTCGTAAGAAATAATAAAGGAATGAGCTGCTATTTATAGAAAAATAGAATACATAGTAACTAATCCATGAACGGTCCAGATTGATTACTTTAATCTGACGGTCCATATTTAAAGAAAAATCTTTTAAATAAAATATAATATATTCTATTTATAGAATAACTTTAATAAAGTATTCTGTTTTATATAAAAAGATGTTTCTGTTTTATTACGTTAATAACACGAATAAAACAAAACGTCATTATCACTAAATAATTCATATTATTAACTGACAATAATTGAATCAAACTGAGTGACTTCTCACAAAAGCATTAATAATCAATACCGTGTGCTACTATGCAACCATACGTATTACTGTACTTTTACTACCGAGTAGTTCAACAGTATCAATGGTAAAACTTCTGCCGTTATTTTTAATAAAATATTTTTGTCGTTTTCTCAATCCGACTATAATTCTGTTGTGGGGTCCACCAATGATTGTACCGTTGTACGAATATTCCCTGTTAAAACGAATATTCCCCGACCAATCGAATATTATATAACAACTTGCGTACTTTGCAAAATTTATAAATATTACCCACAACTATAATATTATATCAAATTAACTCCATAATATTCAAAAATGATATTTATAGAAAATTCATCTTTATTTATAAAAGTTGGGGTCTTACACTTATCCCAACTTCCTTTGAAATCTAGAACACAGAGTCTTAATAGATCTTCAAGGGTTTGAATAGTCCATTCTGATTGCCCGTCCGTTTGAGGATGGTATGCTGAACTAAATCGTAAATCCGTGCCCATAGCTTTCTGCAAGCTAACCCAAAATCGTGAAGTGAATCTTGGGTCACGATCCAAAACTATGGATACTGGCATGCCATGCAATCTCACAATCTCATTCACGTACATACTAGCAAGACGTTCAAGGGAATAAGTCTCACGTATAGGCAAGAAATGAGCAGACTTGGTTAATCTATCAACAATAACCCAAATCGCATCTATACCTTGAGAACCCTTGGGAAGACCCGTAACAAAATCCATAGTAATGTGTTCCCACTTCCATTTCAGAATCTCAAGTGGTTGCAATGGACCCTTTGGTACTTGATGCTCCGCTTTTACACATTGATAAGTTAAACACCTCGAGATAAACTCCGCGATCTCTTTTTTCATATTGCTCCACCAAAATGTATGTCGAAGATCGTGATACAATTCGGTTCTCCCAGGATGGATTGTAAACGGTGTGTTGTGTGCCTCCATCATTATTCTATGCTTCAAGTCAAAATCGTTAGGAACACATAGTCTAGAGTTGACTCGAAGTATTCCTTCTTCATCGATTCTTGCTTCTGAAATAGCACCTTCTTGCACTTTCTTCTTCATACGCATCAGCTCTACGTCCGTAGCTTGAGCAGCTTTAACTTTATCGATTAAAGTCGGTTCTACTCGTATATCATCACGTGGGTCTCTAGAGTCATTAACTATATCTCTATCATTTATAAATTATACAAAATAGGTCTTTGTGTTCAACAATATCGCACTCGTACTCGCGTACAATCTTCTACTCAACGCGTCAGCTACCACGTTCGCTTTTCCAGGATGGTATGGTCAGAACATGTTCCGAATGAGTCGCCTCTTGAGCTATTGGAAAATCTTCTCGCATTCCTCGCTCCATATGAATTTTGTATCTTTCTGAGTCAGCTAAGTTAAAGGAGTAGCGATTCGAGAAAATCCTTCCACGAATCTCTGAAAGTAACCAGCTAAGCCCAGAAAGCTACGTACTTTGGTCACCGACTTCGGTTGCTCTCAATTGTGATTCATATCCTAATCTTGGATAGCACGTCACAATGTCACCTATTATTTTACCACCACACAAATATAGAGTCCCTTACGGAGAGTCTGGCTTTGGTGCATTCCACAAATTAAGTCACCAGATAGAGGCTCGGGTACCAACTTCTATAGTTGGGTTTTTAACTCCTGAAGTTCAATAGGAGCTATTCAATATGAGATTTTAGAAATGGGTTTTGTATCGGGTTGAAGATCAATACAAAAATTCAATATCACGCTCTGGGTTAGGCTAGGAAATTCTTCAGGAAATACGTCAGGAAATTCACTAACAACAGAAATATCATTCAAATCTGACGTATTTTTGTTCAAGTCCATGACATGGGCTAAGAAAGCTTGACATCTGTTTTTCAATAAACGAATAGCTTTGTGGTTTGATATGACAGTGACTGATTTTAGTGGTTTAGTAGTTTGAATTCGTATGACAGGTTGGTTAGGAATATGAAAACTAACAACCTTACGAAAATAATTAATTTTAGCATGATGAGTGGTTAACCAATCAATTCCTAAAATCACATCAAAAGCAAGTATATTTAAAGAGATAAGATCAATAGGTAATGTGATAGTGCCAACTTGGATCATGCAAGATTTATAAACTGTAGATGTAACGAAGGTTTCTCCTAACGGAGTCTCCACAGATAGGTCAAAGCCTAATTTCTCCGGAGTCAAGTTTAAACGTTGAGCACAAGCAGGAGAGATAAAGGAATGGGTAGAACCGATATCTAGTAAGGTATAAGCTTTGCAAGAATTTATAATTAACTAACCCGTTATACCTTCGTTCGGGTTCCTCGTATTTTGGCCAGTCACGACAAACGCTCTTCCATAAACCGCCGACTTTATTTTGTCCGTATCCGCCTTTGGTGTCACCGTTCCAGCTGGACTTGGTTTCGCTATAGTACAATCTCGAGCGATATGTCCTTCCTTTCCACAATTATAACATACCTTGAACTGTTGTGGGTAGTTTGGACTTATATGTCCCTCCTCTCCGCATCTGTAACATCTAACTGGCGATCGTTCTCCTCCCCTAGAATTTGTTCCTGGTGCTGGTGCTGCTATCGACGTCTTCTTGTCATCGTTAAATCTTCTCTTCTTGAAATTTCTACTTGACTCACCTCTCCTATTATCATGGCCACGATGACCACCCGAGTGGTTACCACTTTTGTCTGTATTTTTCCCTCCTCGCTGGTTCTCATCGCTCCGATGACTGTTGTCACCAGTATGACCCTGGTTGTGGTCCTTCGATTGAACATACTCATTATCTCGCTCTAATAATTGAGCCCTATTTACAACATCTGAATATAAAGAAAATTTATGAGAGATAAGATATTGCCGAATCTCGGATTTTAAACCTCTCAGAAACATCCTTGTCATTCGTTCCTCATTCTTGACCAAATGAGGTGCAAACCTGGATAACTCTGCAAACTTCGCCTCGTACTGGGACACCGTCATGTTGTTTTGTTCCAGTCACATAAACTCTACCTCCTTCATATGACGAATACTTTCAGGAAAGTACTTGTCATTAAATAGTTTCTGAAACGTTTCCCAAGACATGTTGAGTGCGTCAGGCTAGGTACGCTTCACAGATTCTCACCAGTAGTCTGCCTCACCGCGGAATATAAAGGTGGCAAATGGAACCTTCTGTTCCTCCGTGCATCCCAAGACATCTAATATCTAGGTAATTTGCTTGATCCACGTTTCCGCCATGATCAGATTCGGCTTTCCCTTAAATTCTGGTGGTCCCAATTCTTTGAACTGCTTGGCTGTGACAAACCGCGTGTTGTTATCATTTCCACCCGTATTTTGCACACGAGTCTCCCTCGTCTGATTTTGCATGAACTGCAAAAAGCTCCTAAACATTCCATCATTCATCGTTTGCTCGGTAACGTTATTTACAGGAGGAATATTGCCTTCCTGTTGCACGTTCTCCTGGGTGGTGATCAAAGGTGTCTCCACAGTCTGATTTACTCCATTATTAACGTTCTCAGCTGCCATTCTTAAATACTGCCATAAAACAAGGGTTAATAGTCATGTCATATATTATCCCTATACTCTGACCGACCAAATAAACACCAAATAAACTTAGTCAGGTCATACTAGCGAAGGAATTCCCATCTCTCCCCCCTAGTTCTTGTCTCACACCTCAGCCAGGGATCATATCCCTAAGCTTTGATACCAACTGTGACGCCCCCAAAATAGGTATACAACACCCATTCTGAGTCGCCAAATACATGGTACAGAAAGGAAACTACAACTTTAGTAATACAATTGTCGTGCAAAATACGACAACACATACTGTGAGTTTAAATACAAATATTGTCTTCTAGACAATATCTACACTCAAATAAGTCGTCAATACAATTATTTAAACACTATTTTACAGAAATAGTGAGGACTGCTAAAACATCTTTCTAGAACCATCACTCCATACCCCGACTAGATCCTGCTATGTTCTCTCCTCCTGAGAAGAAAAATGGAACAAAAAGGAAAAGGGTGAGCTCAACTAGCCCAGTAAAGAATATTATGACTAAGATAATATACAACAAATTATCATTAGTATTCAACATGGAAAAATCTGATAGAATATAATCGACAACAAGTTTTAGATCAACAACTGCAGCGGAAACAACAAACCATTAGAAGAGTCAAGTAGAGAATGAATTCTACTATCTTCTAAGATTTAAAAGTCCATCATCAATATTTTATCCCTGTAACATCAATTAATAATCATCTTTATCCAAATATTCATTTTTGCACTATAGGCCAAAGATATTCATTTGTATCACCTGTCAGTCATGTTCATCTCAACACCTGTTCATCTTTGCACTACAGGCCAAAGATATTCATCAAGTAATCATACATCTTTGCACTACAGGCCAAAGATATTCAGTAATATCATCATTTAGGACCGATGATGATGAAAAATATCTTAAAGAGAACGAATCCAGTGAGACAGAAGGACAAATATCAGAACTGTCCGAAGAAGAATGCGGAGAAAGAAAGTGGCAACAAGGGACCCAGTGGCGGAACCTTGGCAACTCGAGGACCTGCACAGCCAGGAAGACCAACTGCCCGTACATTCAACATGACGGTGCAGGACACTGTGGCTGCTCAGGAGGTCGCAACAGGTAATGATTTCGTTTAGAAATTTAATTACGCGAGTAAATTGAGTTAGATATTTCTATGAACTGTTTTCTTTTAAAGATTCAAGTCACAGGTTAGAATTTGAGACACAAATTAATATTGGGTTGATAAAAATGAATTGATGATACATCTTTAAAAGATTGTAAAGAATAAGAAAGCGGTGATTCCGAGGACGGAATCCTTTTAAGGAGGGGTGAATGTGATAACCCGAGATTTCGAATAATCAAAAATTTGCAAATAAATTTTTTTTATTAATATTAATATTAATTATCATTTATGTGACGAGTATCGGTGATACGTGTATCGAGAAGGTCAATTTGTGTATTGACTAATAAAATTAGAGTAGAGTTGTGCTTAACAGCTTTAGAAACCTTAACCCTAATTTCTGGAAAGGGATTCGATAGAAAATATAATTAAAATAATTATATTGATGAGTACGTGTTTGTACTGTATAGAATTTTTGATTGGTTAAGGTTTGAAATTTATAAAACCTAATAAGAGATTAGAAACCCTAATCTCAGGATTAGAAACTCTAACGTACCGTTCGAAGCCCTAATCGAAAGCCGGGAAACCCTAATTTTATATTCGGGAATTCTAAACCCTAAATTAGGAAAGCCTAATCCTAATTGGCAAGCCTATTGTGTGAATTAAACTTTAATATGATTAGAAAACCCTAATTATATTTTAGTTATATTAATTTCTATTTTACAAACCCTAATTGTAATTTAGAAAACTTATTTTTCTAATTTAAACCCTAATTCGTGGTTTGTAAACCCTAATGACCATTTTGACCCTAATTGCTAAATTAAGCAATTTTTGTGACGCCCCCAAAATAGGTCCAATCCATCCAACCCATTCTGAGTCGCCAAATACATGGTACAGCAAATAACTACAACTTTATTATTACAATTGTCGTGCAAAATACGACAACACATTTACTGTGAGTTTAAATACAAATATTGTCATCTAGACAGCATTCTTACTCAATTAAGTCCTCATTATACTTATTGACACACTATTTTACAAAATAGTGAGGACTACTACAATAACTGTCTTGAACCATCATTCCATACCCCGACTAGTACTCGCTACATTCTCGCCTCCTGAGAAGAAAAATGGAACAACAAGGAAAAGGGTGAGCTCAACTAGCCCAGTAAAGAATATTATGACTAAGATAATGTACAACAAATTATCCTTAGTCTTCAACAGGGAAAAATCTAATAGAATACAATAGACAACAAGTTTTAAATCAACAACTGCAGCGGAAACATCAATTCATTAGAAGAGTTAAGTAGAGAATGCAAACTACTATCTTCTATATATGAATTTAAAAGTTCATCGTCGATATTTTATCCCTGTAACATCAATCAATATATATCTAGAATCAAATATTCATCTTTGCACTACAGGCCAAAGATATTCATCAGTTGGTCATGTTCACCTCAACACCTGTTCATCTTTGCACTACGGGCCAAAGATATTCATCATAAAATCATCAATCTTTGCACTACAGGCCAAAGATATTCAGTAACATCATCATTTAGGACTGAGGATGATGAAAAATATTTTAGAGAAAACGAATCCAGTGAAACAAAAGAGTAAATATTAAGGATTCGTATTTCAGCTATTCCATGTCCAAAAATACCTCATAAACAATCATAGTGAAGTAAAATTCAAGAATGATCAAAATATGGATACAATCAAAGCTAGTATTCAGAATAGATATTTGGACGAAAAGAAGAAATTTTCATTTTCGGTGAATAGTAACTCGTGAATAGTAACTCATAAATAGTAACTAGTAACTCGTGAATAGTAACTCATGAATAGTAACCCCGACATGAAAAGTTCCAAATTTGATAAAAATTCAGATCAATACTTTGGCATAATGATATTGGAGAAAATAATATCATTTAAGAAGAAATAACATCCCTTACCTCGGAAAGACGGTACTTCTGACTGAAATACTATATATAGTGCTGAAGGAAACTTGCACCGTATAGCAACACTCAAAGTATCAAATACTGACAAGAATACGCTCGATATAGAGAGAGAAATAGAGAGAAACTTGTGTTTCTGGTGTGATTTTCAATTCTAACCTAAGCACCCTATTTATAGGAAAATGCTTAGAACACCAAAGCAGAAAATTGAATATAATATTAATATAATTATACAAATTTTCCTTAGCACACCACACCAGCTGATTTCAGCCATTAACACATGCCCACAAATGAAAAAAAACGTTTTTGTTAATATAATTATTTAAAACTTCCAAAAATCAATTATTTCGGAACTTCAGAACTTCAATAATTCATAATAAATAGCCCTTTTATCAGAAAATTCGAATCTCGCGAGTTTTTATAGGAAATTCAATTCTCTACAACTTTGCAGAAGAAAGTGTTTCCAAATTCCAAACAGAAATTGACCTAAATTCACAAACGGACGATTTTACAGTCCATAATAAATTTTCGGTCAAGAATTATGTCCACCAACACACAAAACATGTGTTAATCATTTAATGCCACAAAAATACTCTTCCTCCTCATATACTCATATATCCCACATTCATTGTAAAAATACCACCATCAATATATTATTAAAATAATATATTTAAATGAATTATTTTATCATAAAAAGATAAAATATTAATTTTCAACAATTGTCACATTAAAATTTTTCTCTATCTATATCCACATAAAATCACTATTTTCCTCATCATATAAATCAATAATTAATTATACACAAATAATATTACAGAACCACAGTACTGGCAACCAGGCCGTTCCCAGGAAAGATGGGGCTTTCCAATAAGGATCTCTCCTTACTGACGCTCAATTAGATGACCAAACCTCTCCTTAGACAGAACTTTCTAGACATTACCAATAATGTTATCTAATAATATTATTCAGATAATATGAATTATTGTTCCGATAATAGAAAATACTGTGTAGTGACAATTATTAAAACAACAGTAATATAAAATATCAAGGCAGCAATTATTGAATCAATAAAATACAATATTGAACAGTAATTACTGTAACAATTATTGAGTAGTGCCTTCTTACGTAAGAATCAATAATTGGTGAAATACCGTGTGCTACTGTGCAACAACGCGTATTACTGTGTTTTAACCACCAGGTATTCCAACAGTATTAACGGTAACAACTACGCCGTTATTTATAAACAACTTATTTTTGTCGTTTTCTTCATCCAATCACTTTCCGTTATGGGACCCACAAAAGACTGCGCCGTCGTACGAATATTCTCCGACAGTAAGAATATTCCACGACCAAGCGAATATTCCCCGACAACAATGAATATTTTATAACCACTTGCTTATTTAAAATATTTGCGCATTTTACCCATAACTAACCACATTAATCAAATCAACCCTTACTATTTCAGAATAATAAATAGAGGAAATTAAATTTCATTTATTAATAATTTGGGGTCTTACAACCTCCCCTCCTTGTGAAATTTCGTCCTCGAAATTGACATACGTACCTGGTGTTTCAAAAAGATGAGGATACCTCGCTTTCATTTCCGTTTCCAACTCCCAGGTCATTTCCTCAATAGCATGGTTTCTCCACAAAACTTTAACTTGTGGTATGACCTTCGTGCGTAGGACATGCTCCTTCCTATCCAAGATCTTGACAGGTACCTCCTCGTACGTTAAGTCTTTGGCTATCTCGTCTGGTTCTAACTCAATAACGTGGTTTGGGTCTTTCACATATTTACGAAGCATAGATATGTGAAAAACGTTATGAACACGAGACATGCTTGGAGGTAACGCAAGTCTATAGGCCACATTTCCTACTCTTTCAAGAATATGAAATGAACCAATAAATCGTGGATTGAGCTTTCCTCTCTTTCCAAATCTTGTAACTCCTTTCCATGGAGCTACACGTAATAATACATGATCCCCAATGTCAAATCCACGTCCTTTCGATGAAGATCCACATAACTCTTTTGTCGATCCTGTGCCGTTTGTATACGTTGTCGAATCGTTTGGATCTTTTCCGTAGTCATACGTACCAACTCTGGTCCCAACAACGTTGCTTCTCCCACCTCATCCCAACATACTGGAGAGCGACACTTTCGTCCATACAACGCTTCAAATGGAGCCACACCTATACTTGCCTGATAACTGTTATTGTAGGAGAATTCCACCAATGGTAGGTACTTATCCCAACTCCCTTTGAAATCTAGGACACAAAGTCTTAATAGATCTTCAAGAGTTTGAATAGTCCTCTCTGATTGTCCGTCCGTTTGAGGATGGTAAGCTGAACTAAATCGTAAATCCGTGCCTATAGCTTTTTGCAAGCTAACCCAAAATCTTGAAGTGAATCTTGGGTCACGATTCGAAACTATGGATACTGGCATGTCATGCAACCTCACAATCTCATTCACGTACATACTAGCAAGACGTTCAAGGAAATAAGTCTCCCATATCGGAAAGAAATGAGCAGACTTGGTTAATCTATCAACTATAACCCAAATTGCATTTATGCCTTGAGAAACCGTGGGAAGACCCGTAACGAAATCCATGGTAATGTGTTCCCACTTCCATTTCGGAATCTCAAGTGGTTGCAATGGACCCTTTGGTACTTGATGCTCTGCCTTTACACGTTGACAAGTTAAACACCTCGAGATAAACTTTGCAATCTCTCTCTTCATATTGTTCCACCAAAATGTATGTCGAAGATCACGATACATTTTAGTACTTCGAAGATGGATTGCAAATGGTGTATTGTGTGCCTCCATCATGATCTTGTACTTCAAATCAGAATCGTTAGAAACACAAAGTCTGGAGTGGACTCGAAGTATTCCTTCTTCATCGATTCTTGCTTCTGGAATAGCACCTTCTTGTACTTTCTTCTTCATACGCATCAGCTCCCGGTCTGTGGCTTAAGCAACTTTAACTTTATCGATTAAAGTTGATTCTACGCGTATACTTGACATCATCGCACTCGTTCCTGCATATGATCTTCTACTCAATGCGTCAGCTACCGCGTTCGCTTATTCAGGATGATATTGGATGGTATGATCGAAATCTTTCAACAGCTCGAGCCAACATCGGTGTCGCATGATGAATTCTTAGAAGCTCTTCTCGCATTCCTCGGTCCATTCGAAGTTTGTATCTTTTCGAGTCAGCTGAGTTAATGGAGTAGCGATTCGAGAAAATTCTTACACGAATCTCTGATAACAACCAGCTAAGCCTAGAAAGCTACGTATTTTGATTACTGACTTAGGTTGCTCTCAACTGTGACTCATATCCCAATCTTGGATAGCACGTCACAATGACACCTATCAGTTTACTACCGCACGAATATGGCATCCCCTACGGAGAGTCTGGATTCAATGCATTCCACAAAGGAAGTCACCAGATAGAGGCTCGATTATCAACTTCTATAGTTGGGTTTTTAACTCCTGAAGTTCAATAGGAGCCATTCGATATGAGATTTTAGAAATGAGTTTTGTACCAGATTCAAAGATGATACAAAATTCAATATCACGCGTAGGCCAAGAAATTCTTCAGGAAATACGTCAGGGATTTACTAACAATAGAAATATCATTCAAATCTGACGTATTTTTGTTCAAGTCCATAACATGGCTAAGAAAGCTTGACATCCGTTTTTCAATAAACGAATGACTTTACGGCTTGATATGAAAGAGTTTGACTTCAATAGTTTGGTTGCTTGGATTTGAATAACAGGTTGCTTAGGAATATGAAAACTAACAACCTTACGAAAGCAATCAATTTTGGCATGATGAGTAGTTAACCAATCACATCAAAAGCAAGTATCTTTAAAGAGATAAGATCAACAGGTAATGTGATGGTGCCAACTTGGATCAAACAAGATTTATAAACAGTGGATGTAACGAAAGTTTCTCCTAACGGAGTTTCCACAGATAAATCAAAGTCTAATTTCTCCGGAGTCAAGTTTAAACGTTGAGCACAAGCAGGAGAAATAAATGAATGGGTAGAATCGGTATCTAATAAGGTATAGACTTCGCAAAAATTTATAATTAACTAACCCGTGCTAACTTCGTTCGGGTTCCTCGCATTCTGACCAGTCACGAAAAACGCTCTTCCAGGAACCGTTGACTTTGACTTTTCTGGGACAGCTTTTTGAGTCACCACCCCCGTTGGACTTGGTTTCGCTACAGTACAATCTCGAGCGATATGTCCTTCCTTTCCACAGTTATAACATACCATAAACTATTGTGGACAGTTTGGGCTGATATGTCCTTCTTTTCCGCACTTATAGCATATGACCAGTGGTCGTTCTCCTCCCTTGGAACTAGTTGCTGTTGGTGCTGACGTATTCGTATTATCATTGTTGAATCTCCTTTTTTTAAAATTTCCTCCCGACTCGCTTCTTCTATTCTCATGGCCATGATTACCACCAGAGTGGTTGCCGTTCTTGTCCGTATTCTTCTTTCTCCGCTGGTTATCATTGTTCTGATGACTGTTGTCACCGATATGATCCTGGTTGTGGTCCCTCGGTTGACCGTACTCGTTATCTCGCTCTAATAATTGAGCCCTGTTGACAACATCTGAATAGAGAGAAAATTTATGAGAAATGAGATATTGACGTATGTCGGGTTTCAAACCTCTCAGAAACATCCGCGTCATACGTTCCTCATTCTCCACCAAATGAGGTGCAAACCTGGACAACTCTGCAAACTTCGCCTCGTACTGGGACACCGTCATGTTATTCTGCTCCAGTCTAATAAACTCTACCTCCTTCATATGACGAACACTTTCAGGAAAGTATTTGTCATTGAACAGTTTCTGAAATGTCTCCCAATACATGCTGAGTGCGGCTGGATGGGTACGTTTCACAGACTCCCACCAGTAGTCTGCCTCGCCACGGAATATAAAGGTGGCGAATGGAACCTTCTGTTCCTCCGTGCATCCCAAGACATCAAATATCTTGGTAATTTGCTTGACCCATGTCTCCGCCTTAATCGGATCTGGCTTTCCCCAGAATTTTGGTGGTCCCAACTCTTTGAACTGCTTGGCTGTGACCAGCTGTGCGTTGCCATTGTTTCTTCCTATATTTTGAACAGGAATCTCCTTCGTCTAGTTTTGCATGAATCGCAAAAAGTTTCTAAACATCTCATCGTTCATCTTCTGCTCAGTGGTGTTGTTCACAGGAGGAACATTGCCAGCCTGTTGCACGTTCTCCTCGTTGGTGAGTACAGGTGTCTCCACAGTTTCATTTACTCCACTGTTAACATTCTCAGTCGACATTCTCAAATACTGCCATAAAATAAGGGTTAATTTAACAAATTAACATATCACATAATACCCCTATATTATGACCGACCAACAAATAAGCTTAGGCAGGACACACTAGCGAAGGATTTACTCGTCTCTCCCCTCCTAGTTCAATTCTCCGATCTCCGCCAGAGATCATATCCCTAAGCTCTGATACCAACTGTGACGCCCCCAAAATAGGTCCAATCCATCCAACCCATTCTGAGTCGCCAAATACATGGTACAGAAAATAACTACAACTTTATTATTACAATTGTCGTGCAAAATACGACAACACATTTACTGTGAGTTTAAATACAAATATTGTCATCTAGACAGTATTCATACTTAATTAAGTCCTTATTATACTTATTGATACACTATTTTACAAAATAGTGAGGACTACTACAATAACTGTCTTGAACCATCATTCCATACCCCGACTAGTACTCGCTACATTCTCGCCTCCTGAGAAGAAAAATGGAACAGCAAGGAAAATGGTGAGCTCAACTAGCCCAGTAAAGAATATTATGACTAAGATAATGTACAACAAATTATCCTTAGTCTTCAACAGGGAAAAATCTAATAGAATACAATAGACAACAAGTTTTAAATCAACAACTGCAGCGGAAACATCAATTCATTAGAAGAGTTAAGTAGAGAATGCAAACCACTATCTTCTATATATGAATTTAAAAGTTCATCGTCGATATTTTATCCCTGTAACATCAATCAATATATATCTGGAATCAAATATTCATCTTTGCACTACAGGCCAAAGATATTCATCAGTTGGTCATGTTCACCTCAACACCTGTTCATCTTTGCACTACGGGCCAAAGATATTCATCATAAAATCATCAATCTTTGCACTACAGGCCAAAGATATTCAGTAACATCATCATTTAGGACTGAGGATGATGAAAAATATTTTAGAGAAAACAAATCCAGTGAAACAAAAGAGTAAATATTAAGGATTCGTATTTCAGCTATTCCATGTCCAAAAATACCTCATAAACAATCATAGTGAAGTAAAATTCAAGAATGATCAAAACATGGATACAATCAAAGCTAGTATTCAGAATAGATATTTGGATGAAAAGAAGAAATTTTCATTTTCGGTGAATAGTAACTCGTGAATAGTAACTCGTGAATAGTAACTCATGAATAGTAACTCGTGAATAGTAACTCATGAATAGTAACCCCGACATGAAAAATTCCAAATTTGATAAAAATTCAGATCAATACTTCGGCATAATGATATTGAAGAAAATAATATCATTTAAGAAGAAATAACATCCCTTACCTCGGAAAGACGGTACTTCTGACTGAAATACTAGATATAGTGCTGAAGGAAACTTGCACCGTATAGCAACACTCAAAGTATCAAATAATGACAAGAATACGCTCGATATAGAGAGAGAAATAGAGAGAAACTTGTGTTTCTGGTGTGATTTTCAATTCTAACCTAAGCACCCTATTTATAGGAAAATACTTAGAACACCAAAGCAGAAAATTGAATATAATATTAATATAATTATACAAATTTTCCTTAGCACACCACACCAGCTGATTTCAGCCATTAACACATGCCCACAAATGAAAAAAAACGTTTTTGTTAATATAATTATTTAAAACTTCCAAAAATCAATTATTTCGGAACTTCAGAACTTCAATAATTCATAATAAATAGCCCTTTTATCAGAAAATTTGAATCTCGCGTGTTTTTATAAGAAATTCAATTCTCTACAACTTTGCCGAAGAAAATTTTTCCAAATTCCAAACAGAAATTGACCGAAATTCACAAACGGACGATTTTACAGTCAATAATAAATTTTCGGTCAAGAATTATGTCCACCAACACACAAAACATGTGTTAATCATTTAATGCCACAAAAATATTCTTCCTCCTCATATACTCATATATCCCACATTCATTGTAAAAATACCACCATCAATATATTATTAAAATAATATATTTAAATGAATTATTTTATCATAAAAAGATAAAATATTAATTTTCAACAATTGTCACATTAAAATTTTTCTCTATCTATATCCACATAAAATCACTATTTTCTTCATCATATAAATCAATAATTAATTATACACAAATAATATTACAGAACCACAGTACTGACAACCAGGCCGTTCCCAGGAAAGAGGGGGCTTTCCAATAAAGATCTCTCCTTACTGACGCGCAATTAGATGACCAAACCTCTCCTTAAACAGAACTTTCTAGACATTGCCAATAATGTTATCTAATAATATTATTCAGATAATATGAATTATTGTTCCGATAATAGAAAATACTGTGTAGTGACAATTATTAAAACAACAGTAATATAAAATATCAACGCAGCAATTATTGAATCAATAAAATACAATATTGAATAGTAATTACTGTAACAATTATTGAGTAGTGCCTTCTTACGTAAGAATCAATAATTGGTGCAATACCGTGTGCTACTGTGCAACAACGCGTATTACTGTGTTTTAACCACCGGGTATTCCAACAGTATTAACGGTAACAACTACGCCGTTATTTATAAACAACTTATTTTTGTCGTTTTCTTCATCCAATCACTTTCCGTTATGGGGCCCACAAAAGACTGCGCCGTCGTACGAATATTCTCCGACAGTAAGAATATTCCACGACCAAGCGAATATTCCCCGACAACAATGAATATTTTATAACCACTTGCTTATTTAAAATATTTGCGCATTTTACCCATAACTAACCACATTAATCAAATCAACCCTTACTATTTCAGAATAATAAATAGAGGAAATTAAATTTCATTTATTAATAATTTGGGGTCTTACAACCTCCCCTCCTTATGAAATTTCGTCCTCGAAATTGACATACGTACCTGGTGTTTCAAAAAGATGAGGATACCTCGCTTTCATTTCCGTTTCCAACTCCCAGGTCATTTCCTCAATAGCATGGTTTCTCCGCAAAACTTTAACTTGTGGTATGACCTTCGTGCGTAGGACATGCTCCTTCCTATCCAAGATCTTGACAGGTACCTCCTCGTACATTAAGTCTTCGGCTATCTCGTCTGGTTCTAACTCAATAACGTGGTTTGGGTCTTTCACATATTTACGAAGCATAGATATGTGAAAAACGTTATGAACACGAGACATGCTTGGAGGTAACGCAAGTCTATAGGCCACATTTCCTACTCGTTCAAGAATATGAAATGAACCAATAAATCGTGGATTGAGCTTTCCTCTCTTCCCAAATCTTGTAACTCCTTTCCATGGAGCTACACGTAATAATACATGATCCCCAATGTCAAATTCCACGTCCTTTCGATGAAGATCCACATAACTCTTTTGTCGATCCTGTGCCGTTTGTATACGTTGTCGAATCGTTTGGATCTTTTCCGTAGTCATACATACCAACTCTGGTCCCAACAACGTTGCTTCTCCCACCTCATCCCAACATACTGGAGAGCGACACTTTCGTCCATACAACGCTTCAAATGGAGCCACACCTATACTTGCCTGATAACTGTTATTGTAGGAGAATTCCACCAATGGTAGGTACTTATCCCAACTCCCTTTGAAATCTAGGACACAAAGTCTTAATAGATCTTCAAGAGTTTGAATAGTCCTCTCTGATTGTCCGTCCGTTTGAGGATGGTAAGCTGAATTAAATCGTAAATCCGTGCCTATAGCTTTTTGCAAGCTAACCCAAAATCTTGAAGTGAATCTTGGGTCACGATCCGAAACTATGGATACTGGCATGGCATGCAACCTCACAATCTCATTCACGTACATACTAGCAAGACGTTCAAGGAAATAAGTCTCCCATATCGGAAAGAAATGAGCAGACTTGGTTAATCTATCAACTATAACCCAAATAGCATTTATGCCTTGAGAAACCGTGGGAAGACCCGTAACGAAATCCATGGTAATGTGTTCCCACTTCCATTTCGGAATCTCAAGTGGTTGCAATGGACCCTTTGGTACTTGATGCTCCGCCTTTACACGTTGACAAGTTAAACACCTCGAGATAAACTTTGCAATCTCTCTCTTCATATTGTTCCACCAAAATGTATGTCGAAGATCACGATACATTTTAGTACTTCCAGGATGGATTGCAAATGGTGTATTGTGTGCCTCCATCATGATCTTGTACTTCAAATCAGAATCGTTAGAAACACAAAGTCTGGAGTGGACTCGAAGTATTCCTTCTTCATCGATTCTTGCTTTTGGAATAGCACCTTCTTGTACGTTCTTCTTCATACGCATCAGCTCCCGGTCTGTGGCTTAAGCAACTTTAACTTTATCGATTAAAGTTGATTCTACGCGTATACTTGACATCATCGCACTCGTTCCTGCATATGATCTTCTACTCAATGCGTCAGCTACCGCGTTCGCTTATTCAGGATGGTATTGGATGGTATGATCGAAATCTTTCAACAGCTCGAGCCAACATCGGTGTCGCATGATGAATTCTTGGAAGCTCTTCTCGCATTCCTCGGTCCATTCGAAGTTTGTATCTTTTCGAGTCAGCTGAGTTAATGGAGTAGCGATTCGAGAAAATTCTTACACGAATCTCTAATAACAACCAGCTAAGCCTAGAAAGCTACGTATTTTGATTACTGACTTAGGTTGCTCTCAACTGTGACTCATATCCCAATCTTGGATAGCATGTCACAATGACACCTATCAGTTTACTACCGCACGAATATGGCGTCCCCTACGGAGAGTCTGGATTCAATGCATTCCACAAAGGAAGTCACCAGATAGAGGCTCGATTATCAACTTCTATAGTTGGGTTTTTAACTCCTGAAGTTCAATAGGAGCCATTCGATATGAGATTTTAGAAATGAGTTTTGTACCAGATTCAAAGATGATAAAAAATTCAATATCACGCGTAGGCCAAGAAATTCTTCAGGAAATACGTCAGGGATTTACTAACAATAGAAATATCATTCAAATCTGACGTATTTTTGTTCAAGTCCATAACATGGCTAAGAAAGCTTGACATCCGTTTTTCAATAAACGAATGACTTTACGGCTTGATATGAAAGAGTTTGACTTCAATAGTTTGGTTGCTTGAATTTGAATAACAGGTTGCTTAGGAATATGAAAACTAACAACCTTACGAAAGCAATCAATTTTGGCATGATGAGTAGTTAACCAATCACATCAAAAGTAAGTATCTTTAAAGAGATAAGATCAACAGGTAATGTGATGGTGCCAACTTGGATCAAACAAGATTTATAAACAGTGGATGTAACGAAAGTTTCTCCTAACGGAGTTTCCACAGATAAATCAAAGTCTAATTTCTCCGGAGTCAAGTTTAAACGTTGAGCACAAGCAGGAGAAATAAATGAATGGGTAGAATCGGTATCTAATAAGGTATAGACTTCGCAAAAATTTATAATTAACTAACCCGTGCTAACTTCGTTCGGGTTCCTCGCATTCTGACCAGTCACGAAAAACGCTCTTCTAGGAACCGTTGACTTTGACTTTTCTGGGACAGCTTTTTGAGTCACCACCCCCGTTGGACTTGGTTTCGCTACAGTACAATCTCGAGCGATATGTCCTTCTTTTCCACAGTTATAACATACCATAAACTATTGTGGACAGTTTGGGCTGATATGTCCTTCTTTTCCGCACTTATAGCATATGACCAGTGGTCGTTCTCCTCCCTTGGAACTAGTTGCTGTTGGTGCTGACGTATTCGTATTATCATTGTTGAATCTCCTTCTTTTAAAATTTCCTCCCGACTCGCTTCTTCTATTCTCATGGCCATGATTACCACCAGAGTGGTTGCCGTTCTTGTCCGTATTCTTCTTTCTCCGCTGGTTATCATTGTTCTGATGACTGTTGTCACCGATATGATCCTGGTTGTGGTCCCTCGGTTGACCGTACTCGTTATCTCGCTCTAATAATTGAGCCCTGTTGACAACATCTGAATAGAGAGAAAATTTATGAGAAATGAGATATTGACGTATGTCGGGTTTCAAACCTCTCAGAAACATCCGCGTCATACGTTCCTCATTCTCCACCAAATGAGGTGCAAACCTGGACAACTCTGCAAACTTCGCCTCGTACTGGGACACCGTCATGTTATTCTGCTCCAGTCTAATAAACTCTACCTCCTTCATATGACGAACACTTTCAGGAAAGTATTTGTCATTGAACAGTTTCTGAAATGTCTCCCAATACATGCTGAGTGCGGCTGGATGGGTACGTTTCACAGACTCCCACCAGTAGTCTGCCTCGCCACGGAATATAAAGGTGGCGAATGGAACCTTCTGTTCCTCCGTGCATCCCAAGACATCAAATATCTTGGTAATTTGCTTGACCCATGTCTCCGCCTTAATCGGATCTGGCTTTCCCCAGAATTTTGGTGGTCCCAACTCTTTGAACTGCTTGGCTGTGACCAGCTGTACGTTGCCATTGTTTCTTCCTATATTTTGAACAGGAATCTCCTTCGTCTAGTTTTGCATGAATCGCAAAAAGTTTCTAAACATCTCATCGTTCATCGTCTGCTCAGTGGTGTTGTTCACAGGAGGAACATTGCCAACCTGTTGCACGTTCTCCTCGTTGGTGAGTACAGGTGTCTCCACAGTTTCATTTACTCCACTGTTAACATTCTCAGTCGACATTCTCAAATACTGCCATAAAATAAGGGTTAATTTAACAAATTAACATATCACATAATACCCCTATATTATGACCGACCAACAAATAAGCTTAGGCAGGACACACTAGCGAAGGATTTACTCGTCTCTCCCCTCCTAGTTCTATTCTTCGATCTCTGTCAGAGATCATATCCCTAAGCTCTAATACCAACTGTGACGCCCCCAAAATAGGTCCAATCCATCCAACCCATTCTGAGTCGCCAAATACATGGTACAGAAAATAACTACAACTTTATTATTATAATTGTCGTGCAAAATACGACAACACATTTACTGTGAGTTTAAATACAAATATTGTCATCTAGACAGTATTCATACTCAATTAAGTCCTCATTATACTTATTGATACACTATTTTACAAAATAGTGAGGACTACTAAAATAACTGTCTTGAACCATCATTCCATACCCCGACTAGTACTCGCTACATTCTCGCCTCCTGAGAAGAAAAATGGAACAACAAGGAAAAGGGTGAGCTCAACTAGCCCAGTAAAGAATATTATGACTAAGATAATGTACAACAAATTATCCTTAGTCTTCAACAGGGAAAAATCTAATAGAATACAATAGACAACAAGTTTTAAATCAACAACTGCAGCGGAAACATCAATTCATTAGAAAAGTTAAGTAGAGAATGCAAACTACTATCTTCTATATATGAATTTAAAAGTTCATCGTCGATATTTTATCCCTGTAACATCAATCAATATATATCTGGAATCAAATATTCATCTTTGCACTACAGGCCAAAGATATTCATCAGTTGGTCATGTTCACCTCAACACCTGTTCATCTTTGCACTACGGGCCAAAGATATTCATCATAAAATCATCAATCTTTGCACTACAGGCCAAAGATATTCAGTAACATCATCATTTAGGACTGAGGATGATGAAAAATATTTTAGAGAAAACAAATCCAGTGAAACAAAAGAGTAAATATTAAGGATTCGTATTTCAGCTATTCCATGTCCAAAAATACCTCATAAACAATCATAGTGAAGTAAAATTCAAGAATGATCAAAACATGGATACAATCAAAGCTAGTATTCAGAATAGATATTTGGATGAAAAGAAGAAATTTTCATTTTCGGTGAATAGTAACTCGTGAATAGTAACTCGTGAATAGTAACCCCGACATGAAAAGTTCCAAATTTGATAAAAATTCAGATCAATACTTCGGCATAATGATATTGAAGAAAATAATATCATTTAAGAAGAAATAACATCCCTTACCTCGGAAAGACGGTACTTCTGACTGAAATACTAGATATAGTGCTGAAGGAAACTTGCACCGTATAGCAACACTCAAAGTATCAAATACTCACAAGAATACGCTCGATATAGAGAGAGAAATAGAGAGAAACTTGTGTTTCTGGTGTGATTTTCAATTCTAACCTAAGCACCCTATTTATAGGAAAATGCTTAGAACACCAAAGCAGAAAATTGAATATAATATTAATATAATTATACAAATTTTCCTTAGCACACCACACAAGCTGATTTCAGCCATTAACACATGCCCACAAATGAAAAAAAACGTTTTTGTTAATATAATTATTTAAAACTTCCAAAAATTAATTATTTCGGAACTTCAGAACTTCAATAATTCATAATAAATAGCCCTTTTATCAGAAAATTCGAATCTCGCGAGTTTTTATAGGAAATTCAATTCTCTACAACTTTACAGAAGAAAGTTTTTCCAAATTCCAAACAGAAATTGACCTAAATTCACAAACGGACGATTTTACAGTCAATAATAAATTTTCGGTCAAGAATTATGTCCACCAACACACAAAACATGTGTTAATCATTTAATACCACAAAAATACTCTTCCTCCTCATATACTCATATATCCCACATTCATTGTAAAAATACCACCATCAATATATTATTAAAATAATATATTTAAATGAATTATTTTATCATAAAAAGATAAAATATTAATTTTCAACAATTGTCACATTAAAATTTTTCTCTATCTATATCCACATAAAATCACTATTTTCCTCATCATATAAATCAATAATTAATTATACACAAATAATATTACAGAACCACAGTACTGGCAACCAGGCCGTTCCCAGGAAAGATGGGGATTTCCAATAAGGATCTCTCCTTACTGACGCGCAATTAGATGACCAAACCTCTCCTTAGACAGAACTTTCTAGACATTGCCAATAATGTTATCTAATAATATTATTCAGATAATATGAATTATTGTTCCGATAATAGAAAATACTGTGTAGTGACAATTATTAAAACAACAGTAATATAAAATATCAACGCAGCAATTATTGAATCAATAAAATACAATATTGAACAGTAATTACTGTAACAATTATTGAGTAGTGCCTTCTTACGTAAGAATCAATAATTGGTGCAATACCGTGTGCTACTGTGCAACAACGCGTATTACTGTGTTTTAACCACCGGGTATTCCAACAGTATTAACGGTAACAACTACGCCGTTATTTATAAACAACTTATTTTTGTCGTTTTCTTCATCCAATCACTTTCCGTTATGGGGCCCACAAAAGACTGCGCCGTCGTACGAATATTCTCCGACAGTAAGAATATTCCTCGACCAAGCGAATATTCCCTGACAACAATGAATATTTTATAACCACTTGCTTATTTAAAATATTTGCGCATTTTACCCATAACTAACCACATTAATCAAATCAACCCTTACTATTTCAGAATAATAAATAGAGAAAATTAAATTTTATTTATTAATAATTTGGGGTCTTACAATTTTAATTAGGGATATTAATCCTAATTAGCAAGATTGAATTTTATGATTATGAAATATTAATATAATTATTGAATCCTAATTATAATTTGGGATTATTAATTTTCTTTTTTGGAAACCGAAATTTAAAAATTTTGAAAATTAAATTGCAATCCTAAAGTGTTTAAATCCTAAACCCTAAAGGGTCCAAACCCTAAACCCTATCCCAAACCTTAAACCCTAAAGATTTGTACAATTGACAAGAATGCCATTAAAATTATTTTATAAATGTCAAAAATGCCCTTTATGGATATTTTATTAGATTACTTGTAAATCTTGCCAAATCAAGAGTTGGCAACCAACTATGTTGACTTAGTGACTTTAAATCTAAGAATTTCAGCCCTACTTGACAGCCAATATCAGATCATACATGCATCTACACAATATATATATGTTATGAGATTGAAAAAAATCACCAAAGTTAGTCATTTTTCATTTTCCATGTCTTAATATACTTTAAACCATCATCATATCGAACAAAGGGAATGGTCAAACTAGGCCTGTCGATCATGGTTGCCGTTTCTGGAAAACCCAGAATCCAGAAGAACCAAATTTCTGACAGGATTTGACCGAACTTAATCTGGCAATGTGTTGTTGATTAACTTATCTGTTGATTCCTATATGTTCTTTGACACTTGTACTACATATTTGAACCATAATATCGACCTGTTAATGAACCGAACCTATATTACAATGAGCTGGAAAGTGTCGGGTCGACACTGTCTGGGTTTCTGGGTTACCCAGAAAGCCCAGAATTGGTCTGACAGCTTCTTTGAAGCTCTGGATCTTTCAGGATTGTTGTTGTTTGACCGAGATAATACTTGGTAATTGTAATACTACATATGTACTACATGATTGAGCCATAAGTTAGTCCAAAACATGATCAGGCTGGAAATTACACTCGGTCAAATGTGCACCCTTGAAACATTGTCTGACAGTGTTCTTGAGCCAAGAACACCAAAGACAACAGACAAGTGTCGCTAAAGGCTATTAGCGACGGTTTTAATTATTTTATTTTCTAAATATTCCGGAAATTATTTAAAAATAGAAATAAATTCTAAAAATTACCAAAAATGGTTTTAAAATTAATTTAAATTATGAAAAATAATTTCTGACCAATTGGAATATTTTTCTTTAATATTTATAATTATTTAAATATTAAAAGTATTTAATTTATTTAATTAGTGTATTAAATAAATTAGAAAAAAATGATTTAATATTATGAAAAATCATTTTAAATAAGAATAATGTATTTAAAAATATTTTGAGTTATAAAATGTGACTTTTAATATTTTTAGAGAATTTTCATTAATAATTTAATATTAATGATATTAGATTTATTTAATTACTAAATTAAATAAATAAGTTAAAAATGATTTTAATGATTTAAAAATTATTTTAAATAAGAATAAAGTGTTAGAAAATATTTTAAATTATAAAATATAATTTTTAATATTTTTGGAGAATTCTCATTAATAAATTAATATTAATGATATTAGATTTATTTAATTATAATATTAAATAAATGAATTAAAAATAATTTTATTGATTTAAAAATTATTTAAAAATGAGAAAAATGTTTTAAAAATATTTTAAGTTATAATTAATGACTTTTAATATTTTGATAATAATTACATTAATATTTAAATATTAATGGTTATGATTTAAAAATGATTTTAAATACTTTAAAATTCATTTAAGAAGAATATTGATGATTTAAAAATATTTTAAGTTATTAACAATAACTTTAATATTTTGACAAATATAACATTAATATTTTTATATTATTAAATATTAATGATAATAAGATTATTTGATAATTAAATCATTTAAAAATGATTTAAGTGTTTGAAAAAATATTATAAATTATAATAATTGTTTATAAATTATTAAAAGCCTCCGGAAAATATTATAAACGATATTTGATTTATCTAAAATAATATTAAAGCTTAGAGACTAAGTTTAATTGATAATCAATGTGTTAATTATCGGATAGGGTGACCAGAACACCGAGAATGGATCGAAGTTCACCCAGGCCGAACTAGTTAGACTTATTAAGTGTTTGTATAGGTTATAAACACTAATGTGGTTATGTGGTAGTGTGTCTAGGAGAAATTTAACTGTAAAATATAGTGTTACGTGTTATGTATGATTATTCTAATTGTGAGACCGACATTATTGAATATAGGTCTTACGAACGCAGTTAATTATATTGTGTAATTGTAATCAACGCGAAAGGCAAGTTTCCTAACTCAACCTTGAGTTATATTCATTCAATTATTTTAATGGTTAATTATTGATAATTATACCATGTCTAGAGAATTTATTGTTGATTATTCGCAGTTAGTGCATGATTAAAATTCAAATTAAATTACTGATTCAGAAAATATATATTCGTAAAATTACTGTTGTTGGATATTTATATCTGTAGAAACTAATATTGACAGTACATATAATTCCTGTTTATTGTCAAATTATATTGAGAAATGTCTTAGCTAATTATTCTGGCTAGACAAACATTTGTTAGAAGTTGATAAATACGAGAAGAGAAATCAATTGTTATTAATAGATCGATGCCAATTGTTTTGACTAGATCAATAAGTAGATAGAATTTGAAATCACAATATTTCGTTGTTAAATCAAAAATCTTGATTCTGAGACTGAGAAGAACAACCTTTTATATAAAGGGAACATTTTGGGTCGTATATTCGACCATTGCGCGTTGTTAAGTATTATGCATAATATAGGGTACAAGGAGTTGGCCGGATCTAAGTATTTGCAGAGGGGTATGATTTAATCTTTATGGTTATCTGATACACCTGGGTATATCAAAGTCCAATCTTTGATAGTAACTCGAGAAGAGAAGTTCTAGATCTAGTGTGATCACTCAACATAAATCTGGAAAACATTCCACTTTGCTATTGCGTAGAATTAATTCTTGATTATTCAATAGAATATCGTAGAAACTTTGAAAGCGTTGTACTCTTTCATTATCAAATTATTGTGTTGCCTAGAATACGAGAAGACTTGTTATTTGAATAACGATTTGTTCAGCTATTTCAAAGTTCACCGAACTTTGGTTTCATTCTATCAAAATAGATAGTCTGTTCTTATTGATTCGTATACATTTATTGTATATTTTAACTTACGGGGAAAACTAGTTGCTCACCCTTGCTATAAATAAAATATTTCAGCTAGGAACGAAGAGGCCAGCGGGTCAAAGAAGAACAAAGGCAAATACAAGATGCTGGAATAATGTTATGAACATTATTATTATGATGTTGTATTGTAAACCCTTTTTGTTTAGGTAAGGGGTATGTTTGTAAATTTAAGGTTAGCAAACCTGGGACTTATGTATTAACAACTTATGTTAATGAGTTATGTAGTCCTATTTATATTTAAATGAGTAGTTAGATGTTATTATATTGTGGATCGTGAACACCAAACTCGGGGGTCAGGTAACCCAAATTTGGGGGTGTCACAAGGTGGGTGAAACAAGGTTGTTGGGACCGAAGTTGGTACGTATGACTACGGAAAAGATTCAAACGATCCGGTAACGTATAAAAACCTCACAAGATCGACAAAAGAGTTATGATGATCTTCATCGAAATGATGTGGAATTTGATATTGGAGATCATGTGTTGCTCAATGAAAAGGAGTTACGAGATTTGAAATGAAAGAAAAGCTCAATCCTCGATTCATTGGTCCATTTTTAATCCTCGATCGAGTAGGAACTGTGGCTTATAGACTCGCTTTACCGTCATGTATGTCTCGTGTTCATAACGTTTTTCATATATCCATGTTACGTAAATATGTGGAAGACCCGAACCACATTATTGAGTTAGAACCGGACGAAAAAGCAGAAGATTTGACGTATAAAGAGGTTCATGTTCAAATCTTGGATAAGAAGGAACATATTCTATGCTCCAAGGTTATACTTCAAGTTAAAATTTTGTGGAGAAACCACGATGTTGAGGAAATGACCTAGGAGTTAGAATCTGAAATAAAATCAAGGTATCCTTACCTCTTCGACATACCAGGTACGTACCCTAATTTTGAGGGCGAAATTTCATAAGAAGGGGAGGTTGTAAGACCCCAATTTTTTTTAATAAAGATAATTTTTCTATAAATATCATTTTTAAATATTATGGAATGAATTTGATATAATGTTATAGTTGTGGGTAATATTTATAAATTTTGCAAAGTACGCAAGTTGTTATATAATATTCGATTGGTTAGGGAATATTCATTTTAACAGGGAATATTCGTACGACGGCACAATCATTGGTGGCCCCCACAACGAAATTATTGTCAGATTGAGAAAACGGCAAAAATATTTTATGAAAATAACGGCGGAAGTTTTACTGTTAACTGTTGAAACACCCGGTATTAAAAGTACAGGAATACGCGTGGTTGCATAGTAGCACGCGGTATTGATTATTGATGCTTACGTGAGAAGTCACTCAGTTTTGTTCAATTATTGCTACAGTAATTGTTGCATAATATCTCACGTTATTTGATTCAATTATTGTCGATATTTTATATATTATTAAATCAATAATTGAGATGACAGAGTTATTAATATTATTATTTACAATATTAACGATGTCTAGAAGTTCTGCCAAAGAGAGGTTTGGTCACCTAATTACATGCCAATAGGGAGAAATCCTTATTGGAAAGCCCCCTCTTTCTTGGGAACGACCTGGTCGATTAATATTGTGAATTATAATAATGATGATAAATGTTGTTAATTATATTTAGGTGTCTTTTTATGAAGTCACAGAAGTTTTATATATATATATATATATATATATATATATATATATATAAATTTTGTTTTATTAGTATTATTAATGTAATAAAACAGAAAAGTTTTTTATATAAAACAGAATACTTTTATAAAGTTATCTGTTTTATTAGACTATAAATAGAATATATTATATTATATTATGCATAGTATTTTGTATAGTAAAATCTTTTTATATAAAACAGAATACTTTTATAAAGTTATTTGTTTTATTGGACTATAAATAGAATATATTATATTTTATTATGCATAGTGTTGCATAATACCTGCATAGTATTTTGTATAGTAAAATCTTTTTATATAAAATAGAATACTTTTATAAAGTTATTTATTTTATTAAATTTTAAATAAAATATTTATATATATATATATATATATATATATATAATATTATATTTTATTGCATAGTATCCTTTCAATTCTCCTTTAAATAGGATGCTTAGTTAGAATTGAAATCACACCAGAAATTAAGAGAGTTCTCTTCTATAATCTTGAGCGTATTTCTTTAGAGTTTTCAGAAGCTTTGAGCGTAGAAAAATAATATAAGTTTTCTTCAAGAATATCCTCGCCCTACCAGTCGGAATACTCTTCTTTTACGGTAAGGGGTATTATTCTTTCATATTCATGAAGAGAATTATTTTCTTTCCAATACTCGTAAGAGCTGTTGTTCCATTCTTTATTAATATGTTGGAATAACATGTCTATGCGAAGTACCGCATACATGGTGAAATTCTTCTGTTATTCCATTCTTTATTATTTTGTTGGAACATCCTATCTGTGCGTTTACGCATGACCTGGTTTCATTCTTTATTATTATGTTGGAACATCATGTCTATGCGTTTACACATGACCTGGTTCCGTTCTTTATTATTCTGTTGGAACATCCTGTCTGTGCGGATTACGCATGACCTGGTTCCATTCTTTATTATTCTGTTGGAATAACCTGTCTGTGCGGTCTATCGCATGCATGGTGATTTCTTATGTTATTCCATTCTTTATTATTATATTGGAATAACCTGTCTATGTGGATTATCACATGCATGATAAATAATCCTTTGTATTCATTCCTTATTAAATTGTGGAAATGATCTGTCTAAGTGGATTACCGCATGGCGGACGAAAATCTATTTGTAGTTTCATATATTCTCTTATACTCAGTTGGTTAAAGCTTTGACTTCTATATTCCATGAAATTAGTGGAATATCCTTGATATTTGCGCTTCATCCAGTATCTTTTCATGAAAATATTCTTCTGAGCATTCTTGAATTTTACTCCACAAAGAAGTATCATGTTGACAATTTGGACGTTATTGGTTCCTGGATAAATTAATTCTTGAACTTGTTTTATTGAATTCTTATATCATTGTCATCATCCTCATGTTTATATTATGTTGAAAGTCATTTGTGGCCTGTAGTGCATAGATGGACTTGGTATGATTATGACCAGGGATTAATCGGTCTAATCATGACCGTAATGTTACAAATGATGTGGTAAAAGTCCTCATTGGCCCGTAGTGCATTGATGGACAGTTGTTGGCATGATCATGACCATTGATGAATACATGAATATCCTTGGCCCGTAGTGCATGAATAATTTGTGGTTGTGATACTAATGAATATTCTTGGCCGTAGTGCAGGGATGATGTGGATTATTTATTAAGCTGAGTCCCAGCGATAAAAGTGATGAAAAACCATTTAAATCATAAAAGATAGTAGATTTTATTCTCTACTTGACTCTTTTAGTGGATTGCTTGTTCCGCTGCAGTTAAACTTGATATTTGTTATATTGTATCAGTTTAACACTGTTGAAGGCTAACAATAATTTATTCTGCATTATCTTAGTCATAATATTTCTTACTGGGCTAGTTGAGCTCACCCTTTTACTTTCATTATTCTCTTCAAGAAATGAGAACGTAGTATGGACTAGTCGCGGAATGGAGTGACGGTCCAGATGATAGCATTAGTAGTCCTCACTATTCTATGAAATAGTGTGATAATAAATGTATTGAGGACTTATTTTGAGTTTGAACACTGTCTAGAAGATAATATTTGTATTAAAACTCACAGCTCATATTGTATATTTAAGATTGTATTTGTATTCTGTACCATGTATATGGTGACTCAGAATAGGTGATGTATACCTATTTTGGGGGCGTCGCAAAAATGAATTTATGATATAACTTTAAAAGATTGTAGAGAATAAGAAAGCGGTGATTCCGAGGACGGAATCCTTTTAAGGAGAGGTGAATGTGATAATTCGGGATTTCGAATAATTCAAATTTTACGAATAATTTTTTTTTTAATATTGACATTGGCTGTTAATATTGTACTGTGTATCTGTGATACGAGTCTTGAGAATTAGTCAATTTGTATATTAACTGAGAAATTAGAGTAGAGTTGTGCTTAACAGCTTTAGAAACCCTAACCCTAATTTCTAGATAGGGATTCGATAGAAAATGCCATTAAAATAATTATATTGATAAGTACGTGTTTGTACTATTTAAAATTTTGATTAGTGATTGATCGGATAAATTTTAAAATTTATAAACCCTAATAAGAGATTAGAAACCCTAATATCAGATTTAGAAAACCTAACGTATAGTTAGAAACCCTAATTGAAAGTCGAAAAACCCTAATTTTATATTCGAGAATTCTAAACCCTAATTAGGAAACTCTAATCCTAATTAGCAAGCTTAATGTGTTTAGTAAACGTTAATATAATTAAGAAACCCTAATTATACTTTAGAAATATTAATTTCTATTTAAAACCCTAATTACATTTTTAAAAATCTTAATTTTCTATATTTAGAAACCCTAATTAGAAAATTTTAGAATTAGATATTTTAAAACCTAAGGGTTAGAACCTTAGGGTTAAACCCTAAGGGTTTGGACAATTGACCTTCATGCCATTAAAATTACAAGAACATTGACCAAAATGCCCTTTATGGATTTTTAATGAGTTAACTTGTAAATTTGGCAAGACCTTTTGTGACGCCCCCAAAATAGGTATACAACACTCATTCTGAGTCGCCAAATACATGATACAGAAAGCAAACTACAACTTCAATAATACAATTGTCGTGCAAAATACGACAACACATACTGTGAGTTTAAATACAAATATTGTCTTCTAGACAATATCCACACTCAAATAAGTCCTCAATACAATTATTCAGACACTATTTTACAGAAATAGTGAGGACTGCTAAAATATCTTTCTAGAACCATCACTCCATACCCCGATTAGATCCTGCTATGTTCTCACCTCCTGAGAAGAAAAATGGAACAAAAAGAAAAAGGGTGAGCTTAACTAGCCCAGTAAAGAACATTATGACTAAGATAATACAGAACAAATTATCATTAGTCTTCAACAGGGAAAAATCTAATAGAATACAATAGACAACAAGTTTTAAATCAATAACTGCAGCGAAAACAGCAAACCATTAGAAGAGTCAAGTAGAGAATGAGTTCTACTATCTTCTAAGATTTAAAAGTCCATCATCAATATTTTATCCCTGTAACAACAATCAATAACCATCTTTAATCAAATATTCATCTTTGCACTACAGGCCAAAGATATTCATTTGTATCACCAGTCGGTCATGTTCATCTCAACACCTGTTCATCTTTGCACTACGGGCCAAAGATATTCATTAGTTAATCATTCATCTTTGCTCTACAGGCCAAAGATATTCAGTAATATCATCATTTAGGACTGAGGATGATGAAAAATATCTTAAAGAGAACGAATCCAGTGAGACAGAAGGACAAATAGTAGGGATTCGTATAACAGTTTATCCAAGATCAATAATACTTCATAATAATCAATTGTGAAGCAGAATTCAAAAATAAAGATCAAAACATGGATACAATCAAAGATAGTAACCACAATAGACATCTTGTACAAAAAGAGAAAATTTTATTTTTCGGTGAATAGTGCCATATACGTGAATAGTAACGTATACGTGAATAGTAACCCCGACACAAAAAGTTCCAAATTTGATAAAAAGTTCATATCAATATTTCAGCATAATGATATTGAAGAAAATAATATCATTAAGAAGAAAATAATATCCCTTACCTTAAAATATCAGTACTTCTGGTCGGAATACCGGTATAAGGCTGAAAGAAACTTGTTCTGATGAATAGAAACTCTCAAAGTATCTAAATACTCACAAAATACACTCAATAATCTACAGAGAGAAAGAGAAAAAACTTGTTTCTGGTGTGATTTTCAATTCTAACTTAGCTCTCTATTTATAGGAAAATGTTAGCACACCGAAGCAGACTTAACCTGCAACCTGATGGCTTTACCTGCTACTATTCCCACCCACTACATTTGAATAAAAATCTCAGCACATTTCTTCACCAACCAAGAGTGGGGCCCACCAATTCTAGAATTTTCTACCAAAATGATTAACTCCAAAAATTCAACAATTTCTGAACTAGTTATCTCGTAAAATTCATAATAAATCATACGTTCATTTTTAACGGTTCAAAATTTGTGGATATATACTCAACTTATATAAGTATAATATATCCAAAAATTACCACGATCCAACGGTCGGATTAAAAATTATAACCCCCGCAAAATATCTCAAAAATCTTGATTTTTAATACCTCCATTCCGACAAAAATACTGATAAAAATCTCAACAATAATTCCTTCATTTTTAACCACAAAAATATATCTCTCATTTATATCCACATAAAATAAATATTTCCTTATCATATGAATCAATAATTAATTATTCACAAATAATATTACAGAATCACATTTATGACAACCAGGTCGTTCCTAGGAAAGATGGGGCTTTCCAATAAGAATTTTTCCTTACTGGCGCGTAATTAGATGACCAAACCTCTCCTTAGACAGAACTTTCTAGACATTGTCAATAATGTTATCTAATAATATTATTCAAATAATATGAATTATTGATCTGATAAAGGAAAATACTGTGCAGCAACAATTGTTGAAACAACAATAATATAAAATATCAACGCAGCAATTATTGAATCAATAAAATAAAATATTGAATAATAACTACCGTAACAATTATTGAGCAGTGCCTTCCTTCGTAAGAATCAATAATTGGTGCAATACCGTGTGCTACTGTATTTTAACCACCGGGTATTCCAACAGTATTAACGGTAACAACTACGCCGTTTATTTATAAACAACTTATACTTGTCGTTTTCTTCATCCAATCGCTTTTCGTTATGGGGCCCACACAAGGCTGCGCCGTCGTACGAATATTCCCCGACAGCAAGAATATTCCAGGACCAAACGAATATTTCCCGACAAAATGAATATTTTATAACCACTTGCTTATTTTGTAAAATTTTCACATTTCACCTATAACCAAAGTATTATATCAAATTAACCCCTTATTATTCACAATAATATTTAGAGAAAATTTGACTTTATTCATTAATAAGTTGGGGTCTTACAACCTCCACTCCTTATGAAATTTCGTCCTCGAAATTGACGTACGTACCTTATATTTCGAAAAGGTGAGGATACCTCGCTTTCATTTCTGATTCTAACTCCCAGGTCATTTCTTCAGTAGCATGGTTTCTCCACAAAACCTTAATTATGGTATAACCTTCGTGCGTAGGACATGCTCTTTCCTATCCAAGGTCTTAACAGGTACTTCCTCGTACGTTAAATCTTCAGCTATCTCGTCTGGTTCTAACTCAATAATGTGGTTCGGGTCTTTAACATATTTACGAAGTATAGATATGTGAAAAATATTATGAACACGAGACATTCTTGGAGGTAATGCGAGTCTATATGCCATATTTCCTATTCGCTCAAGAATCTCAAATGGACCAACAAATCTTGGATTGAGCTTTCCTCTCTTCCCAAATCTTGTAACTCCCTTCCATGGTGCAACACGTAACAATACATGATCCCCAATATTAAATTCCACGTCCTTCTGATGAAGATCCGCATAACTCTTTTGTCGATCCTGTGCCGTTTGTATACGTTGTCGAATCGTTTGGATCTTCTCTGTAGTCATGCGTACCAACTCTGGTCCCAACAATGTTGCTTCACCCATCTCGTCCCAGCATACTGGAGAACGACACTTTCGTCCATATAAGGCTTCCAATGGAGCCATACCTATACTTGCCTGATAACTGTTGTTGTTGTAGGAGAATTCCACCAGTGGCAAGTACTTATCCCAACTTCCTTTGAAATCTAGAACACAGAGTCTTAATAGATCTTCAAGGGTTTGAATAGTCCTCTCTGATTGTCCGTCCGTTTGAGGATGGTATGCAGAATTGAATCATAAATCCGTGCCCATAGCTTTCTGCAAGCTAACCCAAAATCGTGAAGTGAATCTTGGGTCACGATCTGAAATTATGGATACTGGCATGCCATGCAATCTCACAATCTCATTCACGTACATACTAGCAAGACGTTCAAGGGAATAGGTCTCACGTATAGGCAAGAAATGGGCAGACTTGGTTAATCTATCAACAATGACCCAAATCGCATCTATGCCTTGAGAAACCTTGGGAAGACCTGTAACGAAATCCATAGTAATGTGTTCCCACTTCTATTTCAGAATCTCAAGTGGTTGCAATGGACCCTTTGGTACTTGATGCTCCGCTTTTACACGTTGACAAGTAAAACACCTCGAGATAAACTTCGCGATCTCTCTTTTCATATTGCTCCACCAAAATGTATGTCGAAGATCGTGATACATTTTGGTACTCCCAGGATGGATTGCAAACGGTGTGTTGTGTGCCACCATCATTATTCTATGCTTCAAGTCAAAATCGTTAGGAACACAAAGTCTGGAGTTGACTCGAAGTATTCCTTCTTCATCGATTCTTACTTCTGGAATAGCACCTTCTTGCACTTTCTTCTTCATACGCATCAGCTCTATGTCCGTAGCTTGAGCAGCTTTAACTTTATCGATTAAAGTCGGTTCTACTCGTATATCATCACGTGGGTCCCTAGAGTCATTAACTCTATCTCTATCATTTATAAATTATACAAAATAGGTCTTTATGTTCAACAATATCGCACTCGTACTCGCGTACAATCTTCTACTCAACGCGTCAGCTACCACGTTCGCTTTTCCAGGATGGTATGGTCAGAACAGGTTCCGAATGAGTCGCCTCTTGAGCTATTGGAAAATCTTCTCGCATTCCTCGCTCCATATGAATTTTGTATCTTTCTGAGTCAGTTAAGTTAACGGAGTAGCGATTTGAGAAAATCCTTCCACGAATCTCCGATAGTAACCAGCTAAGCCCAGAAAGCTACATACTTTGGTCACCGACTTCGGTTGCTCTCAATTGTGATTCATATCCCAATCTTGGATAGCACGTCACAATGGCACCTATTATTTTATCACCACACAAATATAGAGTCCCTTACGGAGAGTCTGACTTTGGTGCATTCCATAAATGAAGTCACCAGATAGAGGCTCGGGTACCATCTTCTATAGTTGGGTTTTTAACTCCTGAAGTTCAATAGGAGCTATTCAATATGAGATTTTAGAAATGGGTTTTGTATCGGGTTGAAGATCAATACAAAAATTTAATATCACACTCTGGGTTACACTACTAAAAAATCGACCTATAGCTACGGTCGCCGACCGTCGCTATAGGCCAAAAGACCGTCGCTAAAGGTTTTAGCAACGGTCGGCGACCGTCGCTATAGAAGCCGTCGGTAAAACCTTTAGCGACGGTGTTTTGGCCTATAGCGACGGTCGGCGACCGTCGCTATAGGTCATGACAAAATCGTGTATATATGTCTATAGCTACGCTCGGCGACCGTCGCTATAGGTCTGTGTTTTATAGAACACTATAGCTACGGTCGATGACCGTCGCTATAGCCTTTTTATATTTAAAAAAAATTAATTAATAATACAAATTTATTCAACAAAACACAAATACAATATAAAATAAAATATACAAAATATTATATACATCATTTAAAAATCATTCACATTACAACATTACAACATTACAACATTACAACATTACAATATAATAGTTGAATAATTCATCTCCTCAAATATGATGATCATTATTATACTAAACTACTAAACTAATAACTTTTAAAATCTATCATTACAATACAATATTTTAGTTACATTAAGAAGAGATGCTGAACTCGAGCAGAGATACTAAACTAATAACTACAAGAAAGTACTTGTTTCCTTGCAACCCATTTCGATCTAGTTGATTCACAGCTACAACCTGAGTAAAAATGAACCAAGTTGCTATATTTTTTCTTGTAAGAAAAAAGATACCAAGTCTAGCATTAGATATAGTTCAACAGTCATAAATTACCTGCCCATAAACCATAATATCCAAACACATTACAAAAAATATGACACACAACACAACTACCCTTTTTCCTTTCTCAACCACCTTTTCTTCCTCAATCTCTTAAACAATTTTGAATGCAAGTCATATTTCCCCAACCAAAAATGAATATAAATTCTTGAGTGAGAAGAGAAGTAACATATTCACTCACTCACGGTTGGAAATATCAATTCTCTTCTCCCTCCAGGCTCCAGTAGAAACATTTCACCATGTGTCACTAGGCAGATGGTCATCACAAACTGCAAAATAAAACTAACTTGAACAAATTAAGATAACTATACATAATAACAAGTTAAGATAAAAGAACGTAGTTGGAAATGAAGCTTTGACAAGACAGAGTCAACTCACTTGAACAAATTAAAATAACTATACATAATAACTAGGCTATTGTGGCACCTGGAGAATTTCTATCAAGATGGTGTCTCTACTACCATTTATGTCTATGTACCATGGATCTGTTGCTTCATAATCAAGTCTAAAATAACAAGGCCTACCCATATGATTTGCTTGAATATTGCCATAATACACAATTTCGTTTTGCAAAAATCACAGAAAAGTTCCATGGAACGAGAACAATAATAAAAAGTCTAAACACTATCGTACTGGAATATCACAAAAACTATATATAAGGTCAGAGTATATCAATGTCCTCATGATTCATTCCAAATATTGCCAAAAAAAAGTCATCACTAATTGCACCGGCTCAAAGCTATGATAGCATATAATTCAATTAGAAACAATTGAGACAGCAATTGGTTGCAAAAGAAGATACGGAGCAAATGGAGAGAAATCATACCATCAATAGTATAGTATTTTTTAACGTATCTGTACATCTCCGAAAAAATATATAAAATAAAGTCAAAAGATAAAATTTGTCCTTTTTTTCTTTATTGAGAGAACAATATAGTAGTGCTATACTATTCCATAATGACGTATTGTTATGCAAATTGCAATAGAGATATACGTCAGCTAAAGTTTGACTCTTGACTCAAATTAAATAACAAAGTAAATAAATAAATAATGAAATCCCTCCCTTTTATGTTTTAAAGACTCTTTTTGGCTATATTTTGAGTTGGATGATGAAGTGTTTGTACATTTGAACAAGTCAAAATTAAAGTGGGCTTAAAGTCAAAAGAATCATAGAGAAGAGCATCTGAAAATTTTAAAGCATCTTAAAACGTAACTACTAACAAACAAGATAAAACATTGAAACGTCTTATAATTATATATATATATATATATATATATATATATATATTACAATCTTACATGTTAATATTTATATAGATAAATTTAATTGATAATATTTTTATGATATATTTAATATAATGAGTCAATTTTATAATTCTATCAAATATCATGTATTACTATATACGTTACAACAAAAATCTTTCACAATAGGTAGAAAAACTATATTAATAACAACCTTTGATATTTTACCATATTTTTCTAGTTCGTTCTTTCTTTTTTTTAAAGCCATTTACTTGGAGTCGAAGGATTCTTATTCTTATAAAGTTATAAAAATTGTGTAAACATGTTTGTGAGAAATAAAAATAATTAGTTGTGGGCACCAAAGTTGGTTGCTTGGGAAAAACGTCAACACCATCTGTATTGTGAACCTGAGATATACAATAAGAAGGAAAGATAAATAGCTGTTGTGCCAAGCTAATTTAATGCTAATCCTAGCCGGATGGGTAATACTGATCCTAGAGGTCTCAGGTTCACAATATTGTATATCTCTTTCCAAAGTTGGTTGCTTGGAAAAAATAAAATGTTTATTCAAAAGAATACGGAGCAAATGGAGAGAAATCATACCATCAATAGTATAGAAGATGCGGAGCAAACGAAAAACGTTTGTCGCTTGGGATCAACACCATCTGCTACAATCTAATTGGAAAATTAAGATAGTAAAGTATTAAAGACAGTTAATTCAAACAACTTTAAACCAACCTGAAAAAAAAAATTAATACGTGTATATTATAGATATATATAGCTTTGTTACGAATATGCACATGTCAACCTAAAAAGAGATTGATATAGGCTTTGTATCAGCAAAGCAATGAAGAAAAAAAATGGGCATCGTCCATCACCCAAGCAGCCACCATAAATGTCCTTGTATATGATCAACTAGCGGGGAGTAATTTAGAATATATAGGTAAACATATGTCCCTGTATAGATCATTCTTGGTTGTACTATGTATTTAGATTCAGAGCTACATATGAATTATTTTATAAATGAATCTAAGTAATTAAATGATCAAATACCACTAGCAATACTTCATAGAAACATTCAGGATTGACATAGCATCCTGACCTCAGATCTCCACTGATCAGTATTCACAAATACAGTCACAGCTTGATACTCTTCATTTACCTGCCCAATGTGAAGAGTATGCAAGTAGAATCCTAGAGTTCAAATATTGTGCTTACAATGGAACCATAGAGTGGAAGTAGAATCCCCCAATTTTCAAAGTTCAAATATAGAAAAGAGAAGTAGAATGCCCCAATTTTCAAGAGCAAAAAACCATTACCTTCAAAAGAACAAAGTTGTGGAGAGACTTTTAAACCAACCATATGCCTGGAGTTCAAAAAAAGGCTCCAAAATATCCGGCTAGAACCACAGGGGTAGGCTCGTTAAGTTCAGCTTTCCACTCCCGAAGCATCTGATGAACTTGCTCTTCCAGCAAAGCAACATCGTTCGAACGGTTCTCCTTCCTCGCAGACTGCAGATCAGAGAACATCCCCTGAAGATCATCCACCCGATTCTTCGCTCTGTCTTTGAATACTTGATGCCCAGCTACACTATTCTTCGTACCTTTCCCCATAGCCCAATCAAAAACCCTAATTTCCTGCACAAAATCCATTACTAATCTCAATTGCATGATACTATACATCAATTTAAAACAAAAATCGTAATAATAATAAAAAAAGAGAGAGCCTAATTTGGTCTAAATCACACCCTTTTCATCAGAATTTATAAAATTACAAGGGATGACAATAGTCAGAGAAGAAGGTCGAGGGGTTCCAATTTGGGGGAAAAATTGGAGCGAGGATACTGAAATAATTTGGGGGAAGGTGGGAAGGTTTTTTCTTAAAAAAAGCCTCTATACCGATGGTTCCGTGTCGACCGTCGCTATAGATTCCCTATAGCGACGGTTCCGTTCCGACCGTCGCTATAGATCGTCGCTATATGTCGAATTTTTAGTAGTGTTAGGCTAGGAAATTCTTCAGGAAATACTTCAGGAAATTCACTAACAACAGAAATATCATTCAAATCTGACGTATTTTTGTTCAAGTCCATGACATGGGCTAAGAAAGCTTGACATCATTTTTTCAATAAACGAATAGCTTTGTGGCTTGATATGACAGTGACTGATTTTAGTGGTTTAGTAGTTTCAATTCGTATGACAGGTTGGTTAGGAATATGAAAACTAACAGCCTTATGAAAACAATCAATTTTAGCATGATGAGTGGTTAACCAATCAATTCCTAAAATCACATCAAAAGCAAGTATCTTTAAAGAGATAAGATCAATAGGTAATGTGATAGTGCCAACTTGGATCATGCAAGATTTATAAACTGTAGATGCAACGAAGGTTTCACCCAACGGAGTTTCAACAGATAAGTCAAAGTCCAATTTCTCCGGAGTCAAGTTTAAACGTTGAGCACAAGCAGGAGAGATAAAAGAATGGGTAGAACCGGTATCTAGTAAAGTATAAACTTCACAAGAATTCAAGATTAGCTTACCCGTGATCACCTCGTTCGGGTTTCTCACGTTTTGGCCAGTCACGACAAACGCTCTTCTAGGAACCGCTGATTTTGACTTATCCGGGACAACTTTTAGAGTCACCATCCCCGCTGAACTTGGTTTTGCTACAGAACACTCTCGAGCTATATAACCCTCCTTTCCACAGTTATAATATACCTTGGATTGTTGTGGGCAGTTTGGGCTGATATGTCCCTCTTTCCCACATTTGTAACATACGACCGGTGGTCGTTCTCCTCCCCTAGAAATAATTGATGTTTGTGCTGACGTCTTCACGTTATCATTGTTGTACCTTCTCTTCTTGAAATCTCCTCCCGACTCGCTCCTTTTATTATCACGACCACGATTACCACCAGAGTGGTTACCGCTTTTGTCCGAATGTTTTCCTCCCTGCTGGTTTTCATTGCTTCAATGACTGCCGCCACCGGTATGACCCTAGTTGTGGTCCCTCGGTTACACATACTCATTATCTCGCTCTAATAATTGAGCCCTGTTTACAACATTTGAATATAAAGAAAATTTATGAGAGATAAGATATTGTCGAATCTCGGGTTTTAGACCTCTCAGAAACATCCTTGTCATTCGTTCCTCATTTTTGACCAAATGAGGTGCAAGCCTGGATAACTCTGTAAACTTCACCTCGTACTGGGACACCGTCATGTTGTTTTGTTCCAGTCTGATAAACTCCACCTCCTTCATATGACGAAAACTTTCAGGAAAGTACTTGTCATTGAATAATTTTTGAAATGTTTCCCAGGACATGTTGAGTGCGTCAGGCTGGGTTTGCTTCACAGACTCCCACCAGTAGTCTGCCTCACCGCGGAACATAAAGGTGGCGAATGGAACCTTCTGTTCCTCCGTGCATCCCAAGACATCGAATATCTTGGTAATTTGCATGACCCATGTTTCCGCCATGATCGGATTCGGCTTTCCCTTAAATTCTGGTGGTCCCAATTCTTCGAACTGCTTGGCTGTGACAAACCGCGCGTTGTTATCATTTCCACCCGTATTCTGCACACGATTCTCCCTCGTCTGATTTTGCATGAACTGGAAAAAGCTCCTAAACATTCCATTATTCATCGTTTGCTCGGTAACGTTGTCTACAGGAGGAATATTGCCTTCCTGTTGCACGTTCTCCTGGGTGGTGATCAAATGTGTCTCCACGTTCTAATTTACTCCATTATTAACGTTCACAGCTGCCATTCTTAAACACTGCTATAAAATAAGGGTTAATAGTCATGTCATATATTATCCATATACTCTGACCGACCAAATAAACACCAAATAAACTTAGTCAGGTCATACTAGCGAAGGAATTTCCCGTCTCTCCCCTCCTAGTTCTTGTCTCACATCTCAGCCAGGGATCATATCCCTAAGCTCTGATACCAAATGTGACGCCCCCAAAATAGGTATACAACACCCATTCTGAGTCGCCAAATACATGGTACAGAAAGCAAACTACAACTTCAATAATACAATTGTCGTGCAAAATACGACAAAACATACTGTGAGTTTAAATACAAATATTGTCTTCTAGACAATATTCACACTCAAATAAGTCCTCAATACAATTGTTCAAACACTATTTTACAAAAATAGTGAGGACTGCTAAAAAATCTTTCTAGAACCATCACTCCATATCCCGACTAGATCCTGCTATGTTCTCACCTCCTTATAAGAAAAATGGAACAAAAAGGAAAAGGGTGAGCTCAACTAGCCCAGTAAAGAATATTATGACTAAGATAATATAAAACAAATTATCATTAGTATTCAACAGGGAAAAATCTGATAGAATATAATCGACAACAAGTTTTAGATCAACAACTGCAGCGGAAACAGTGGTACAGTGGATTTTTCCGTGGGTATTTTTTCCCTTTGATTTGACGGCAGATTTCATCACCCGTTGGGGAAGGTACAGTGGATTTTCTTTCGACACTGCAGTAGTGGTATGTGAGGTGGATCCTTCACCTTCTCCATAATTCCATGGAACTTTATGCAAGCTAACAATAGGATATTGTGCTCTGCACGGCAAGTTGATTGGCTCGAGAGCGGCCACTTTCAAAGGATTGTTGCTTCCTTTGAGTTGAATTATTGGCATGACGAGTGATTGATCAGCTTCAGTAGATATGACGGCTACCACACTCTTCCATTTAGTGGGACCTGCATTCTCATTGGCGCGTAGCATAGTGTCGTCATCTACCAGGCGCAGTACGCCACTGTCAATTAGGTTTTGAATAAGGTGGCGGAGTGCCCAGCATTCTTCCGTGCTGTGACCACGAGATTGGGAATGATATTGACATACTCCCTCAGAATTGTACCGTCCCGAACGGGGGTTGATTGGAGGTAGAAGGGAACTGATTCTTCCTTCATTGATTAACATGTGAAGTATCTCCTCCATAGGTTGACCCAAATAGGTGAATTCCCTTTTGTTGGTGAAATCCCGACGGGCCTTGGCATTTGCTCTCTTCGTCACTTTGTATTCCAGCATTTCATTTTTTCAAAGTGAAGAGGGAATATTTATGACAATGGGCAGGAGACTGGCATGCTCCTGGCTGATTAGCTGACGAGTTACTTGATGCTGATAAGTCACCAGTTCCGCCAATTGCTCAATTTATTTATAGAGAGCTTTCATTTTTCGTTCCATTGTGAACTGGAACTTGGCATAATCCCATATGTTATCACCGTCTTTGATGGTTTGGGAAGAATCACAGCTGAAGTTGGAACTCTGTCCACTGCTCCAATTAATCATGTTGACCTCTTCTTCTTTGTGTTGAGGAAGAGGGTTGTCTTGAACGTTAGGTTGATCTGGTTTAGTGACCACGATCTCACCATCGTCTATCAGGTCTTGGATCTTGTGTTTCAAGGCGCAACAATCCTGAGTATCATGTCCAGGTGCCCCGGCATGATAAGCACATTTCTGAGCAGCATTAAAACCCCTTCCATTTGGACTGGCTGGTGGAAGTAGATGTGTAATCTTCTTTTGTGTTATCAGAAGATTAAGGATATTCTTGAGGGTATCCCCTAAGGGTGTGAACACTCGAGGGCGTTTGACTTCTACACCTTTTGGTATTGGAAGGTTTACAGACTGTGCTGGAAAGGGAGTATAGTTTCTCCTCTGAACAGGCATATTTTGACTGCCTTTTTGACCCTGTAGTATCAGGGAAACATCTTCCTCTTTCTTTTTATGGACCCTCCTGGGGTTGTTCCCATAATTTCCAGACTGGATGTGATCAGCAACAGCTTTGAGTGTAGCTAGGTCTTGAATCTTTTCGGATTTCAATCCCATCTCAGCCATCTCCCCATATTTGACCATTTCAGAAAACGGTTTGCCGATGCCGGCTAAAACTCTCTCATAGAAGGGAGCTTCTTGTATGTCTATGAACGTCATGACCATTTCTGATTCGGTCATGGAAGGATTCACTTGGGTAGCCAGGCGTCTCCACCTCTGGACATACTCTCTGAAAGACTCGTTAGACTATTTTTTGATCTTGGTAATTTGGTACCGATCATGAGCCATTTGAGTTTGAAAGCTATATTGAGTGAGGAAGGCATGTGCTAGCTCTTCCCAGCTGTAGATTTTGGAGTTATCTAATCTTGTGTACCATGAACGGGCTTCTCTAGTTAGACTCTTTTGGAATAATTGCATTCTGAGCTTTTCATCCTCTGCATTAGAACCAAGTTCTCCAATAAATATCTTTAAGTGTGTATAAGGATCTCCTAACCCGTCATATTTTTCAAAGTCAGGAGTTTTAAACTTTTCTGGATAATGAACACCAGGAAAAATACATGGATCAACATATGAAACACTCCCGTGTGTTCTAATTCCTTTGATAGTGCGAAGGGTCTCTTCCATTTGGAGGACTTTCTTTTTGATGTCACTAGTGTTTGGATCTCCAGTGGGATGGGCAGCATCATGAGTTTTGTTGGTCTGATCCAACTGCAATTCAGGTATGGTAACGATCTGGGCTCCTCCTTGTGTGGAGGATTCAGCATGTACGAATATTTTCTGACCCTGTGTAGACTGGTGTAATTCTTTGAACAGAACAGCCAAATTTGTAATTTGTTTGCTTAATCCGTCGAATTCTTTGTGAGAAACTGGATTAAGTTCAGTCTGGTCGGATGACGACATAATTAACTGTAGGCCTGTTGCCTTTTTGGATTTTGAATGGGTAGTAGGCCCGATTGACTCCCTGCGAAAGAATTGCATAGTTTAGTCCTTAGGGAAGGTGAAATATTAATATGCAATGTGATGAGTCCATTTTAGGAATTTTATCCTGCAAAAACGGATGTCAGCTGTTTGTTGCATATATGTATATGTGTACACATTCCTTCATATTTCTCATTACATGGAGATAGATATGTCATGAAATTGTGTAATTTAAAATGAGAGCATAAAGAGACTTTCCTCCGTTTTGGGTTTATCAGAGGCTGACCTATCTTAGGTTACTCTCGCGGCTTTTTGGCATGAAGGTTCCCAAATCATCGCAATCTACTTGACGGGAAGTTAATCCGGTCTTTCAACTGGAGCGAATTTGGGTGGTGCCTTTCCTGAGCCTCGGAGAATCAGGCTTCTCACGAGTCCAGTAACTAAACACCGACGGGATAGCCTTCTGGTGGAGGGACCACACAACATTCATTCACATACATCGCGTCTCAACGTATGAAATGATGACATGTGCGAAACACTAATATCATGAGCAGTTTATAGTGCGAGGCACTAACATCACAGGCAGTTTATAGTGCGAGGCACTAAATAAACAAGACATGCATTCGTACACATTCATCCAATGTAAATGCAACATCCACACACAAGCAGATAACAATTTTGAAAAGATTGAAATAGCGGCTTAAGTCCTCTTACTGGAATCCCCAGCAGAGTCGCCACCTGTCGACGTCGGGATTCTTAGATGTCCCTTTCCGTTACTTGTTATTTGGTGTTCTCATTTTAGGTGAGATTTGTTTGAAAAAACAAGTGAAAAAGGTCCGACATGTATAATGTCGACGATGGACTGTTAAGAGTCGCCAGTTGGTTTTTTAAATGGTTGTACCAACACAACCGAGAAAAGGTTAGCACATTGACCCAGTGATGTGACACTGCTATACGGGTCGGTGAAACCGAGATTCATTTAGGGTCCGGGGACTTGGTTATGAGGGGGAAAGGTGTTAGGCACCCCCCGACATCCGTGTTACCATGGTGACCGCCTCTTTTCAAGAAATTATTATCTGAATGTGTGTATGTGTATGTGAGTCAATGTGCTGTTATTTGAAAGTGGTACGAGGCCTCGTTCGCACCTATATACGCAGGGTTTGAATTTATGTAAAAATTCAATTTTAGCAAGATATGGCAATGATGTTTTATAAAAGAGGTTTTTTCAAACCCTGTCGCTCAATAGTAATTGAGGCCTTTTGCACTCCCATTTTATTAAATGCGCGGCTTGGTTGATTTTATTTGACGGCTGCGAAGCATCCGTACGAAAATAATGTACAAAATAATGCCGACTTCCTCGTGGGTATGGAAACCATATGAGGAAATTCAGACACCGCAGAATAATTTACAAGCTGCTTACAGCTGAAAATGTCCATCACGGGAACCGAATCTAGATCCAATGGGATGAATCTGTGATCACATGATTCCTAGGCTCACATGATACTGCAATTTATATGAAAGCAGTAAGTAGGTATATATATATAAAAGCCGTAAATATATATATACAGACATGATCACCAACCACGAAGTAGCTCCATGGGGGACCAGAAATGTAAAGAAAGCTGTTAAAAGCCATCAACCGCCACGGAGGAAACTCCAAGCGGGACAAAACGTAGATAAAGTTGTAAAAACGCTCAACCACCACGAAGTAAACTCTAGGTGGGACGAAATGTAAATATATATATAAAAGCATGTAAACGCACCGGATATAAAATCCAGCCTCACCGAACAGAGTTCGATAGCGGTTCATATATATAAGTATATATATATATATATATATATATATATATATATATATATATATATATATATATATATATATATATAAAAGCGAGTAAACGCACCAGATGTAAAATCCAGGCTCATCGAACGGAGTTCGACCACAGTTTATATATATATATATATATATATATATATATATATATATATATATATATATATATATATATATATAAGAAAGCAATTAAACGCACCAAACCGAAGTTTAGGCTCATCGAACAAAGTCCGACACACAGTTAATATATATAAGTATATATATATATTAAAGCAATAAATGCACCAAACCGAAGTTTAGGCTCAATCAAACAAAGTCCGATACACAATTCATATATATAAAAAAATATATATATAGAAAAGCAAATAAACGCTCCAGACTGAAGTCTAGGCTCAACCGAGGCATAACTCGGTAATGTTAGTCAATATATATGTAAATATATATATATATATATATATATATATAGACTAAAATGAAACCACAAACCAAAGTCCGGGCAAAAGCAAGCAACACGACTCTCAACGTGTAGAAGGGTGTGTGCAAAAATGATGAGAAAGACTCTAAAGTGTGTGAGAAGGCTTACAGTGGGCTGCCAAAGAAGACTTCTATATCTTTAGAGTGAGTAAACACAGAATTTTGTAGGTACAAAAGAGGGTTGTATATGAGCTCACAAGTGTTTAAAGTGGAAAAATACACTGTATGGCAAGTGTAGAGCGAATTCTGCAGGGTTTCCCCGTCTTTTCTCTCTTAAAAATTAGCACCCCAAGCCTCTTATTTATAGGCAAAAGGTGCCGCAGGTGTACCTGCGGCTCAGCCGCAGGTGTACCAGAGGCGGGTCGGGTCGGCCCGGTTTGGTCGAGTCGGGTCGTCTCGAAGTACGTGCACGCGGGCACTGTAATGTCCACTCAGTTTTTCTGAAGTGCAATCTGGGCATTCGTTTGAGGTATACAGGACCTATTTCAGACCGCCATTGTCGAGAGTTTGTACGATGGCATGGGATTAGAGTTTGTACGAAGTCTTTGAAGATGGGACGGTTCCCTCCGGTCTTCAAGCTTCAACTTTCATCCGTTACCCCGCCCAATAGCAACTTGGGATTGGTTAGCCTTATGGGCCGTTGTTGCGTAGATGTGTTGAGACGACTTGGCATGGCATTGTGTTGGTCAGATGACGATGTTGCCCCTTACCAGTGTTATTGCCGGGTTGGGTCGATAAAGCAGACGTTGCTCAGCTTCGCTGGGATTGGACTGCTGCAATTGGTTGAAAGTCCTCATTGTCATCTTTGAGGTATGTCTGTCTTCCCGATGTCATCGCTGGGCTGATACAGTGTATCTCGTTGTGAGCGCCGAGATTGAAGCTGGTTGCACTTGTAACAAGCATTTCCGGGGTTAATGCCGAAATTACTTTCCTTGGGGCTATCACCGAGGTTGGAGGCTATTCCCATGTTTGGGGCTGAGACTGGATACCTCGGGGTTATCTCCGAGATTAATCGGTCTTCTCCGGTGTGTGTTCCGGTATTGATCTGCATACCTCGGGGTTCTCCAAGATTGGAACGATTACTCCCAGATTGCGATCTGGGGTTGATGCTGAACCTCTGGTAGTATCCGGTATGGTTGTGGATTGTCTTTCAGGGTTCTCTCATAAAAGACGAATCTGCCTTCTTGCAATGTTAGTGTCAGTAGTACAGAAAATTTTGAGTGTCTACAGTAATCATTGCCAAAATAATAAGAATGGACATTTCAAGAAGAGGAGATTCAACAATGATGAAAAGACGTCAGTATCAGCACCCGTTGTTAAGGAAGGAGAACGACAACTAATCATATGCTTTAAATGTGATGGGGAGGGACACATCAGTCCAAACTGCGCGATGCCATCCAAAGCATATTATAATTGTGCAAGAGAAGGTCACCTAGCCCGATTTTGTCGTGCACCAAAATCAAGTCCAGCTGGGATGGAGGCATCAAAGGCCGTCCCAGACAAGATAAAACCGGTAGTTCAAGGGAGACCATTTGTCGTGACCTCCCAGAAAGTAAGGAACCTGAACGAGGTCATCACGGGTAAGCTTATCATAAACTCTAGCGAAGTATATACCTTATTTGATACCGGTTCTATCCATTCTTTTATTTCTCCTACTTGCGCTCAACCTTTAAATTTGACTCCGGAGAAAATAGACTTTGACTTATCTGTTGAAACTCCGTTGGGAGAAACTTTCATTACATCCACTGTTTATAAGTCTTATTTAGTTCAAATCGGCACTCGCATGTTACCTGTCGATCTTATTTCTTTGAAAATACTTGCATTTGATGTGATTCTAGGGATTGATTGGTTAACTACTCATCATGCAAAAATTGATTATTTTCGTAAGGTTGTTAGTTTTTATATTCCTAACCAACCTATTATGCGAATTCAAGCAACCAAACCAGTCAAATCAATCACTGTCATCTCAAGCCATAATACTATTCGTTTATTGAAAAACGGATGTCAAGCTTTCTTAGCTCATGTCACGGATCTAAATAAAAAAACGTCAGTTTTGAATGATATTTCTATTGTTAATAAATTTCCCGACGTATTCCCTGAAGAACTTCCTGGCCTACCCCCAGAGCATGAAATTGAATTTTGTATCGACATTGAACCCAGTACAAAACCCATTTCCAAAGCCCCATATCAAATTGCTCCTATTGAACTTCAGGAGTTAAAGACCCAACTACAGAAATTGTTAGACATTGGCTTTATTCGTCCTAGTACTTCTCCTCGAGGTGCTCCTGTTCTATTCGTGAAGAAGAAAGATGAGAGTATGCGACTTTGTATTGATTATCAGGAATTAAATCATGTCACCATCAAAAATAGGTACACATTGCCGCGTATTGATGACCTGTTTGACCAGTTGCAAGGAGCCAAATTCTTTTTAAATATTAATCTTCGTTCCGGATATCACCAGTTGAAGATTAGAACCGATGACATTCCAAAAACGGCTTTCAGAACTCGGTACGGGTATTATGAATTACTAGTCATGTCTTTTGGATTGACTAATGCTCCTGCTGCCTTCATGGATATAATGAGCCGAGTATTCAAGGGATATTTGGATCACTTTGTGGTCGTCTTTATTGATGACATCCTTATTTATTCCAAAAGACATGAAGATCATGAGCAACACTTGAGGCTGATACTCCAAAAGCTTCGTGAAAACAAGCTTTATGTCAAGTTGAAAAAATACAAGTTCTGGCTTGAAGAAGTAGCATTCCTTGGGCACGTGGTGTCAAGTCATGGAACATCAGTTGACCCAGCAAAGATTGAAGCTATTCAAAGCTGGGAGCAACCCAAATCAGTGACCGAAGTACATAGCTTTCTCGGCTTAGATGGTTATTATCAGAGATTCATGGAAGGATTTTCTCGAATTGCTACTCCATTAACTCAGCTGACTCGAAAAAATACAAAATTCGGTTGGAGCGAGGAATGTGAGAAGAGTTTTCAAGAACTTAAGAGGAGACTCATTTCAGCACCTGTTCTGATAATACCATCTGGCTCGGAGGGATTTGTCATTTATAGTGATGCTTTGGGCAAAGGGTTGGGATGTGTTCTCATGCAACATGGGAAAGTCATAGCCTATGCATCACGACAACTCAAAGAATATGAGAGGAATTATTTCAATCATGATCTAGAGTTGGCAGCAGTCGTTTTTCACTAAAGATTTGGAGGCATTACTTGTGTGGAAAGAAAGTGGAGATCTTTACGGATCATAAAAGCCTCAAATATTTCTTCACTCAAAAGGAACTCAACATACGACAATGACGTTGGCTTGAACTGTTGAAAGATTATGATCATACCATCCAATATCATCTTGGAAAAGCGAACGTGGTAGCTAACGCATTGAGTAAAAGATCATATACGGGTACGAGTGCGATATTGTCAACGTAAAGGCCCATTTTGTGTGACTTAAAAAGGATGGAGATAGAGTTAAAGATTCCAAGGACCTATATGATGATGGCGAATATACAAGTAGAACCGACTTTAATCGATAAAGTTAAAGCTGCTCAAACTACAGACCTGGAGCTGATACGTATGAGGAAGAAAGTGCAAGAAGGTGCTATGCCGGAAGCAAGAATCGATGAAGAAGGAATACTTCGAGTCAACTCCAGACTTTGTGTTCCTAACGACCCTGATTTAAAGTATAAAATCATGATGGAGGCGCATAACACACTGTTTGCAATCCATCCTAGGAGTACCAAAATATATCATGATCTTCAACATACATTTTGGTGGGGTAATATGAAGAGAGAGATAACACTATTTATCTCAAGGTGTCTAATGTGTCAACGAGTCAAGGCGGAGCATCAAGTACCAAAAGGTCCATTGCAACCACTTGAAATTCCAGAATGGAAGTGGGAGCACATTACCATGGATTTTGTTACTGGTCTTCCCAAGGTTTCTCAAGGCATAGATGCAATTTGGGTCATTGTTGATAGATTGACCAAGTTTGCTCATTTCTTACCAATACGAGAAACTTATACACTTGAACGTCTTGCTCGTATGTACATAAAAGAGGGTGTAAGATTGCATGGTATGCTAGTATCCATAGTTTCTGATCGAGACCCAAGATTCACTTCACGATTTTGGGTTAGTTTACAAAAAGCTATGGGCACGGATTTACGATTTAGTTCGGCATATCATCCTCAGACGGACGGACAATCAGAGAGGACTATTCAAACTCTTAAAGATTTACTAAGACTCTGTGTCCTTGACTTCAAGGGAAGTTGGGACAAGTTCTTACTATTGCTGGAGTTTTCCTACAACAACAGCTATCAAGCAAGTATTAGCATGTCTCCATTCGAAGCGTTGTATGGAAGAAAGTGTCGTTCTCCAGTATGCTGGGATGAGGTGTGTGATAACCCGAGATTTCGAATAATCAAAAATTTGCGAATAAATTTTTTATTTTTTTATTAATATTAACATTAATTATCATTTATGTGACGAGTATCGGTGATACGTGTATCGAGAAGGTCAATTTGTGTATTGACTAATAAAATTAGAGTAGAGTTGTGCTTAACAGCTTTAGAAACCCTAACCCTAATTTCTGGAAAGGGATTCGATAGAAAATATAATTAAAATAATTATATTGATGAGTACGTGTTTGTACTGTATAGAATTTTTGATCGGTTAAGATTTGAAATTTATAAAACCTAATAAGAGATTAGAAACCCTAATCTCAGGATCAGAAACTCTAACGTACCATTCGAAGCCCTAATCGAAAGCCGAGAAATCCTAATTTTATATTCAGGAATTCTAAACCCTAAATTAAGAAAGCCTAATCCTAATTGGCAAGCCTATTGTGTGAATTAAACTTTAATATGATTAGAAAACCCTAATTATATTTTAGTTATATTAATTTCTATTTTACAAACCCTAATTGAAATTTAGAAAAATTATTTTTCTAATTAAAACCCTAATTCGTGGGTTGTAAACCTTAATGACCATTTTGGCCCTAATTGCTAAATTAAGCAATTTTAATTAGGGATATTAATCCTAATTAGCAAGATTGAATTTTATGATTAGGAAATATTAATATAATTATTAAATCCTAATTATAATTTTGGATTATTAATTTTCTATTTTGGAAACCGAAATTTGAAAATTTTGGAAATTAAATTGCAAACCTAAAGGGTATAAATCCTAAATCCTAAAGGGTCCAAACCCTAAACCCTAACCCAAATCCTAAATCCTAAGGATTTGTGCAATTGACAAGAATGCCATTAAAATTATTTTGTAAATGTCAAAAATGCCCTTTATGCATATTTTATTAGATTACTTGTAAATCTTGCCAAATCAAGAGTTAGTAACCAACTATGTTGACTTAGTGACTTTAAATCTAAGAATTTCAGCCCTACTTGACAGCCAATATCAGATCATACATGCATCTACACAATATATATATATATATATATATATATATATATGTTATGAGAGAGAAAAAAAATCACCAAAGTTAGTCATTTTTCATTTAAGCTCTCACCAACTCTCTCTCACTCAAGACCTTCGATTTTAGCAAGTAGATCAGTCCTAGAATCGACCCTAGATCAACCAACATCAGATTAGCAAGATCAAGATCAAAGATTGAATTAAAAAGGTATAAACCTAATTTTTATTTTCGATCCATGTTGCTAAGAAAAAGTTTTTGTTTATGTGTTTAGATCTTTGCTAGATGATGTTTAATGATGATCTATGTTGATATAACATAGATCCATAGCATCAAAATGCTTTAAAATCGAGTTTTTCCAAAACTGTCAGGAACACAATATGTGGTCTGACAAGCTAATGTCAGGCGCCACAGATTCGTGTGTGTTAATGATTTTTGTTGTTTGATGTTTTAGATCTGTTGTCTGACATAAGGACTGTAATCTGGAAGTGAAATCACAACCATTACATGTCCAGATTTCTTGTTATTCATGGTCAAAGTGGGTTGACCGAGCTTGACCGGCTGAAAATCTGGGCAACCCAGAAAGTTAAAAACCGTGTCTGACAAGTTTTTGGAAGGCCCAGATCTGGTCGTTATAATGTTATTTGTTAATGTTGTTGTAATATACTTGTGACGCCCCCAAAATAGGTATACAACACCCATTCTGAGTCGCCAAAATACATGGTACAGAAACAACTACATCTTTACTGTTACAACATAAGAACTGTGAGTTTAAATACAAATATTATCATCTAGACAATATCCACACTCAAATAAGTCCTCATCACAATTATTGATACATTATTTCACAAAAATGGTGAGGACTACTAAAATAACTTCTAGAACCATCATTCCATACCCCGACTAGTACTCGCTACATTCTCGCCTCCTGAGAAAAATGGAACAAAAAGGAAAAGGGTGAGCTCAACTAGCCCAGTAAAGAACATTATGACTAAGATAATACAGAACAAATTATCGTTAGTCTTCAACAGGGAAAAATCTAATAGAATACAATAGACAACAAGTTTTAAATCAATAACTGCAACGGAAACAGCAAACCATTAGAAGAGTCAAGTAGAGAATGAGTTCTACTACCTTCTAAGATTTAAAAGTCCATCATCAATATTTTATCCCTGTAACAACAATCAATAACCATCTTTAATCAAATATTCATCTTTGCACTACAGGCCAAAGATATTCATTTGTATCACCAGTCGGTCATGTTCATCTCAACACCTGTTCGTCTTTGCACTACGGGCCAAAGATATTCATTAGTTAATCATTCATCTTTGCTCTACAGGCCAAAGATATTCAGTAATATCATCATTTAGGACTGAGGATGATGAAAAAAATATCTTAAAGAAAACGAATCCAGTGAAATAAAATAACAAATATTAAGGATTCGTATTTCGATTTATCCATGTCCAAAAATACCTTATAATTATTCATGGTGAAGTAAAATTTAAGAATGATCAAAACATGGATACAATCAAAGCTAGTACCCAGAATAGATATTTTAGACGAAAAGAAGAAAATTTCATTTTCGGTGAATAGTAACTCGTGAATAGTAACTCATGAATAGTAACCCCGACGTGAAAAGTTCCAAATTTGATAAAACTTTTCAACCAATATTTCGGCATAATGATATTGAAGAAATAATATCATTTTCGAATAAAATAACATCCCTTACCTCGTAAAGACAGTACTTCTGGTCGGAATACCGGTATAAGGCTAAAAGAAACTTGCTCTGATGAATAGAAACTCTCAAAGTATCTAAATACTCACAAAATACACTCAATAATCTAGAGAGAGAAAGAGAGAAAACTTGTTTCTGGTGTGATTTTCAATTCTAACTTAAGCACCTATTTATAGGAAAATGCTAGAATGCCAAAGGAGACTAAATAATAAAATCTTATAATTACAAAACTCATTTCTACGCATGCCAATTCAGCCACCAGCCATCCTTGACCCAAATTAGCAGCCCACATGTGTTAGAATAAAAGTGGATCCCACCCATAATTAATAAAAATCATTTTATTTTCCAAAACTTTAATAATTCATAGAAAATAACCCTTTTATCAGAAAATTCAAATCTCGCGTTTTTTATAGGAAATTCAATTCTCTACAACTTTGCAGAAGAAAGTTTTCCCAAATTCCAAACAGAAATTGACCGAAATCCTTAAACGGATGATTTTACAAGCTATAATCAAATTTCAGTCAAGAAATGGGGTCCACCGACACACAAAACATGTGTTAATCATTTAATACAAAAAAATATATTCTTCGTCCTCATATACTCATATATCCCACATTCATTGTAAAACTATCACCATTATTATATTATTAAATGAATTATTTTATCAGAAAAGATAAAATATAATTTTTTTAATAATTGTCACTTAAACATTTTCTCCATCTATATCCACATAAAATTAATATTTTCCTCATCATATAAATCAATAATTAATTATTCACAAATAATATTACAGAATCACAGTACTGGCAACCAGGCAATTCCCAGGAAAGAGGGGGCTTTCCAATAAGGATTTCTCCTTACTGGCGCGCAATTAGATGACCAAACCTTTCCTTAGACAGAACTTTCTAGACATTGCCAATAATGTTATCTAATAATATTATTCAAATAATATGAATTATTGATCTGATAATGGGAAATACTGTGTAGTGACAATTATTGAAACAACAGTAATATAAAATATCAAGGCAGCAATTATTGAATCAATAAAATAAAATACTGAACAGTAATTACTGTAACCATTATTGAGTAGTGCCTTCTTACGTAAGAATCAATAATTGGTGCAATACAGTGTGCTACTGTGCAACAAAGCGTATTACTGTGTTTTAACCACCGGGTATTCCAACAGTATTAACGGTAACAACTACGCCGTTATTTATAAACAACTTATACTTGTCGTTTTTTTCATCCAATCGCTTTCCGTTATGGGGCCCACAAAAGACTGCGTCGTCGTACGAATATTCCACGACCAAACGAATATTCCCCGACAACAACGAATATTTTATAACCACCTGCTTATTTGAAATATTTGCGCATTTTACCCATAACTAACCTCGTTAATCAATTTAACCCTTACTATTTCAAAATAATAAATAGAGGGAATTTAAATTTCATTTAATAATAATTTGGGGTCTTACAATACTTGTATCCTGTTGTCTGAAGTATAGATCCATGTCTTAATATACTTTAAACCATCATCATATCGAACAAAGGGAATGGTCAAACTAGGCCTGTCTATCATGGTTGCCGTTTCTGGAAAACCCAGAATCCAGAAGAACCTAATTTCTGACAGGATTTGACCGAACTTAATCTGGCGAATGTGTTGTTGATCAACTTATATGTTGATTCCTATATGTTCTTTGACACTTGTACTACATATTTGAACCATAATATCGACCTGTTAATGAACCGAACCTATATTAAAATGAGCTGAAAAGTGCCGGGTCGACATTGTCTGGGTTTCTAGGTTACCCAGAAACTCCAAAATTGGTCTGACAGCTTCTTTGAAGCTCTGGATCTTTCAGGATTGTTGTTGTTTGACCGAGATAATACTTGGTAATTGTAGTACTACATATGTACTACATGATTGAGCCATAAGTTAGTTCAAAACATGATCAGGCTGGAAATTACACTCGGTCAAATGTGCACCCTTGAAACATTGTCTGACAGTGTTCTTGAGCCAAGAACACCAAAGGCAACAGACAAGTGTCGCTAAAGGCTATTAGCGACGGTTTTAAATATTTTATTTTCTGAATATTCCGGATATTATTTAAATATAGAAATAAATTCTAAAAGTTACCAAAAATGGTTTTAAAATTATTTTAAATTATGAAAAATAATTTTTGACCAATTAGAATATTTTTCTTTAATATTTATAATTATTTAAATATTAAAATTATTTAATTTATTTAATTAGTGTATTAAATAAATTAGAAAAAAATGATTTAATATTATGAAAAATCTTTTTAAATAAGAATAATGTATTTAAAAATATTTTGAGTTATAAAATGTGACTTTTAATATTTTTAGAGAATTTTTATTATTAATTTAATATTAATGATATTAGATTTATTTAATTACTAAATTAAATAAATAAGTTAAAATGATTTTAATGATTTAAAAATTATTTTAAATAAGAATAAAGTGTTAGAAAATATTTTAAATTATAAAATATAATTTTTAATATTTTTGGAGAATTCTCATTAATAAATTAATATTAATGATATTATATTTATTTAATTATAATATTAAATAAATGAATTAAAAATAATTTTATTGATTTAAAAATTATTTAAAAATGAGAAAAATGTTTTAAAAATATTTTAAGTTATAATTAATGACTTTTAATATTTTGATAATAATTACATTAATATTTAAATATTAATGGTGATTATTTAAAAATGATTTTAAATACTTTAAAATTCATTTAAGAAGAATATTGATGATTTAAAAATATTTTAAGTTATTAACAATAACTTTAATATTTTGACAAATATAACATTAATATTTTTATATTATTAAATATTAATGATAATAAGATTATTTGATAATTAAATTATTTAAAAATGATTTAAGTGTTTGAAAAAATATTATAAATTATAATAATTGTTTATAAATTATTAAAAGCTTCCGGAAAATATTATAAACGATATTTGATTTATCTAAAATAATATTGAAGCTTAGAGACTAAGTTTAATTGACAATCAATGTGTTAATTATCGGATAGGGTGACCAGAACACTGAGAATGGACCGAAGTCCACCCAGGCCGAACTAGTTAGAATTATTAAGTGTTTATATAGGTTATAAACACTAATGTGGCTATGTGGTAATGTGTCTAGGAGAAGTTTAACTGTAAAATACAGTGTTACGTGTTATGTATGATTGTTCTAATTGTGAGACCGACATTGTTGAATATAGATCTTACGAACGCAGTTAATTATATTGTGTAGCTGTAATCAATGCGAAAGGCAAGTTTCCTAACTCAACCTTTAGTTATATTCATTCAATTATTTTAATGGTTAATTATTGATAATTATACCATGTCTAGGGAATTTATTGTTGATTATTCGCAGTTAGTGCATGATTAAAATTCAAATTGAATTACTGATTCGGAAAATATATATTCGTAGAATTACTGTTGTTGGATATTTATATCTGTAGAAACTAATATTGACAGTACAGATAATTCCTGTTTATTGTCAAATTATATTGAGAAATGTCTTAGCTAATTATTCTGGCTAGACGAACATTTGTTAGAACTTGATAAATACGAGAAGAGAAATCAATTGTTATTGATAGATCGATGCCAATTGTTTTGACTAGATCAATAAGTAGATAGAATTTGAAATCACAGTATTTCGTTGTTAAATCAAAAATCTTGATTCTGAGACTGAGAAGGACAACCTTTTATATAAAGGGAACATTTTGGGTCGTATATTCGACCATTGCGTGCTGTTAAGTATTATGCATAATATAGGGTACAAGGAGTTGGCCGGCTCTAAGTACTTGCAGAGGGGTATGATTTAATCTTTATGGTTATCTGATACACCTGGGTATATCAAAGTCCAATCTTTGATAGTTACTCGAGAAGAGAAGTTTTAGATCTAGTGTGATCACTCAGCATAAATCTGGAAAACATTCCACTTTGCTATTGCGTAGAATTAATTCTTGATTATTCAATAGAATATCGTAGAAACTTTGAAAGCGTTGTACTATTTCATTATCAGATTATTGTGTTGCCTAGAATACAAGAAGACTTGTTATTTGAATAACGATTTGTTCAGCTATTTCAAATTCACCGAACTTTGGTTTCATTCTATCAAAATAGATAGTCTGTTCTTATTGATTCGTATACATTTATTGTATATTTTAACTTACGGGGCAAACTAGTTGCTCACCCTTGCTATAAATAAAATATTTCAGCTAGGAACGAAGAGGCCAGCAGGTCAAAGAAGAACAAAGGCAAAGGCAAGATGCTGGAATAGTGTTATGAACATTATTATTATGATGTTGTATTGTAAACCCTTTTTGTTTAGGTAAGGGGTATGTTTGTAAATTTAAGGTTAGCAAACCTGGGACTTATGTATTAACAACAAATGTTAATGAGTTATGTATTCCTATTTATATTTAAATAGGTAGTTAGTTGTTATTATATTGTGGATCGTGAACACCAAACTCGAGGGTCAGGTAACCCGGATTTGGGGGTGTCACAGGTTGGTATCAGAGTTGTAGTGACGAAGGTGTCACCAGCTAGTAGAAGAGCTGTAGGTTATAAACTTTAAGTGGGGTGGGAGAAAACCCTAGGATTATAACCATACAATAGATAGAGAAAACTCATTTAGAGTTCTAAGTGAGAGATTGCCGAAGTGCATCAATAGTGAGATAAGTGGACACATAGTGTGAGAATTTTGGTACTGGTAAAGTACTAATCAAGTTATTTAAATTGATTGTAGGATGTCTGGATGAGGTAAAAAGAGTGCGGAGATGCTAGAGGTTGTTGCACCGGTGCTAGAAGCCGAGGTGCCAGCGCAAAGTGAATCAGTGGAGAAGGTGGGAGATGATGAACCAATGGTTAATCTTGGGAGTGATCATGACGATTATCCTGAGATGTATCTGAGTGGAGATGAGGAGGCAGAGTCTGAGCCAGCTAAGGTGGATTTAATGAATAAGATCAAAGTTGGAGAACAAGATCAGCTATCTGCAGAAGTCCAGGAACTCCGAAGTAAAGTGTTTCTTCTAGAGGAGTTGTGGAAGACAGAGCGAGCATTACGCGAAATGACTGAAGAACGGAACGAGCTCAAGGCGCAGGTGGATAGAATGAAGGCTGAAGGTGGTGGATCATCTGAAGGAACCAGCAAGAAGGATAAGAAGAAGAGAAAGAGGGAAAAAGACAGCCTTAATTCTGAAAAATCAAGCCCGAAGAAGAAGCAAGCCTGTATCAAGTGTGGAAAGACTCACGCGGGAGAATGCATGATGTGGAAGAACGTGTGTTTTAACTGTAAGCAGGAAGGACATATTTCTCTACATTGTCCTAAGCCGAATTTGAGGAAGTATTTTTCATGTGGGCATATGGGTCACGGATTCTGCAAGTGTCCCATCAAGAAGAAGACTGGTGAACGGAGTGGTCGGTAGATAACTTAGATATATGTAATAGTATCTTTTGGGTAGAAGTCTATGATATTAAGTGTAGTAATATCGAGAACGATGTTTAAGCATATGTAAATATATATATATATATATATATATATATATATATATATATATATATATATATATATGTGTGTGTGTGTGTGTGTGTGTGTGTGTGTGTGTGTGTTTTATGAATGAAATCCTTATTTTCTATATGAATATAAGATTAAGATTAATTTGTTTGTATACTTATGGTAAGTTAATGACTCATAATTATATGAAATATTTTGAACCCCTCAGCGAATGGACGCCAAAGGTCTGACTAGGATAAGTTCATACACTCATATAATTATGGCAAGTTCCTGAACTCATAAGTGTGGTAAGTTTGACGAATTGGTAATAACTGTGTGTGAATGAAGAATTGCAACTTTTTGTGTAAAGTTATGTCATTAATTCTGGTATGATTTAAAATGGGAGAGTAATATGTTAAGTACTATATGTACTATGTGCTATTTGAATAAATATGCAATTATATGAGAATTATGTGTTGAATTCTTATTGTGTTAAGAATTTGTGTAAAGAAAGAGAATTAATATAAGATTTTTATTTAAATCAGATCATGCCGCTTAGACGACAGAATCGAAACCAACGAGAAGAACAGTCAGTGAATAACGAAGGAGGTCAAGCTGACCCAATGCAAATCTTTGCAGATATGATAGCACAGGCTATAGAGAATAGAGCTCCAGCTGCAAGAGGAAGAGCAAGAAATCAGCCAGCTGAAAGATTGGCTAATTTCAAGGATTTTAAAGCAGTACAACCGCCTGAGTTCAAAGGGACCACATATCCGATTGAAGCCCAAACTTGGGTGAAGGAGATGGAGAAAGAATTCGTCATTGCGCGAGTGGTGGAAGAGCAGAAGACAGCTTTTGCGACATACTTAATGAAGGGAGAAGCTAATTACTGGTGGGAGACGAACCAAGCGAGAGCTGGTATAGAAGTGGTGTTATGGACAAGATTTAAGGAGTTGTTCTTTGAGAACTACTTCTCGCCGAGTATGCAATCTAGAATGAAAGTCAAGTTTCTAGAACTAAAGCAGGAGAATATGTCTGTTTCTGAATACGTTGCTAAATTCAACGAATTAGCAATATTTGCACCTCATTAGGTGGACACAGAAGCAAGAAAGACGCGAAGATTTGAGAATGGAATGAAGCCGGGAATATTCAACAAGGTAGCAGTATTGCAGATCAACACGTTCGCGGCATTGATGGAGAAAGCGTTGATTGCTGAAGGAGGGAGCGAAGCTGCGTCTCGATTCCATCAGGAGAAGAAGAAGAAGACTAATGACGGAGGAAGCAGTGGTGGAAGTAACCCTAACAAGAGGAAATGGAGTGAGAGTACCCAATCAGGAGGCAAGACAGAAGATAATAGGAAAAGAAGGGAGCCATGTGCGAATTGTGGGAAGAACCATGATGGAGTTTGCCTGAAGAAGAAAGGAGTTTGTTATAACTGCGGACAAGAGGGGCATATGTCATCCAATTGCCCCATTCCGAAGAAAATTCAAGGTTGCTTTGGATGCGGATCGACTGATCATTTGGTTCGGAACTGTCCGAAGAAGAATGCGGAGAAAGAAAGTGGCAACAAGGGACCCAGTGGCGGAACCTTGGCAACTCGAGGACCTGCACAGCCAGGAAGACCAACTTCCCGTACATTCAACATGACGGTGCAGGACACTGTGGCTGCTCAGGAGGTCGCAACAGGTAATGATTTCGTTTAGAAATTTAATTACGCGAGTAAATTGAGTTATATATTTCTGTGAACTGCTTTCTTTTAAAGATTCAAGTCACAGGTTAGAATTTGAGACACAAATTAATATTGGGTTGATAAAAATGAATTGATGATACAGCTTTAAAAGATTGTAGAGAATAAGAAAGCGGTGATTCCGAGGACGGAATCCTTTTAAGGAGGGGTGAATGCGATAACCCGAGATTTCGAATAATCAAAAATTTGCAAATAAATTTTTTTTATTGATATTAATATTAATTATCATTTATGTGACGAGTATCGGTGATACGTGTATCGAGAAGGTCAATTTGTGTATTGACTAATAAAATTAGAGTAGAGTTGTGCTTAACAGGTTTAGAAACCCTAACCCTAATTTTTGGAAAGGGATTCGATAGAAAATATAATTAAAATAATTATATTGATGAGTACGTGTTTGTACTGTATAGAATTTTTGATTGGTTAAGGTTTGAAATTTATAAAACCTAATAAGAGATTAGAAACCCTAATCTCAGGATCAGAAACTCTAACGTACCGTTCGAAGCCCTGATCGAAAGCCGGGAAACCCTAAATTTATATTCGGGAATTCTAAACCCTAAATTCGGAAAGCCTAATCCTAATTGGCAAGCCTATTGTGTGAATTAAACTTTAATATAATTAGAAAACCCTAATTATATTTTAGTTATATTAATTTCTATTTTACAAACCCTAATTGTAATTTAGAAAACTTATTTTTCTAATTGAAACCCTAATTCGTGGTTTGTAAACCCTAATGACCATTTTGACCATAATTGCTAAATTAAGCAATTTTAATTAGGGATATTAATCCTAATTAGCAAGATTGAATTTTATGATTATGAAATATTAATATAATTATTGAATCCTAATTATAATTTTGGATTATTAATTTTCTATTTTGGAAACCGAAATTTGAAAATTTTGGAAATTAAATTGCAAACCTAAAGGGTTTAAATCCTAAACCCTAAAGGGTCCAAACCCTAACCCAAACCCTAAACCCTAAAGATTTGTACAATTGACAAGAATGCCATTAAAATTATTTTGTAAATGTCAAAAATGCCCTTTATGGATATTTTATTAGATTACTTGTAAATCTTGCCAAATCAAGAGTTGGTAACCAACTATGTTGACTTAGTGACTTTAAATCTAAGAATTTTAGCCCTACTTGACAGCCAATATCAGATCATACATGCATCTACACAATATATATATATATATATATATATATATATATATATATATATATATATATGTTATGAGAGAGAAAAAAATCACCAAAGTTAGTCATTTTTCATTTAAGCTCTCACTAACTCTCTCTCACTCAAGACCTCCGATTTTAGCAAGTAGATCAGTCCTAGAATCGACCCTAGATCAACCAACATCAGATTAGCAAGATCAAGATCAAAGATTAAATTAAAAAGGTATAAACCTAATTTTTATTTTCGATCCATGCTGCTAAGAAAAAGTTTTTGTTTATGTGTTTAAATCTTTGCTAGATGTTGTTTAATGATGATCTATGTTGATATAACATAGATCCATAGCATCAAAATGCTTTAAAATCGAGCTTTTCCAAAACTGTCAAGAACACAATTTGTGGTCTGACAAGCTAATGTCAGGCGCCACAGATTCGTGTGTGTTAATGATTTTTGTTGTTTGATGTTTTAGATCTGTTGTCTGACATAAGCTTGACCGACTGAAAATCTGGGCAACCCAGAAAGTTAAAAACCGTGTCTGACAAGTTTTTGGAAGGCCCAGATCTGGTCGTTATAATGTTATTTGTTAATGTTGTTGTAATATACTTGTATCCTGTTGTCTGAAGTATAGATCCATGTCTTAATATACTTTAAACCATCATCATATCGAACAAAGGGAATGGTCAAACTAGGCCTGTCGATCATGGTTGCCGTTTCTGGAAAACCCATAATCCAGAAGAACCAAATTTCTGACAGGATTTGACCGAACTTAATCTGGCGAATGTGTTGTTGATTAACTTATCTGTTGATTCCTATATGTTCTTTGACACTTGTACTACATATTTGAACCATAATATCGACCTGTTAATGAACCGAACCTATATTAAAATGAGTTGGAAAGTGCCGGGTCGACACTGTCTGGGTTTCTAGGTTACCCAGAAAGCCCAGAATTGGTCTGACAGCTTCTTTGAAGCTCTGGATCTTTCAGGATTGTTGTTGTTTGACCGAGATAATACTTAGTAATTGTAATACTACATATGTACTACATGATTGAGCCATAAGTTAGTCCAAAACATGATCAGGCTGGAAATTACACTCGGTCAAATGTGCACCCTTGAAACATTGTCTGACAGTGTTCTTGAGCCAAAAACACCAAAGGCAACAGACAAGTGTCGCTAAAGGCTATTAGCGACGGTTTTAATTATTTTATTTTCTGAATATTCCGGAAATTATTTATAAAGAGAAATAAATTCTAAAAATTACCAAAAATGGTTTTAAAATTATTTTAAATTATGAAAAATAATTTCTGACCAATTGGAATATTTTTCTTTAATATTTATAATTATTTAAATATTAAAATTATTTAATTTATTTAATTAGTGTAATAAATAAATTAGAAAAAAATGATTTAATATTATGAAAAATCAATTTAAATAAGAATAATGTATTTAAAAATATTTTGAGTTATAAAATGTGACTTTTAATATTTTTAGAGAATTTTCATTAATAATTTAATATTAATGATATTAGATTTATTTAATTACTAAATTAAATAAATAAGTTAAAAATGATTTTAATGATTTAAAAATCATTTTAAATAAGAATAAAGTGTTAGAAAATATTTTAAATTATAAAATATAATTTTTAATATTTTTGGAGAATTCTCATTAATAAATTAATATTAATGATATTAGATTTATTTAATTATAATATTAAATAAATGAATTAAAAATGATTTTATTGATTTAAAAATTATTTAAAAATGAGAAAAATATTTTAAGTTATAATTAATGACTTTTAATATTTTTGATAATAATTACATTAATATTTAAATATTAATGGTGATGATTTAAAAATAATTTTAAATACTTTAAAATTCATTTAAGAAGAATATTGATGATTTAAAAATATTTTAAGTTATTAACAATAACTTTAATATTTTGACAAATATAACATTAATATTTTTATATTATTAAATATTAATGATAATAAGATTATTTAATAATTAAATTATTTAAAAATAATTTAAGTGTTTGAAAAAAATATTATAAATTATAATAATTGTTTATAAATTATTAAAAGCTTCCGAAAAATATTATAAACGATATTTGATTTATCTAAAATAATATTGAAGCTTAGAGACTAAGTTTAATTGACAATCAATGTGTTAATTATCGGATAGGGTGACCAGAACACCGAGAATGGACCGAAGTCCACCCAGGCCGAACTAGTTAGACTTATTAAGTGTTTATATAGGTTATAAACACTAATGTGATTATGTGGTAATGTGTCTAGGAGAAATTTGACTGTAAAATACAATTTTACGTGTTATGTATGATTGTTCTAATTGTGAGACCGACATTATTGAATATAGGTCTTACGAATGCAGTTAATTATATTGTGTAGTTGTAATCAACGCGAAAAGTAAGTTTCCTAACTCAACCTTGAGTTATATTCATTCAATTATTTTAATGGTTAATTATTGATAATTATACCATGTCTAGGGAATTTATTGTTGATTATTCGCAGTTAGTGCATGATTAAAATTCAAATTGAATTACTGATTCAGAAAATAAATATTCGTAGAATTACTGTTGTTGGATATTTATATCTGTAGAAACTAATATTGACAGTACAGATAATTCCTGTTTATTGTCAAATTATATTGAGAAATGTCTTAGCTAATTATTCTGGCTAGACAAACATTTGTTAGAACTTGATAAATACGAGAAGAGAAATCAATTGTTGTTGATAGATCGATGCCAATTGTTTTGACTAGATCAATAAGTAGATAGAATTTGAAATCATAATATTTCGTTGTTAAATCAAAAATCTTGATTCTGAGACTGAGAAGAACAACCTTTTATATAAAGGAAACATTTTGGGTCGTATATTCGACCATTGCGAGTTGTTAAGTATTATGCATAATATAGGATACAAGGAGTTAGCCGGATCTAAGTACTTGCAGAGGGGTATGATTTAATCTTTATGGTTATCTGATACACCTGGGTATATCAAAGTCCAATCCTTGATAGTTACTCGAGAAGAGAAGTTTTAGATCTAGTGTGATCACTCAGCATAAATCTGGAAAATATTCCACTTTGCTATTGCGTAGAATTAATTCTTGATTATTCAATAGAATATCGTAGAAACTTTGAAAGCGTCGTACTCTTTCATTATCAGATTATTGTGTTGCCTAGAATACGAGAAGACTTGTTATTTGAATAACGATTTGTTCAGCTATTTCAAAGTTCACCGAACTTTGGTTTCATTCTATCAAAATAGATAGTCTGTTCTTATTGATTCGTATACATTTATTGTATATTTTAACTTACGGGGCAAACTAGTTGCTCACCCTTGCTATAAATAAAATATTTCAGCTAGGAACGAAGAGGCCAGCGGGTCAAAGAAGAACAAAGGCAAAGGCAAGATGCTGGAATAATGTTATGAACATTATTATTATGATGTTGTATTGTAAACCCTTTTTGTTTAGGTAAGGGGTATGTTTGTAAATTTAAGGTTAGCAAACCTGGGACTTATGTATTAACAACTTATGTTAATGAGTTATGTATTCCTATTTATATTTAAATGGGTAGTTAGATGTTATTATATTGTAGATCGTGAACACCAAACTCGGGGGTTAGGTAACCCAGATTTGGGGGAGTCACAAGGTGGGTGAAACAAGGTTGTTGGGACCGAAGTTGGTACGTATGACTACGAAAAAGATTCAAACGATCCGGTAACGTATAAAAACCTCACAAGATCGACAAAAGAGTTATGATGATCTTCATCGAAATGATGTGGAATTCGATATTGGAGATCATGTGTTGTTACGTGTTGCTCCATGAAAAGGAGTTACGAGATCTGAAAAGAAAGGAAAGCTCAATCCTCGATTCATTGGCCCATTTTTAATCCTTGATCGAGTAGGAACTGTGGCTTATAGACTCGCTTTACCGTCAAGTATGTCTCGTGTTCATAACGTTTTTCATATATCCATGTTACGTAAATATGTGGAAGACCCGAACCACATTATTGAGTTAGAACCGGACGAAAAAGCGAAAGATTTGACGTATAAAGAGGTTCCTGTTCAAATCTTGGATAAGAAGGAACATATTCTATGCTCCAAGGTTATACTTTAAGTTAAAGTTTTGTGGAGAAACCACGATGTTGAGGAAATGACCTAGGAGGTAGAATCTAAAATGAAATCAAGGTATCCTTACCTCTTCGACATATCAGGTACGTACCCTAATTTTGAGGGCGAAATTTCATAAAAAGGGGAGGTTGTAAGACCCCAATTTTTTTAATAAAGATGATTTTTTTATAAATATCATTTTTAAATATTATGGAATGAATTTAATATAATATTATAGTTGTGGGTAATATTTATAAATTTTGCAAAGTACGCAAGTTGTTATATAATATTCGATTGGTTAGGGAATATTCGTTTTAACAGGAAATATTCGTACGACGACACAATCATTGGTGGCCTCCACAACAGAATTATTGTCGGATTGAGAAAACGGCAAAAATATTTTATGAAAATAACGGCGGAAGTTTTACCGTTAACTGTTGAAACACCCGGTATTAAAAGTACAGGAATACGCGTGGTTGCATAGTAGCACACGGTATTGATTATTGATGCTTACATGAGAAGTCACTCAATTTTGTTCAATTATTGCTACAGTAATTGTTGCATAATATCTCACGTTATTTGATTCAATTATTGTCGATATTTTATATATTATTAAATCAATAATTGAGATGACAGAGTTATTAATATTATTATTTATAATATTAACGATGTCTAGAAGTTCTGCCAAAGAGAGGTTTGGTCACCTAATTACATGCCAATAGGGAGAAATCCTTATTGGAAAGCCCCCTCTTTCTTGGGAACGACCTGGTCGATTAATATTGTGAATTATAATAATGATGATAAATGTTGTTAATTATATTTAGGTGTCTTTTTATGAAGTCACGAAAGTTTATATATATATATATATATATATATATAAATTTTGTTTTATTAGTATTATTAATGTAATAAAATAGAAAAGCTTTTTATATAAAACAGAATACTTTTATAAAGTTATCTGTTTTATTATACTATAAATAGAATATATTATATTATATTATGCATAGTATTTTGTATAGTAAAATCTTTTTATATAAAACAGAATACTTTTATAAAGTTATTTATTTTATTAGATTTTAAATAAAATATTTAAATTTATATGTATATATATATATATATATATGTATATATATAGAATATATTATATTTTATTGCATAGTATCCTTTCAATTCTCCTTTAAATAGGATGCTTAGTTAGAATTGAAATCACACCAGAAATTAAGATAATTCTCTTCTATAATCTTGAGCGTATTTCTTTAGAGTTTTCAGAAACTTTGAGCGTAGAAAAACAATATAAGTTTTCTTCAAGAATATCCTCGCCCTACCAGTCGGAATACTCTTCTTTTACGGTAAGGGGTATTATTCTTTTATATTCATGAAGAGAATTATTTTCTTTCTAATACTCGTAAGAGCTGTTGTTCCATTCTTTATTAATATGTTGGAATAACCTGTCTATGCGAAGTACCGCATACATGGTGAAATTCTTCTGTTATTCCATTCTTTATTATTCTGTTAGAACATCCTATCTGTGCGTTTACGCATGACCTGGTTTCATTCTTTATTATTATGTTGGAACATCATGTCTATGCGTTTACACATGACTTGGTTCTGTTCTTTATTATTCTGTTGGAACATCCTGTCTGTGCGGATTACGCATGACCTGGTTCCATTCTTTATTATTCTGTTGGAATAACCTGTCTGTGCGGTCTATCGCATGCATGGTGATTTCTTATGTTATTCCATTCTTTATTATTATATTGGAATAACCTGTCTATGTGGATTATCACATGCATGATAAATAATCCTTTGTATTCATTCCTTATTAAATTGTGGAAATGATCTGTCTAAGTGGATTACCGCATGGCGGACGAAAATCTATTTGTAGTTTCATATATTCTCTTATACTCAGTTGGTTAAAGCTTTGACTTCTATACTCCATGAAATTAGTGGAATATCCTTGATATTTGCGCTTCATCCAGTATCTTTTCATGAAAATATTCTTCTGAGCATTCTTGAATTTTACTCCACAAAGAAGTATCATGTTGACAATTTGGACGTTATTGGTTCCTGGATAAATTAATTCTTGAACTTGTTTTATTGAATTCTTATATCATTGTCATCATCCTCATGTTTATATTATGTTGAAAGTCATTTGTGGCCTGTAGTGCATAGATGGACTTGGTATGATTATGACCAGGGATTAATCGGTCTAATCATGACCGTAATGTTACAAATGATGTGGTAAAAGTCCTCATTGGCCCGTAGTGCATTGATGGACAGTTGTTGGCATGATCATGACCATTGATGAATACACGAATATCCTTGGCCCGTAGTGCATGAATAATTTGTGGTTGTGATACTAATGAATATTCTTAGCCGTAGTGCAGGGATGATGTGGATTATTTATTAAGTTGAGTCCCAGCGATAAAAGTGATGAAAAACCTTTTAAATCATAAAAGATAGTAGATTTTATTCTCTACTTGACTCTTTTAGTGGATTGCTTGTTCCACTGCAGTTAAACTTGATATTTGTTATATTGTATCAGTTTAACACTGTTGAAGGCTAACGATAATTTATTCTGCATTATCTTAGTCATAATATTTCTTACTGGGCTAGTTGAGCTCACCCTTTTACTTTCATTATTGTTCAAGAAATGAGAACGTAGTATGGACTAGTCGCGGAACGGAGTGACGGTCCAGATGATAGCATTAGTAGTCCTCACTATTCTATGAAATAGTGTGATAATAAATGTATTGAGGACTTATTTTGAGTTTGAACACTGTCTAGAAGATAATATTTGTATTAAAACTCACAGCTCATATTGTATATTTAAGATTGTATTTGTATTCTGTACCATGTATATGGTGACTCAGAATAGGTGATGTATACCTATTTTGGGGGCGTCGCAAAAATGAATTTATGATATAACTTTAAAAGATTGTAGAGAATAAGAAAGCGGTGATTCCGAGGACGGAATCCTTTTAAGGAGAGGTGAATGTGATAATTCGGGATTTCGAATAATTCAAATTTTACGAATAATTTTTTTTTTAATATTGACATTGGCTGTTAATATTGTACTGTGTATCTGTGATACGAGTCTTGAGAATTAGTCAATTTGTATATTGACTAAGAAATTAGAGTAGAGTTGTGCTTAGCAGCTTTAGAAACCCTAACCCTAATTTCTGGATAGGGATTCGATAGAAAATGCCATTAAAATAATTATATTGATAAGTACGTGTTTGTACTGTTTAAAATTTTGATTAGTGATTGATCGGATAAATTTTAAAATTTATAAACCCTAATAAGAGATTAAAAACCCTAATCTCAGATTTAGAAAACGTAACGTATAGTTAGAAACCCTAATTGAAAGTCGAAATACCTTAATTTTATATTCGAGAATTCTAAACCCTAATTAGGAAACTCTAATCCTAATTAGCAAGCTTAATGTGTTTAGTAAACGTTAATATAATTAAGAAACCCTAATTATACTTTAGAAATATTAATTTCTATTTAAAATCCTAATTACATTTTTAAAAATCTTAATTTTCTATATTTAGAAACCCTAATTAGAAAATTCTAGAATTAGATATTTTAAAACCAAAGGGTTAGAACCTTAGGGTTAAACCCTAAGGGTTTGGACAATTGACCTTCATGCCAATAAAATTACAAGAACATTGACCAAAATGCCCTTTATGGATTTTTAATGAGTTAACTTGTAAATTTGGCAAGACCTTTTGTGACGCCCCCAAAAATAGGTATACAACACTCATTCTGAGTCGCCAAATACATGATACAGAAAGCAAACTACAACTTCAATAATACAATTGTCGTGCAAAATACGACAACACATACTGTGAGTTTAAATACAAATATTGTCTTCTAGACAATATCCACACTCAAATAAGTCCTCAATACAATTATTCAAACACTATTTTACAGAAATAGTGAGGACTGCTAAAACATCTTTCTAGAACCATCACTCCATACCCCGACTAGATCCTGCTATGTTCTCACCTCCTGAGAAGAAAAATGGAACAAAAAGGAAAAAGGTGAACTCAACTAGCCCAGTAAAGAATATTATGACTAAGATAATATACAACAAATTATCATTAGTATTCAACAGGGAAAAATCTGATATAATATAATCGACAACAAGTTTTAGATCAACAACTGCAGCGAAAACAGCAAACCATTAGAAGAGTCAAGTAGAGAATGAATTCTACTATCTTCTAAGATTTAAAAGTCCATCATCAATATTTTATCCCTGTAACATCAATTAATAATCATCTTTATCCAAATATTCATTTTTGCACTATAGGCCAAAGATATTCATTTGTATCACCTGTCAGTCATGTTCATCTCAACACCTGTTCATCTTTGCACTACAGGCCAAAGATATTCATCAAGTAATCATACATCTTTGCACTACAGGCCAAAGATATTCAGTAATATCATCATTTAGGACTGAGGATGATGAAAAATATCTTAAAGAGAACGAATCCAGTGAGACAGAAGGACAAATAGTAGGGATTCGTATAACAGTTTATCCAAGATCAATAATACTTCATAATAATCACTTGTGAAGCAGAATTCAAAAATAAAGATCAAAACATGGATACAATCAAATATAGTAACCACAATAGACATCTTGGACAAAAAGAGAAAATTTTATTTTTCGGTGAATAGTGCCGTATACGTGAATAGTAACGTATACGTGAATAGTAACCCCGACACAAAAAGTTTCAAATTTGATAAAAAGTTCATATCAATATTTCAGCATAATGATATTGAAGAAAATAATATCATTAAGAAGAAAATAATATCCCTTACCTTAAAATATCAATACTTCTGGTCGGAATACCGGTATAAGGCTGAAAGAAACTTACTCTGATGAATAGAAACTATCAAAGTATCTAAATACTCACAAAATACACTCAATAATCTAGAGAGAGAAAGAGAGAAAACTTGTTTCTGGTGTGATTTTCAATTCTAACTTAGCCCTCTATTTATAGGAAAATGTTAGCACATCGAAGCAGACTTAACCTGCAACCTGATGGCTTTACCTGCTACTATTCCCACCCACCACATTTGAATAAAAATCTCAGCACATTTCTTCACCAACCAAGAGTGGGGCCCACCAATTCTAGAATTTTCTACCAAAATGATTAACTCCGAAAATTCAACAATTTCTAAACTAGTCATCTCGTAAAATTCATAATAAATCATACGTTCATTTTTAACTGTTCAAAATTTGTGGATATATACTCAACTTATATATGTATAATATATCCAAAAATTACCACGATCCAACGGTCGGATTAAAAATTATAACCCCCGCAAAATATCTCAAAAACCCTGATTTTTAATACCTCCATTCCGACAAAAATACTGATAAAAATCTCAACAATAATTCCTTCATTTTTAACCACAAAAATATATCCCTCATTTATATCCACATAAAATAAATATTTCCTTATCATATGAATCAATAATTAATTATTCACAAATAATATTATAGAATCACATTTATGACAACCAGGTCGTTCCTAGGAAAGAGGGGGCTTTCCAATAAGAATTTCTCCTTACTGGAGCGCAATTAGATGACCAAACCTCTCCTTAGACAGAACTTTCTAGACATTGTCAATAATGTTATCTAATAATATTATTCAAATAATATGAATTATTGATCTGATAAAGGAAAATACTGTGCAGCAATAATTATTGAAACAACAATAATATAAAATATCAACGCAGCAATTATTGAATCAATAAAATAAAATATTGAATAATAACTACCGTAACAATTATTGAGTAGTGTCTTCCTTCGTAAGAATCAATAATTGGTGCAATACCGTGTGCTACTGTATTTTAACCACCGGGTATTCCAACAGTATTAACGGTAACAACTACGCCGTTTTATTTATAAACAACTTATACTTGTCGTTTTCTTCATCCAATCGCTTTCCGTTATGGGGCCCACACAAGGCTGCGCCGTCGTACGAATATTCCCCGACAGCAAGAATATTCCACGACCAAACTCATATTTCCCGACAAAATGAATATTTTATAACCACTTGCTTATTTTGTAAAATTTACACATTTCACCTATAACCAAAGTATTATATCAAATTAACCCCTTATTATTCACAATAATATTTAGAGAAAATTTGACTTTATTCATTAATAAGTTGGGATCTTACAACCTCCCATCCTTATGAAATTTCGTCCTCAAAATTGACGTACGTACCTGATATTTCGAAAAGGTGAGGATACCTTGCTTTCATTTTTGATTCCAACTCCCAGGTCATTTCTTCAATAGCATGGTTTCTCCACAAAACCTTAACTTGTGGTATAACCTTCGTGCGTAGGACATGCTCTTTCCTATCCAAGATCTTAACAGGTACTTCCTCGTACGTTAAATCTTCAGCTATCTCGTCTGGTTCTAACTCAATAATGTGGTTCGGGTCTTTAACATATTTACGAAGTATAGATATGTGAAAAATATTATGAACACGAGACATGCTTGGAGGTAATGCGAGTCTATATGCCATATTTCCTATTCGCTCAAGAATCTCAAATGGACCAACAAATCTTGGATTGAGCTTTCCTCTCTTCCCAAATCTTGTAACTCCCTTCTATGGTGCAACACGTAACAATACATGATTCCCAATATTAAATTCCACGTCCTTCCGATGAAGATCCGCATAACTCTTTTGTCGATCCTGTGCCGTTTGTATACGTTGTCGAATCGTTTGGATCTTCTCTGTAGTCATGCGTACCAACTCTGGTCCCAACAATGTTGCTTCACCCATCTCGTCCCAGCATACTGGAGAACGACACTTTCGTCCATATAAGGCTTCCAATGGAGCCATACCTATACTTGCCTGATAACTGTTGTTGTAGGAGAATTCCACCAGTGGCAAGTACTTATCCCAACTTCCTTTGAAATCTAGAACACAGAGTCTTAATAGATCTTTAAGGGTTTGAATAGTCCTCTCTGATTGTCCGTCCGTTTGAGGATGGTATGCCGAACTGAATCGTAAATCCGTGCCCATAGCTTTCTGCAAGCTAACCCAAAATCGTGAAGTGAATCTTGGGTCACGATCTGAAACTATGGATACTGGCATGCCATACAATCTCACAATCTCATTCACGTACATACTAGCAAGACGTTCAAGGGAATAGGTCTCACGTATAGGCAAGAAATGGGCAGACTTGGTTAATCTATCAACAATGACCCAAATCGCATCTATGCCTTGAGAAACCTTGGGAAGACCTATAACGAAATCTATAGTAATGTGTTCCCACTTCTATTTTAGAATCTCAAGTGGTTGCAATGGACCCTTTGGTACTTGATGCTCCGCTTTTACACGTTGACAAGTTAAACACCTCGAGATAAACTCCGCGATCTCTCTTTTCATATTGCTCCACCAAAATGTATGTCGAAGATCGTGATACATTTTGGTACTCCCAGGATGGATTGCAAACGGTGTGTTGTGTGCCTCCATCATTATTCTGTGCTTCAAGTCAAAATCGTTAGGAACACAAAGTCTGGAGTTGACTCGAAGTATTCCTTCTTCATCGATTCTTGCTTCTGGAATAGCACATTCTTGCACTTTCTTCTTCATACGCATCAGCTCTATGTCCGTAGCTTGAGCAGCTTTAACTTTATCGATTAAAGTCGGTTCTACTCGTATATCATCACGTGGGTCCCTAGAGTCATTAACTCTATCTCTATCATTTATAAATTATACAAAAAAGGTCTTTATGTTCAACAATATCGCACTCATACTCGCGTACAATCTTCTGCTTAACGCGTCAGCTACCACGTTCGCTTTTCCAGGATGGTATGGTCAGAACAGGTTCCGAATGAGTCGCCTCCTGAGCTATTGGAAAATCTTCTCGCATTCCTCGCTCCATATGAATTTTGTATCTTTCTGAGTCAGCTAAGTTAACGGAGTAACGATTCGAGAAAATCCTTCCACGAATCTCCGATAGTAACCAGCTAGGCCCAGAAAGCTACGTACTTTGGTCACCGACTTTGGTTGCTCTCAATTGTGATTCATATCCCAATCTTGGATAGCACGTCACAATGGCACCTATTATTTTACCACCACACAAATCTAGAGTCCCTTACGGAGAGTCTGGCTTTGGTGCATTCCATAAATGAAGTCACCAGATAGAGGCTCGGGTACCATCTTCTATAGTTGGGTTTTTAACTCCTAAAGTTCAATAGGAGCTATTCAATATGAGATTTTAGAAATGGGTTTTGTATCGGGTTGAAGATCAATACAAAAATTCAATATCACACTCTGGGTTAGGCTAGGAAATTCTTCAGGAAATACTTCAGGAAATTCACTAACAATAGAAATATCATTCAAATCTGACGTATTTTTGTTCAAGTCCATGACATGGGCTAAGAAAGCTTGACATCCGTTTTTCAATAAACGAATAGCTTTGTGGCTTGATATGACAGTGACTGATTTTAGTGGTTTAGTAGTTTCAATTCGTATGACAGGTTGGTTAGGAATATGAAAACTATCAACCTTATGAAAACAATCAATTTTAGCATGATGAGTGGTTAACCAATCAATTCCTAAAATCACATCAAAAGCAAGTATCTTTAAAGAGATAAGATCAATAGGTAATGTGATAGTGCCAACTTGGATCATGCAAGATTTATAAACTGTAGATGTAATGAAGGTTTCACCCAACGGAGTTTCAACAGATAAGTCAAAGTCCAATTTCTCCGGAGTCAAGTTTAAACGTTGAGCACAAGCAAGAGAGATAAAAGAATGGGTAGAACCGGTATCTAGTAAAGTATAAACTTCGCAAGAATTCAAGATTAGCTTACCCGTGATCACCTCGTTCGGGTTTCTCGCGTTTTGGCCAGTCACGACAAACGCTCTTCTAGGAACCGCTGATTTTGACTTATCCGGGACAGCTTTTGGAGTCACCATCCCCGCTGAACTTGGTTTTGCTACAGAACACTCTCGAGCTATATAACCCTCCTTTCCACAGTTATAATATACCTTGGATTGTTGTGGACAGTTTGGGCTGATATGTCCCTCTTTTCCACATTTGTAACATACGACCGGTGGTCGTTCTCCTCCCCTAGAAACAATTGATGTTTGTGCTGACGTCTTCACGTTATCATTATTGTACCTTCTCTTCTTGAAATCTCCTCCCGACTCGCTCCTTTTATTATCACGACCACGATTACCACCAGAGTGGTTACCGCTTTTGTCCGAATGTTTTCCTCCCTGCTGGTTTTCATTGCTTCAATGACTGCCGCCACCGGTATGACCCTGGTTGTGGTCCCTCGGTTGCACATACTCATTATCTCGCTCTAATAATTGAGCCTTGTTTACAACATCTGAATATAAAGAAAATTTATGAGAGATAAGATATTGTCGAATCTCGGGTTTAAGACCTCTCAGAAACATCATTGTCATTCGTTCCTCATTTTTGACCAAATGAGGTGCAAGCCTGGATAACTCTGCAAATTTCACCTCGTACTGGGACACCGTCATGTTGTTTTGTTCCAGTCTGATAAACTCCACCTCCTTCATATGACGAATACTTTCAGGAAAGTACTTGTCATTGAACAGTTTTTGAAATGTTTTCCACGACATATTGTCAAAGTATAAGAATAATAATATAATATTAATTATATTTTAATTTTTCAGTGTTATAAATATGTATTGTATGTACGTATTGATGATTATTGGTTAATTATGGTGTTTAATTTTAAAACCCTAGTAATAATGTGAAACCCTAATTTGAGATCCAAATTAGAGTGCAAGACTGTTTTATATGTGTATTATATGATGTTGTGATTAATTAGGTAGACCCTAATTGACAAATGGAAATATAAATTTCTAGAAACCCTAATTTAATATTTATAAAACCCTAATTGTATTTTGGAAACCTTAATTATTAAAACCCTAAACCCTAATTGCCATTTTGGCATGGTTAATTATGATTAGTGATGCTAATCCCTAATGTTCATATATAATATAATTACTCACATAATCTAATTAACAAATCTTAATTTTCAAATTTTAGAAACTAAAATTATTTTAGTTTTTGTACAAACCCTTGTTGCTAAATCCTAAAAATACTTTGTGCTAAATCTTAAGGTTAAACCCTAAGGGTCAAACCCTAAGGGTTTGGGCAAGATTACAATTATGCCATTAAAATTACAAGCCTAAAGACTATTTTGCCCTTTTGTGCATTAAAGAGGCTAATATGTGTAGGTTTTGACAATAGGTTGAGTTGTTAACCAACTCATACCAACCCCACATGCTTAAAATGCCAGCAACAAGCCACACATTTCAGCCATACATGCACCACACACTTCTATATATAGATTGGAAGAGAGAGAAATAACATTTGTTACTTACATTTTTCACAACACTCAAACTAAACTCTCTCAAACTCTCACCTCCGAAAAAATAAGCTATATTAGTCCCAAAACACAGCCCCACGTCCACCATAAACAAACCAGCAACACAAAATCAGAAATTTATCAAAGAAAGGTATAAAACCCTAACTTTAATTTCTTTCCAAAATCTGTGTTAGATGTTATGATTAAGTGTTAGAATATGTTGTTTATGTTGTCTAATGTTGATCTGGGTTGCTAGATGTTAGACCCATAACACCTAGAGGCTCAGATTTAAGTTTTAAAGAAATCTGGAAAAAAAATATTTTCGTGTCTGACAGCCTAATGTCAGGCCTTGTAGATCTTGATCTGTTATGTATTTTTGTGTTTTGAAAGTTGATAATTGTAGTATGTCATGTGATCTGTATTCTGGAACTTTAAGTTAGCTCAGATCGTGCACAGAATGAAAGTTATGGGCGGTCAAACCTCATTGACCGACCATGACTATCGAATTTCTGGAAAACCCAGATCATGCCCAGAAGGCTCTGACAAGATCTTCGTGGGCTTAGATCTGACTGTGTTATGATGTTATGTAATGATCTTTGTATCTAGGTTATAGTCTGTTGTTTGTACTACAATATTATAGCACTATATCACTAAAATATTGAACAGGTAGATCTCATTAGGCGGTCAAACTAGGCCGGACGTTCATGAAATGCATTTTCTGGGTAACCCAGAAAACGCATGATCATGACGTCTGACGAGGTTTGACCGGTCCGGATCTTTCGATTGTGTTGTGATTTTGTTGATGTTTTGGGATATATATACTCTCTTACATGCTGGCTACACACTGCATCCATTACATCAGTTAAATGTTACACGTATTGTATGTTGTGGAAGCCCAAAATGGACAGGTATAACTGTTCTTCATTTTGGGTAACCCAGAAAATGACGAACAGGTCTGACAGTCCCTTTCAAGGCTTTGATCTCGTTGGTTATGTGTTATGATCTTAGTTGTTGATTGGATATTGTAGTCTTGCATTAGCTTTACACAATCTGACCAATAGCATATCCAGAAACACATGACACAGTTCACAATTTTTGGTCAAACAAGGCATCTCGAGGCAGTGTTTGATTTTCTGAGTTTGGCCAAGAACATGAAAAACACCTATAGCGACGGTTCTGTCGCTATAGGTGGTCTTTAGCGACAGATAATATATTATTTTTAGAAAATTAATTAATAAATAGAAAAAAATAGTTTTTAATTATTAAAAATACAAAATAAATTATTAAAAATTATTTTAAATTCCGAAAATTAGTTTTTAATTATTTTTAATATATTTCATAAATATTTAATATTTTTGGAATATTAAAAGTATTTAATTTATTTAATTATAATATTAAATAAAATATTTAAAAATGATTTTAATATTGGAAAAATCATTAAAAATTATATTATGATATAAGAAAATATTTTAAGTTATTTTTAATGACTTTTAATATTTTGTGATAAATTTTATTAATAAATTGATATTAATGGTAATTAATTTATTTACTAAATGAATTAAATAAATTAATTAAAAATAATTTTATTATATTAAAAATCATTTTAAATAATAATAAGGTATTTAAAAATATTTTAAGTTATAAAAAATAACTTTTAATATTTAAAGATAAATTTTATTAATTAATTATTATTAATGATATTAAAGGTATTTAATAATTATATTAAATAATTTAGTTTAAAAATGATTTTAATATTATAATAATCATTTAAATGAAAATAAAGTGTTTAAAGAAATTTTAAGTTATAAAACATAACTTTTAATATTTAAAGCATAATTTCATTAATAGTTTAATATTAATGATTATTAACTTATTATTAAAAATAGTAAATTTATTTAATAATTATATTAAATAAATAGTTTAAAAATGGTTTTATTAAGTTAAAAATCATTTAAAAGGGATAGAAATGAATTAAAAATATTTTAAGTTATGAATAATGACTTTTAATATTTTGATAAATAGAACATTAATACTTTGATAATAATGGTAATTATTTAGAAATAATTTTAAATGTTTTAAAAATCATTTAAGGGTAATTTTAATACTTTAAAAGTATTTCAAGTTATTATAAATAACTTCAATATTTTAGAAATGATTTCATTAATAGTTTAATACTAATTAAATATTAATGATAATAGAATTGATTAGTATTTAAATCATTTTAATGTGATTCCGATGTTTGAAATTTCGTGATAAATTATAATAAATGTTTTAAAATTATATTAAGTCATTTAAAAATAATATGACTGATATTAAGTTACAGAATAGAGTCTTAGACTCGATAATTACCCGATAAAGTTGTCGGTACACCGACATGTTTCAAAAATTTATCTGGACTTAGATAATGTGATTAGATAAGTGATTATTTGTGATTCAATGGTTGTTAAATCTATGTGCCAATGTGATTAGGGTATGTGCTGACTGCAATAAGCAGTGTTATGTGTTATAGTATGTTGTTCTAATAGAACGGACGATCTTATTAATGATAGGTCGTGAGATAAGCGATAAATCTAAATTGTAAACTGTAAGCAGCGCTTCAGGCAAGTATCTTACCTTTGCATTTTCTTTATGTAATGGACATGAGTAAGAATATTTACGAATGATATTATTACTGTACAGATTATTAACCTTATATTATATACGCTCATTGCTTACCAACATGTTAGTATATGGTAATTCAGATATATATATTATGTTCGTTAATTTCTGTAAATGGTTATACAAGTGTCCCCACTTGGATAATCATTGTATTTAATCACATGTTGATATACCTTTGTCAATTACCCGTATGTATATATATATATATATATATATATATATATATATATATATATATATATATATATATTGCATTATAGAATATTGTTGAACAAGATAAAACCTTTAATTTAGAACCCAGACAAGTATGAACATCCCTACACGGGAAAACATTTATGCGCCCAAGGCGGACAGAGTGAACGATACCCTTGTTCTTGTATGTAGTATTGATCAATGCAGGGCATAACGGGCTGAGCACCCCCCGTGCCCGTAAGTTATGACGGTTTACAGATGAATTTCTGTTTAACCTTTTCGAAAATGAAAACAATGTTCATGGCATGTCACCATAACCCCAGTTAGAGTAAATATGTAGTTTCAAAAATTTGAAAGAGAGTTGTTATGTTATATTTATCGGTTCAGAATACTTCACAACTATTAACTTGTTGTAGAAGAATAGTACAAAGAAAATATTTAAATCCTTTCAGCTTACATATATATAATTACTATTACTTGTTGGGCACTCAAATGATCATCCTTGCTTAATTTAAATGTTTTTAGCTAAGTGTGAACGACCAGAGAGCTCTGCTAAGACCAAGGAAAAAGGGAAAGGTTGCTGATTGAATGCAAATGTTATCTTGTGTAATAGTTGATATTAATATTAAGACAATTATGATATATATTATCTATCATGGGTTGAAATGAATGTTTAAAGGTTACGTACTTGGGAGCTAGACTCTGATAATTATGTAAATTAAGTTTGACTTTTATATTATTGTTATTATTATTAGTATTATTCCGCTCAGAGGAATGGTATCGTGAAGCACTGAGTTCGGGTTTCAAGTACCGAAATTTGGGGTCGTCACATCATGGTATCAGAGCTTAGGGGTTAAAAACCTTAGGTGGGCTAGACCTTAGGCTATAACCTTAGAACAGAGGGAAACGTTGAAAATATAAATAACTCATATAGAGTTTAAAAAGAAGATGAATTGAATAAATTCTTCGTCAAACCAAATAAAAGATAACTTATATAAAACTCTTATTTGCTGTGTGTATATACTATATGCCAATCATGATAATTTATGTGTGTAGATGTCAGGTGAAAAAGGATTTGATTACCCTCGGATCGTAAAGAAGGAGCCAATATCAAAGCCGATAGCTGACATAGAGGCTCACAATGAAAATAACTCAGAAGATGTGGTTATTGTGAAAAATATAGTACCAGATCTGGAGATGGTGGAGCTGACAGATAGCGATTCAGACACTAAAGTTGAAGCTGATCAAGCATCAACAGAGGTGCAGAATCTGAAGAACAAGGTTTCTTCTTTGGAAAGGTTGTGGGAGATAGAAAAGCTATTGAATAGTCAGTTGCGTCAAGCGTTAATAGAAACAATGGAAGGACAAGATAAGCTTAAGATCCAAATTGGTCAGATGGGAGCCACAAGCAACACATCGTGTGCAGCTCGGACAAGAAGGGGAAAAGAAAGATAGAAGACCATGACTTAGGAAAATCCAATAAGAAGAAATGGAAAAGAATATGTTATCTCTGCGGCTATGAGGGACATACTACTCTGTATTGTCCTGACTACAAAAAAGGAGCATGTTTTATCTGTGGGATAGAAGGTCATCAGGCGAAAAGTTATCCAATGAAAAAGAATAATAAATAAGTAATATAGGTTCTGTTGTGATGTAGGTGTTTAATATGTGTGCTTAGTATGTCTGTGTAATGTAATATTCTAAAACTTTTGTGTTGTTCAAGTCTGTAAATCCCGACTTTTGTAGTCACAAAGGGATGAATGATGTTTAAAGCATTATATGCTATGCTATGTAAAATATTCGTTGAATGAATATGAATCTAAGTTTGAAAAATAAAACAAGTTTAGAATATTAAACTTATATGATAAGGTTTAGAATGTAAGTTAAATTTATGATTTTATTTAATCAGATAATGCCGCCAAGACGTCGAACTCGAAATCAAAGGGCAGAAGAATCTGCCAACAATGTAGAAGGACAACAGCAAGCAGACCCAATGCAGCAATTTGCAAACATGTTAAGCTCAGGCTATGCAACAGGGAATACCAGTCGCTGGAAACCAGCCGGACAACCGCTTAGCGAACTTCAAAGACTTTAAGGCTGTAGGACCACTGGAATTCAAAGGTACAACTGACCCTGTTGAAGCCCAAACTTGGGTTAAGGAAATTGAAAAAGCGTTTATGGTAGCTAGGGTAGATGAAGGGTAGAAGACTGCTTTTGCCACTTACATGATGAAGGGTGAGGCAAACTTTTGGTGGGAAGCAAATCAGGCAAGAGCAGGAGAAGGTTTAGTCATATGGAATAGATTTAAAACTTTGTTTTTCGAGAATTATTTTTCCCCTAGTATGCAGGCTAGGATGGAGGTGAAATTTTTAGAGTTAAAGCAGGAGAATATGACGGTGTCTGAATACGCCGCCAAATTCAATGAGTTAGCAAGGTTTGCCCCGCATCAAGTCGATATAGAGGCTAGGAAAGCGAGAAGGTTTGAGCTGGGATTGAAACTCTGGCTCTATAACAAAGTGGCGGTGTTGCAAATTCCTATATTTGCAGCACTCATGGAGGAAGAGATCATAGCTGAGGAGGGAAGTGAGGCCATGAGCGTTTACAATAAGGAGAGGAAGAATAAGGGTAAGACCGAAGGAGCTGGAAAAGTAGGAGTTAATAGTGGGAGCAGGAGTGGAGATAGCAAGAGGAAGGTAAGCAGTTTTGTAAGTGTACAAGTGAAACAGGAAGGTGTTAAGAAACAGATAGTGCCATGTAAGACATGTGGGAAGAATCACTCGGGGGAGTGTTTGAAAGAAAATTTTTTTTGTTACAAGTGCGGGCAGGAGGGTCATATCTCTCCCAATTGCCCCAATCCTAGGATGAATAATGGATGTTTTATATGTGGATCGACAGAGCACAGGGTGAAAGATTGTCCGAAGAGGAGGGTGGAGACAGGAAGTGTGAACATGGGCACTGGCAGTGGGACTTTAGCAATCACCGGACCGACTTCGTCAAGCAAGCCAACAAAATCTACTGCGAGGATCTACAACATGACGGTTCAGGATACGGCAGCAGCTTGCACTGGAACTCCAGGTATTATTCGTATGCCTTTTATTTTCTTATACATGATTTTCCTATATATAGTAAATGATTTTATAAAGAAAGTTTGAGGAGGAATTTGAGTTCTTTTAGAAACAATTTTTCCGTTTAATCAGAAAGATAAGCTTTGTGTGAATAGTTAAAGATCAGTTCAATCAAAGTTGACTGAGATCTACTTGCAATGATTATGTATGCTATGTGCCGTGTATGTATATGTTTTAAAACGGTGATTCCGGGGATGAAATCTTTATAAGGGAGGGTGAATGTAACAACCCGATATTTTCTACATAAATAAATAAGAAATTTTGCATATAAATTTTTTTTATTTAAGGATGAGGATTTGTACAAGATAATGTGTATATGTATTTATGTGGTAAATAAAAATATATTTATTACATAAATATTTACAAATAATTTTATTTTAGAATTATTAATTATTATAAAGTACATTCTTATAATAATTAATTAGTAGAAATATTTTTATTAATTATTTTTCATGAACATATAGTCATATATTATTTAAATAATATATGAAGTGATTTTTAGGATAATTATAATAATTATTTTATTATATGAATTTTAGTATAAGTTATTAAGTTAATTATTTTACCTTAATTATTAAGGTTAAGTAGGAAGAATAAATCAGATATGGAATCCAAACCCTAATTTTGGATTATTGTCAAAGTATAAGAATAATAATATAATATTAATTATATTTTGATTTTTCAGTGTTATAAATATGTACTGTATGTACGTATTGATGATTATTGGTTAATTATGGTGCTTAATTTTAAAACCCTAGTAATAATGTTAAACCCTAATTTGAGATCCAAATTAGAGTGCAAGACTGTTTTATATGTGTATTATATGATGTTGTGATTAATTAGGTAAACCCTAATTGACAAATGGAAATATAAATTTCTAGAAACCCTAATTTGATATTTATAAAACCCTAATTGTATTTTGAAAACCTTAATTATTAAAACCCTAAACCCTAATTGCCATTTTGGTATGGTTAATTATGATTAGTGATGCTAATCCCTAATGTTCATATATAATATAATTACTCACATAATCTAATTAACAAATCTTAATTTTCAAATTTTAGAAACTAAAATTATTTTAGTTTTTGTACAAACCCTTGTTGCTAAATCCTAAAAATACTTTGCGCTAAATCTTAGGATTAAACCTTAAGGGTCAAACCCTAAGGGTTTGGGCAAGATTACAATTATGCCATTAAAATTGCAAGCCTAAAGACCATTTTGCCCTTTTGTGCATTAAAGAGGCTAATATGTGTAGGTTTTGACAATAGGTTGAGTTGTTAACCAACTCATACCAACCCCACATGCTTAAAATGCTAGCAACAAGCCACACATTTTAGCCATACATGCACCATACACTTCTATATATAGATTGGAAGAGAGAGAAATAACATTTGTTACTTATATTTTTCACAACACTCAAACTAAACTCTCTCAAACTCTCACCTCCGAAAATATAAGCTATATTAGACCCAAAACACAGCCCCACGTCCACCATAAACAAATCAGCAACACAAAATCAGAAATTTATCAAAGAAAGGTATAAAACCCTAGCTTTAATTTCTGTCCAAAATCTGTGTTAGATGTTATGATTAAGTGTTAGAATATGTTGTTTATGTTGTCTAATGTTGATCTGGGTTGGTAGATGTTAGACCCATAACACCTAGAGGCTCAGATTTAAGTTTTAAAGAAATCTGGAAAAAACATATTTTCGTGTCTGACAGCTTAATGTCAGGCCTTGTAGATCTTGATCTGTTATGTATTTTTGTGTTTTGAAGGTTGATAATTGTAGTATGTCATGTGATCTGTATTCTGAAACTTTAAGTTAGCTCAGATTGTGCACAGAATGAAAGTTATGGGCGGTCAAACCTCATTGACCGACCATGACTATCGGATTTCTGGAAAACCCAGATCATGCCCAGAAGGCTCTGACAAGATCTTCGTGGGCTTAGATCTGACTGTGTTATGATGTTATGTAATGATCTTTGTATCTAGGTTATAGTTTGTTGTTTGTACTACAATATTATTGTGACGCCCCCAAAATTAGGTATACATCACCCATCTTGGGTCCTCAGATACATAGTACAGCATACGAATACAACTTACTAATACAACTGTCATGTACAATACGACAAAACATAAACTGTGAGTTTGAATACAAATATTATCTCCTAGAGAGTATTCATACTCAAAAGGAGTCCTCATTATATTTATTAACATACTATTACATAGAATAGTGAGGACTACAAACTAATACTATCATTTGGACCATCACTCCGTTCCTCGACTTGCCCCAGCTACGTTCTCATTTCCTGAAGAAAACAGTGAAAGAAAGGGTGAGCTCAACTAGTCCAGTAAGAAATATTATGACTAAGATAATGCAGAATAAATTATCATTAGCCTTCAACAATGTTAAACTGATAAAATATAATAGACATCAAGTTTAACTGCAGCGGAACAAGCAATCCATTAAAAGAGTCAAGTAGAAAATAAACTCTACTATCTTTTATGATTTAAAAGGTTTTTCAACACTGTGATCGCTGGGACTCAGCTTAATAAAATAATCCACATCATCGAATCACCCCTGCACTACGGCCAAAGATATTCATGTATTCATTAATGGTCATGATCATGCCAACAACTGTCCATCAATGCAATACGGGCCAATGAGAACTTTTACCACATCATTTGTAACATTACGGTCATGATTATACCGAATAATCCCTGGTCATAATCATACCAAGCCCATCTATGCACTACAGGCCACATATGACTTTCAACATTTTATAAACATGAGGATGATGACAATGATATAAGAATTCAATAAAACAAGTTCAAGAATTAATTTATCAAAGAATTAACAACGTCCAAATTGTCAACATGATACTGCTTTGTGGAGTAAAATTCAAGAATACTTAGAAGAATATTTTCATGAAAAGATACTGGATGAAACACAATTATCAAGGATATTCCACAAATTTCATGGAGTATAGAAGTCAAAACTTAACCAACTGAGTATAATAAAGAATGGAATAACAAAAGAAATTACCATGCATGCGATAGACCGCACAGATAGGTTATTCCAACAGAATAATAAATAATGGAATCAGGTTCGGCGTAAAACGCACAGACAGGATATTCCAACAGAATAATAATAAAGACGGAACCAGGTCCGGTGTAAAACACACAGACAGGATGTTCCAACAGAATAATAATAAAGACGGAACCAGGTCCGGTGTAAAACACACAGATAGGATGTTCTAACAGAATAATAATAAAGACGAAACCAGGTCCGGTGTAAAACACACAGACATGATGTTCCAACAGAATAATAATAAAGACGGAACCAGGTCCGGTGTAAAACACACAGACATGATATTCCAATAGAATAATAGAAGAATGTCACCAAGTATAGGGTAGACCGCGTATACAGGTTATTCCAACAGAATAATAAGAAATGAAATAACAACAGTTCTCTTCATGAATAAGAAAGAATAACACCCCTTACCGTTTTAAAGAAGAGCTGAAATAAGGAAGTAGTTAAGTAGTAGAATACTCTTCTTCTCTCTCTCTATAGTTTCTCTCTATAGTTTCTCTCTCTAGAGTTCAATGAATTCGTAAGAAATAATGAACGAATGAGCTGCTATTTATAGAAAAATAGAATGCATAGTAACTAATCCATGAAGGGTCCAGATTGATTAATTTAATCTGACGGTCCATATTTAAAGAAAAATCTTTTAAATAAAATATAATATATTCTATTTATAGAATAACTTTAATAAAGTATTTTGTTTTATATAAAAAGATGTTTCTGTTTTATTACGTTAATAATACGAATAAAACAAAATGTCATTATCGCTAAAAAATTCATATTATTAACTGACAATAATTGAATCAAACTGAGTGACTTCTCACATAAGCTTTAATAATCAATAACGTGTGTTACTATGCAACCACACGTATTATTGTACTTTTACTACCGAGTAGTTCAACAGTATCAATGGTAAAACTTCCGCCGTTATTTTTAATAAAAAAATTTTGTCGTTTTCTCAATCCGACAATAATTCCGTTGTGGGGTCCACCAATGATTGTGCCGTTGTACGAATATTCCCTGTTAAAACGAATATTCTCCGACCAATCGAATATTATATAACAACTTGCGTACTTTGCAAAATTTATAAATATTACCCACAACTATAACATTATATCAAAGTAACTCCATAATATTCAAAAATGATATTTATAGAAAATTTATCTTTATTTATAAAAGTTGGGGTCTTACAATTATAGCACTATATCACTAAAATATTGAACAGGTAGATCTCAGTGGGCGGTCAAACTAGGCCGAACGTTCATGAAATGCATTTTCTGGGTAACCCAGAAAACGCATGATCATAACGTCTGACGAGGTTTGACCGGTCCGGATCTTTCGATTGTGTTGTGATTTTGTTGATGTTTTGGGATAGATATACTCTCTTACATGCTGGCTACACACTGCATCCATTACATCACTTAAATGTTACACGTATTGCATGTTGTGGAAGCCCAAAATGGACAGGTATAACTGTTCTTCATTTCTGGATAACCCAGAAAATGAAGAACATGTCTGACAGTCCCTTTCAAGGCTTTGATATCGTTGGTTATGTGTGTTATGATCTTGGTTGTTGATTGGATATTATAGTCTTGCATTAGCTTTACACAATCTGACCAATAGCATATCCAGAAACACATGACACAGTTCACAATTTTTGGTCAAACAAGGCATCTCGAGGCTGTGTTTGATTTTCTGAGTTTGGCCAAGAACATGAAGAACACCTATAGCGACGGTTCTGTCGCTATAGGTGGTCTTTAGCGACAGATAATATATTATTTTCCGAAAATTAATTAATAAATAGAAAAAAATAGTTTTTAATTATTAAAAATATAAAATAAATTATTAAAAATTATTTTAAATTCAGAAAATTAGTTTTTAATTATTTTTAATATATTTCATAAATATTTAATATTTTTGGAATATTAAAAGTATTTAATTTATTTAATTATAATATTAAATAAATTATTTAAAAATGATTTTAATTTTGGAAAAATCATTAAAAATTATATTATGATATAAGAAAATATTTTAAGTTATTTTTAATGACTTTTAATATTTTGTGATAAATTTTATTAATAAATTGATATTAATGGTAATTAATTTATTTACTAAATGAATTAAATAAATTAATTAAAAATGATTTTATTATATTAAAAATCATTTTAAATAATAATAAGGTATTTAAAAATATTTTAAGTTATAAAACATAACTTTTAATATTTAAAGATAAATTTTATTAATTAATTATTATTAATGATATTAAAGGTATTTAATAATTATATTAAATAATTTAGTTTAAAAATGATTTTAATATTATAATAATCATTTAAATGAAGATAAAGTGTTTAAAGATATTTTAAGTTATAAAACATAACTTTTAATATTTAAAGCATAATTTCATTAATAGTTTAATATTAATGATTATTAACTTATTATTAAAAATAGTAAATTTATTTAATAATTATATTAAACAAATAGTTTAAAAATGGTTTTATTAAGTTAAAAATCATTTAAAAGGGATAGAAATGAATTAAAAATATTTTAAGTTATGAATAATGACTTTTAATATTTTGATAAATAGAACATTAATACTTTGATAATAATGGTAATTATTTAGAAATGATTTTTAATATTTTAAAAATTATTTAAGGGTAATTTTAATACTATAAAAGTATTTCAAGTTATTATAAATAACTTCAATATTTTAGAAATGATTTCATTAACAGTTTAATACTAATTAAATATTAATGATAATAGAATTGATTAGTATTTAAATCATTTTAATGTGATTCCGATGTTTGAAATTTCGTGATAAATTATAATAAATGTTTTAAAATTATATTAAGTCATTTAAAAATAATATGACTGATATTAAGTTACAGAATAGAGTCTTAGACTCGATAATTACCCGATAAAGTTGTCGGTACACCGACATGTTTCAAAAATTTATCTGGACTTAGATAATGTGATTAGATAAGTGATTATTTGTGATTCAATGGTTGTTAAATCTATGTGCCAATGTGATTAGGGTATGTGCTGACTGCAATAAGCAGTGTTATGTGTTATAGTATGTTGTTCTAATAGAACGGACGATCTTATTAATGATAGGTCGTGAGATAAGCGATAAATCTAAATTGTAAACTGTAAGCAGCGCTTCAGGCAAGTATCTTACCTTTGCATTTTCTTTATGTAATGGACATGAGTAAGAATATTTACGAATGATATTATTACTGTACAGATTATTAACCTTATATTATATACGCTCATTGCTTACCAACATGTTAGTATATGGTAATTCAGATATATATATTATGTTCGTTAATTTCTGTAAATGGTTATACAAGTGTCCCCACTTGGATAATCATTGTATTTAATCACATGTTGATATATCTTTGTCAATTACCTGTATGTGTATATATATATATATATATATATATATATATATATATATATATATATATATTGCATTATAGAATATTGTTGAACAAGATAAAACCTTTGATTTAGAACCCAGACAAGTATGAACATCCCTACACGGGAAAACATTTATGCGCCCAAGGCGGACAGAGTGAACGATACCCTTGTTCTTGTATGTAGTATTGATCAATGCAGGGCATAACGGGCTGATCACCCCCCGTGCCCGTAAGTTATGACGGTTTACAGATGAATTTCTGTTTAACCTTTTCGAAAATGAAAACAATGTTCATGGCATGTCACCATAACCCCAGTTAGAGTAAATATGTAGTTTCAAAAATTTGAAAGAGAGTTGTTATGTTATATTTATCGGTTCAGAATACTTCACAACTATTGACTTGTTGTAGAAGAATAGTACAAAGAAAATATTTAAATCCTTTCAGCTTATATATATATATATATATATATATATATATATATATATATATATATATATAATTGCTATTACTTGCTGGGCACTCAAATGCTCATCATTGCTTAATTTAAATGTTTTTAGCTAAGTGTGAACGACCAGAGAGCTCTGCTAAGACCAAGGAAAAAGGAAAAGATTGTTGATTGAATGCAAATGTTATCTTGTGTAATAGTTGATATTAATATTAAGACAATTATGATATATATTATCTATCATGGGTTGAAATGAATGTTTAAAGGTTACGTACTTGGGAGCTAGACTCTGATAATTATGTAAATTAAGTTTGACTTTTATATTATTATTATTATTATTAGTATTATTCCGCTCATAGAAATGGTATCGTGAAGCACCGAGTTCGGGTTTCAAGTACCCGGATTTGGGAGCGTCACAGTTATTATTATTATTATTATTATTATTATTTATTTTCTAAAGGAGTTTAAAAATTAATTAATAAAGTACTCTCAAATATCCTAATAAGATTAGGAGGCTAATTAATTAAAAGAGTTTAATTAATTATTCCTAATAAGATTGGGAGCCTAATTAATTAAAAGAATTTAATTAATTAAAATAAAACCCAATTCCTTAATTGTTAAGGAGGGTTGCCTACATCTATAAATAAGAGGAGTCTTATTTTGGGTGAGGTGGGTTGACAGTTTCACAAAACACGTGAATACGTAATTCTAATAGTTGGGAGAGTACACCCTTTTCTATGGGAGATAGAAAAACTAGGGTTTTGCCAATTACCCATCTTCTTGAATCTTTCTTCTTCCTTAGTGGACCACCTCTAGAGGCCAAACACTTAGGTAGCTAACATTGATCAAAGGAAGGAACCAAACCCAGTGGATTCAAGTTGAACGCGAAAATGATTTGGAGGTGAACTTGTACCTGAGGAAGCTCGAATCTTCAAGGGTATGATTCTTGTTCTTTATCTTTTCGTTTAATTAATAATTGTGCATAAAGGATGATCCGGATATATGGTTTGTAAAATTTTAAAACTTTATTTTATCACATTTTCGCTTAATTTGTGCAATTTGATTGCGTTCATGAATATTACAAACCTAACAGTGGTATCAAAGCCAAACATTTATACGAATTATTAATTATTTTAATTTAATATGTATATTGATATGTGTTTAGAACAATTTAATTGGACATAATTTATTATATAAAATTATTATTTTATGAAAAGAAAAAAATTCGTGAAACAATTACATACTGAAACTCGTGTTTTCTCTAATCCTATAAATGGGTGAATGATTTGTTTTTAATGTAAACATGGACCAGAGATTCACGGATTCATGAATATATATATATATATATATATATATATATATATATATATATATATATATATATATATATATATATATATAATGTCGTACAATTATATATAATATTCTTAATTATTTTATAATTAAAATAAAAGGTTTATTTTAATTTTAAAATTAGATTTCATGCTAACTAATTAGAGTTGGAATCCAGTTAGAATTGGATTTCATGATAACTAATTGGAGTTAAAATTAGATTCCATGTTTCCTTAAATAAATGGGTTTATTTAAATATGAAATAAGATTTCATATTATTCAAAATAAAGGAGTTTATTTGTGAATAGGAAAGAGAATCCATATTTTCTTAAATAAAAGAGTTTATTTAGATATGGAATAAGATTTCATATTATTCAAAATAAAGGAGTTTATTTGTGAATAGGAAAGAGAATATGTGTTTCCTTTAATAAAGGAGTTTTTTTTATTTGGAATTGGATTCCATAATTAATTTAAATAAATGAGTTTATTTTGATTAAAGAATTTGATTAAGATAAAATAGTTTATTTTATTCAAAATTGGATAAATTAAAATAAAAGAAGTTTATTTTGATTTAAATTTAGATTAAAATAAATGAGTTTATTTTGATTCAAAATTAGATTTTATGCTAACTAATTTTACCCATTAAATGATATATATATATATATATATATATATATATATATATATATATATATATATTGAATGTTTATTATTCATGAGATTAATGTTATTTATTGATGCATATGGTGTTGTGTATGATAATAAATGAGATTGATTATGGACTATTGATCAATGTGATTAGATTTTATTTTAGTTGGATACATGAATGTATGTGTTTATTTAAATAGGGTCTGTGTACCTCGTCTTTTCAAATTTTTTTAATGTAAATTTTATCTCCCTCCTATATATTTTTTCTTGACTGCTAATCAAGGTTTCTATTTATTTTAAATAATTTTGTAATAGGAATATATAGAATTAATTTTGAAGAATTGGAGATCAAGGAGCAAGGAGCGCTTGAAGACCCATTTGTAATGGAGCCCGGGTTTAAATGTAATAGCTATATTTAAATATTAATTCTTGTAACCCTAGGGTTTGACCTTTTGGTTCACTTAGTGGCTCTAGTGAACCAAACTAGAATAAAAGTTTATAATCAATTCGGATAGAATATAGTATTCTATATGTGCATGCTTATACTATATATATATATATATATATATATATATATATATATATATATATATATATATATATATATATATATATATACGTACGGAAAAGATCAAGAGCATAATCCTTAAATAGCATAACGCCTTAAATATCATAATTTTATCAAAACGACGTAGTTTTGATAAGACGCGGTGGTATTTTTGTAAATACCATGCCACCACGTATTTACAAAAATGCCACCGCGTCTTATCAAAACTACGTCGTTTTGATAAAATTATGATATTTAAGGCGTTATGCTATTTAAGGATTATGCTCTTGATCCTTCCGTGTGTGTGTGTGTATATATATATATATATATATATATATATATATATATATATATATATATATATATATATTATATTACGCAAACATGCTTCGCATGTTAATTAATATGACACATATTTTATCTATATATATATATATATGTGTGTGTGTGCGTGTGCGCTAAGCAAGATGAGACAAATTAATAATAAACCCCTCAAATATTTTATATTAAGTTGTAATGTTCAAAGATATTTGGAATATCGAACGTCGCCTTCTAGCATGATAGAAACAATAGAGTATTGAATGTTTAATATGAGTTTGTTGTGCACACACAAGACAAGTATTAAATATTTAAGATGTTTTTATTATATATGATTTTTATAAGGAATTGAACATTACTGCTTTGCTGTGCACACACAAGGGCTATAGTTCTCTTCACTTATATGGAAATGCTGGGTCAGACTTAACTTAAATCATTTTAGTTTGGATGTGCACATACTTGACCATTATGATTTAAGAGGAAAAATACAAGGAGTTACATAGTTGATGTAATTGACAAGAGTTATCTACCTATTTATTTATATATAGTTTGTTGTGCACACACAAGGCTATATACATTTAAAATGAGATCCTTATTCTTACTAGCATATTTTTAATTAAATATTGCCGAACTATATATATTGAGGGTAATATAGTTTGAAGAAAATAGTGGGAGATACCAATTTAAAACAAGACCTAAATTATTTTGGTAATTAATAAAAGAATGTATGCTAAAATGTTGTTAAGAACTGTGACACCCCCAAATCTCGGTACTTCATTACCTCAAGATTCAGTGTTCACTTAGTCAAATCATTCATATCTAACTACCCAATCATAATAAGAATTGAATAATAAACCTTCCCTTAAGGGATTACATAAACAAATTCTCCCAGGTTGTCTAACCTTTAATTACAATCATTCAAATGCGGAAATTAAATAAATACATCATTACATTAATCAAATAAAAGTCTAGTAAATAACTGTCAACACATTACAAGTCTTCAGTACTTGGTCATCTTTCCTTTTCCTTTACTGGTGCTAGGTACATCTACATTCTAATCTTTAACTATAATAGTTATATAAGCAAGAGTGAGCAAACAAAGCTCACTTGAAATAACAATGAAGAAAATCTTACAACATTTGCCAACTAATAGGCTCAATAGAACTGAACAATATATTCTATTAACATTCTGAAATATACAACTGAGGGTCTAATGACCACGAACCATGTCCATAGTTATAAGTAATCTTTCAACTTTAACTTTAACAGTCATAAGACTATAAGGACTCCACGTACTTAGGGGGATCAGCCCTTCGTATAATGTATTGTGCACAAACATTTCAACGCTAAGCGTAAACCTCTTGCAAAAGAGTTGTTCATCTCAGTATTTGAATACAAGTCCGCACCAAAGTAGGTTTGGTTTGGATACATTACAAGGTAATTTAGAATTCAACGGTCATCAACTAAGGATTAGTTGAATACAAAAGAACTAACTGTACGCTATGGAATAATCATAACTGAATCGATATTTGTAGCTTAATATCATGCTTTAGGAATGATCTAATAGCATAAACACTGAATAATCATAACATAATTTGCTTGAAACATATAAAGTTAAGGTTATTGAGAATTGGATACTAAGCATACAAAGTGAATTGTAATTTGAACAATAAAGTTGTTCAACACTAGAATATTAAAATATAGTGATTCGCATGCTAAATAACAAGTTATATATTAAAGAAACTTGCTCAATATTAAAGTATAAGATTTAGAATACTTGTATCCTCATGAATAACTAGATACAAGGGCTTTCTCAATAATAAACAATCTAGCTCTACGAAAGTGTAGAGTTAGCAACTTGCGTAATTGTAATTGAATTAAAAGCAATAACGTACTCAACGAAATTAAACTTGCACAACGAAGTGTTAAAGTTAGAAAACTTGCTCAATTGTTATAAAAGTAGAGTTAAAGAACTTGCCTTGCGCGTAAATTAAACCGTTAATATCCAAATCACAATACCCTATATACACATGTTAATATGATATGATCAGTCATAATCAACACTACATCACGTATGGTTTAAATGTCAAACCATGTAATCAAGTTATATTCCTAAACGATAATAAACTCGTTAGGTATTAACACCATGTTCATTCAACACATTACAATACTAAAATAACAGAATTATTTGGTCATATAGCATTACAACTAAAAATTTCAGACTTCTGTGCAAGACAAAAGTCATTTCTGAGCATTCTGCTAAGTGGCACCGCGGCGCCACAGTTTGAACTGTGGGCCGCGCTACGGCGCTGAGGTGGCGCTTCGGCGCGAGAAATGCATAAGGACTCGGCGCTGCAGCGCGAGGTCCGGCGCTCCGACGCTGACTTCGGCGCTGCGGTGCGAAGTCTGGCTGGGGCGCTGATTTTGGTGCTAAGGCGCGAGATTTGACGCTGGAGCGTGAATTTTTACGCTGGGGCATCGAAACTCACAGAACCAAACCAGAAAACAGAACAAAGCCACTGTCTTACTTTTTAATAACAATTAACACCAATTAACATGTACGACTTCATGTAAATTACACATGAATGTTAAAAATCATCCATATACCAATTACCAACAATTCGAACAATAATTTTAGATACTTAAATTTTGAAACACTGTTTTTAAAACTCAAAACTCCATTGTTGATAAATAAAATACAGTGAACATTGTAAGTCTGTAAAAATCCAATTTGATTCCTTTAAAACCCAACATACCCACATATAAACCAATTTAACATATAGTTCAATTTCTCAATTAGCATACACTAATTTTTGTTATCATACACGATCACAATTCATGTATAAATATATTTAATGTAAAACAAATTTTCCTTTTTCTTGTATACGTAATCTAGCATACAATCTTAAGCATACAATCACATATGTTAATACAACAATTACAGTTACACGTACACGTAATATCATACGAAATTATAAAAACATAGTTCTACAGAAAATTTGATAAAAATCCTATACTCAGTGATATTCACGAAAATAGAGAATACCAAGTTCATAGGAAATTGGCTTAAAACATATCTATGTACATATATTAAGGTCAGAGAAACACACCTTTTGTTGCTTTAGAAAACTTTATTATTCAATGTCAAAAGCTAGATAATCTCAAAACTTTTCTCTCTCTGGCTCTCTCTCACACTATCTCTGAAATCTTTCTCAGACAACTTCTATTTTTCATTAGGCTTAAGCCAAAATAATATACGTAATTTAAAAATAAAAGCCAACGTGTGTTTTTAAAATGCATAAAGTCGACGCCTCACTTATTACCCTAATAATATATCAGTTACCAAATATATATATATATATATATATATATATATATATATATATTATTTATTTAACTAATAATTTAAATTCAAAAGAAATTCAAAAGCCATAAGGCTTTGTTTGGCAAACCATTTAAAAAATTAAAGGATTAATATACTTAAACATTGTTTGACAAAAACTAAATTAAAATTACTTTAATTTATTTTAATAACTCTTTATAACATAGCTATTTGTCATACTTAATTTAATAACAATTTATTAAATAATTCACTTAATCACATAACTCAATCCACATAACACATTAATTATTTAACAAATAAATAATTAACTAAATCAAATTAATCAAATTGAACAATTGTTTATCCAATAATAAACACATCCAATAAATATTTATATAAATCAATAAATATTTATAATTTACATTAAAAAAAATCTAGAAAGTTACATCATTCCCCTCTTATAAGGATTCTGTCCCCAGAATCACAACTCAAACAACACATTCGTTACATTCTTCCCTACTTACAAAGATTCTGTCCCCAGAATCGAAGACACAGAATAAACAAATAACTTAGGGTACTCTTTCAACATTTTCTCTTCGAGTTCTCACGTAGCTTCTTCAGCATTGTGGTTCCTCCATATCACCTTCACAGAAGGTATTACTTTATTCCTGAGCACTTATTCTTTCCTGTCAACTATCTGGATAGGAATCTCTTCATAAGATAAATCTTTCTTGAACTGCAACGGTTCGTACTTGATCACGTGCTTGTAATCGGGTTTACATGGTCGTAACACCGAAATACGAAAAACATTGTGAATATTTTCCAACTCTGGAGGTAGAGCTACCTCGTAAGCTACCTCCCCAACTCTTCGCAGCACCTCGAAGGGTCTAATAAACCTCGGGCTGAGCTTTCCTTTCTTACCGAAATGAATTTTCCCCTTCCAAAGAGAAACTTTGAGGAACACGAAAGTTCCTACGTCGAATGCACGATCTTGTCTGTGTTGATCAGCATATTTCTTCTATGAGTTGTTACCAGTCTTTTCCTGATGAGCTTGATAACGTCAGCAGTTTGTTGTACCAGTTCTGGTCCTAGCAGTTGACGTTCACCGATTTCATCCCAGCACAGTGGAGTTCTGCACTTTCTGCCGTATAATGCCTCGTAAGGCGGCATGCCGATGCATGCGTGGTAACTGTTATTGTAGGCAAATTCCACCAATGGTAATTCTTCACCCCGGCTTCCTTTGAAATCCATGACGCATGCTCTCAGCATATCTTCTAATGTTTGGATTGTTCTTTCGCTTTGGCCATCTGTTTGCGGATAATATGTCATACTCATTCACAACTGTGTTCCCATACATTCTTATAGTCTCTTCCAGAAATTTGATGTGAACCTCCGATCTCTATCTGACACAATTGACACTAGAACTCCATGTCTTGACATGATCTCTTTAACATAAAACTTTGCCAGCTGATCAAGATGAAATCTAATCTTTATTGGCAAAAAGTGTGCAGATTTTGTCAGTCTGTCCACTATCACCCATATCGCGTCGTATCCTTTCTGAGTTGTTGGAAGACCTACCACAAAATACATTGTGATATGCTCCCATTTCCATTCCGATATTTCCAACGGTTGAAGTAATCCGCTTGGTCGTTGATGCTTGGCCTTCACCTTCTGACATGTCAAACACTTTGCAACACACTCTGCAACATCTCTTTTCATGTTCGGCCACCAGAAATGACGCCGCAAATCTTGATACATTTTTGTACTTCCTGGATGAATCGAGTATCTTGAGCTATGAGCTTCTGTCAAGATGTCTTCTTTAATATCTTGTACTGCTGGAACCCAAATTCGTCCCTCGATTATTAGCATTCCCTCAGTAACGACCTTGTACTTCAATTCTTTACGCTCGGCCACACTTTCCTTTATTTTTCTACATTCTTCATCCTGTAGTTGTGCGTTCTTCACCTTGTCCACCAAAGTTGGACTAGCTTCTATCTGGTATAATTTTTCAGCGGATTCTTCTGGAAATTTGATTTCTAGCTCTAGCCTTGCCATTGCTGAAATGAGCTCCTCCTTATCAGTTAACAACATCAACTTTTCTCTGCCTTTCCTACTCAAGGCATCTGTAACCACGTTAGCTTTGCTCGAATGATAAAAGATCTCACAATCGTAATCCTTTATCAATTCCATCCATATCCTTTGTCGCATGTTCAAATCTTTCTGTGTGAAGATATACTTCAGACTTTTATGATCTGTGTAGATCTCACATTTTTCTCCATAGATATAATGTCTCCATATTTTCAGAGAAAATACTACTATCGCCAACTCTAAATCATGAGTTGGATACCATTTCTCATAGTCTTTTAGTTGCCTTGATGCATACACAATAACCTTGCCGTTCTGTATAAGGACACCACCCAATCCTTTGTGTGAAGCATCACTATACACCACAAAGTTTCATGTATTATCTGGTAGTGACAACACATGTGCCACACTTAACTTCTTTTTCAGTTCTTGAAAACTTTCCTCACACTTTTCCGTCCAAACAAATTTTACAGATTTTCTCGTCAAATTTGTCAACGGAATAGCAATCTTGGAAAAATCTTGAATAAATCGTCTGTAATATCCGGCCAATCCCAAGAAACTTCTTACTTCTGATGGAGTTCTTGGTTGTTTCCAATTTATCACTGCTTCGACTTTTGATGGATCCACTGAAATCCCATCCTTATCTATTACATGACCAAGAAATTGTACATGTTACAGCCAAAATTCACATTTAGAGAATTTCGCGTACAATTATTCTTTTCTTAGTTTCTCCAGCGTCAGACGTAAATGTTCTACGTGTTCCTCTCGAGATTTAGAGTACACCAGAATATCATCGATAAATACCACCACAAACTTGCCTAAAAATGGTTTAAACACCCTGTTCATCAAATCCATAAATGCTGCAGGGGCGTTTGTTAAACCAAATGACATCACTAAAAATTCGTAATGTCCATAGCGAGTTCGGAATGCCGTCTTCGGTACATCCTCCTTCCTCACTTTCAATTGGTGATATCCACTTCTCAAGTCTATTTTCGAGAAATATTTAGCACCCTTCAATTGGTCAAACAAGTCATCTATTCTTGGTAATGGATATTTGTTTTTCATAGTGACTTTGTTTAATTCTCTATAATCAATGCAAAGACGCATTGACCCATCCTTTTTCTTCACGAATAACACTGGCGCTCCCCATGGTGATACACTCGGTTGAATATACTTCTTATCTAACAGTTCTTGTAGTTGTACCATCAGTTCCTTTATTTCTACCGGAGCCATTCTGTACGGGGCTTTCGATATTGGAGCAGTCCCTGGCGCTAAGTCGATCACAAATTCAATCTCTCTATCGGGCGGAAGTCCCGGTAAATCTTCCAGAAAAACGTCCATAAATTCCCTAACTACTGGTATTTCCTTCAATTTAACACCATTCTCCTTTTGAGTATCGACTATGTAAGCTAAGTACCCTACACAGCCCTGACTCAACAACTTCTTGGCCTGCATCATCGTCAAACATCTCATTTATCTAGGTGATTTCCTACCATAAAAAACTACCTTTGACGGAGTCATAAGGTTTACACACTTCTTTTGGCAGTCAATTATTACTCCATAATTGAATAGCCAATCCATTCCCAATATCACGTCAAACTCTCCGAGTTTTATCGGGATTCAATCTACCATCATGATATTTCCCTTAATATTCACCCTACAGTTCTTCTATACGAACCTAACAGGAATCATTTCCCTATTCACAATTTCTATGTTTAAAGGGAAATTCAGCTCTTCTCTAGATATTTTTAACTTCTTAGCAAATTCATCAGATATAAACAAGCAAGTAGCACCCGAATCAAATAATACATATGCATTTATATCATTGATTTAGATAATACCTGACACGACATCTTTTGATTGCACCGCGTCCTGCACCGTCATGTTAAAGGTTCTGGCTGTGGGCTTATTTGTTGACGTCGTTCCAGCAATAGTTAGTGCACCTCCACTAGCATTTCCCTTTCTTCCAGCTGTCTCACCCGAATTCTTCTTTGGACACTCGCCAGCAAAGTGATCCTTTGACCCGCAGGTGTAGTAAACATTCTTCTTGGGTTGATTGCAATTTGGGGCGATGTGACCCTCCTGGCCACAGTTGAAGCATACTCGTTTCCCCATCAAGCATACACCCTTGTGAAACTTTCCGCATGTAGCACATGCTTCGAACTTCTTCTTTTGCTGGCCTCCTTGCTAATTTCCAGCTCCACCATTCGCATTCCACTTCCTTTTCAAATTGTTGCCATTTCCGCCGTTACTACCACTACTCTTAGCTTCACCTTCACTTTTCTTTTTCCTCTGCTCTTGATTGTGTTTTGTTACAGCTTCGCCTCCACTCTCAGCGAGAATCGCCTTCCCCATCACTACTGCAAACGTCTTCAACTGGAATAGGGAAATCCTACTGTACAACCAGGGCTTCAGTCCCTGTTCAAACCTCTTTGCCTTGCGTTCATCTGTGCTGACTTGATATGGCGCAAACATCGCCAACTCGTTGAATTTTGCGGCATACTCAGACACCGACATCATTCCCTGCTTCAACTCCAAAAACTGAACCTCTAACTGACTCTTCGAACTCTTTGGGAAATAGGTCTCAAAGAATAACTCCTTGAACCTATCCTAGGTCATCACTCCTGGTCCTTCCCGGGTTTTATTGGCCTGCCACCAATAACTAGCCTCTGCTTTCAACATGAACGTTGCAAAAGTAGTCTTCTGTTCATCCCCTACCCTAGCGACTTCAAATACTTTCTCTATCTCCATGACCCAGGTCTGTGCCTCGACTGGATTCATGGAGCCACAGAATTTAGGTGGTCCAATCGCCTTAAACTCCTTAAACGTTGTGCCTTAGTTTTGTGGTTGATTCTGCAGTGCACCTGTCAGTAACGTCACCAGCTGCTGAACGGGGTTAGCTTCAACATTATTGTTGTTGGATCCTTCAGTGGTTCTCTGTCGGGGTGGTTGACGTCTTGGAGGCATTTTCTGTTAAAATACACTCATTAGATTATTGCTCAACTCTTTTAAGTAAATTTTTTTTAACTTGCCCCCAAAGAAGTAGTAATCACATAACACACAACACTTTGGAATAATAAGATAAATAACTTTTATTCACTCATAATTTCTTTGGAAAACATCATAACAATAGCATCACTGCTATTTACATTATTTTCCTGAACTACTAAAGCTTCAGGACATCATCATCATAACCTACAGGTTACATGACACTGGGGACTTACATATTATTTATCATATCATATATCTTATATCAAGTACATTCCCTAGGATGTCCTATTAAGATACTGTATAGCCTTTCGACGCTCTTCTTCCATAACTCGGATCATTGTTCGGCGATCTAACACGTACGATGGCAAAGTCTCGAACTAAATTGGATAACCCATGACCCGATATTGAGCTCGATTAATCATGGTATTGAATACTTTATCCATCTCTTCCATCTTCATCCTCTTTGATTGCGCGTCTCTTACTGCTATCCCAGTTCGTTGATAAGCTTCTTCGTATGTGTATTCAGCTCTTGCTCTCTTAGTAGCTTCTTCCTTCAGTTTGTTCTTTAGTTATACGACCACCTCGATCAATTGTTCTTTCTCTCCTTCAGTTTGTACTAGCTTCTCTTCGACATTAGTCAGTCGTTCCTCACGATCCTGGATCTCGTCGTCCTTCTGTATCATTGCAGTCTGTTGTTCAGCTACTATCTCTTGCAACTCCTCGACGGTATCCTGAAGTTCCACATTACGGTCGTAGACTTCATCATACATACGAGTAGCTACCGAGGTTAGTTCTTCCTCCTCATCCTCGTCATTCTCATCCTCCTGTGGCAACTCCACGGGATCTTCCTCATTCGTCTCCAAATCATCATCCTCTTCTTCAACCACTGTGACCAACGGGGCTGACTCCCGTGGCAGTAGTTGTTCCCAAACAACCTGAATGTCACGAGGCACCTCCTCTATAGTCATATGAGGTCCTTCCTCTCTAGCCTGACTGGATTCTCCGGCATTAGTCATCCTGACAAAAAGTTTTAATTTTTTAATTATTAATCATTCTACTCGACACTCACGAGCACATAAGTTATAAACACATAAGCACATAAGTGTGTTATTACTTCTTCCTTAAAACTCGATAAGAGTTATCTCCACTATCTTTTCAAAGGTTACTTCCTAAGGCTTTTTCCCCACCTAAGGTTCATAACCTAAAGCTTTGATACCAACTTATGACACCCCCAAATCTCGGTACTTCATTTCCTCAAGATTCGGTGTTCACTTAGTCAAATCATTCATAACTAACTATCCAATCATAATAAGAATTGAATAATAAACCTTCCCTTAAGGGATTACATAGTTATCTAACCTTTAATTACAATCATTCAAATGCGAAAATTAAATAAATACATCATTACATCAATCAAATAAAAGTCTAGTAAATAACTGTCAACACATTACAAGTCTTCAGTACTTGGTCATCTTTCCTTTTCCTTTACTGGTGCTAGGTACATCTACCTTCTCATCTTTAACTGTAATAGTTATATAAGCAAGAGTGAGCAAACAAAGCTCACTTGAAATAACAATGAAGAAAATCTTACAACATTTTCCAACTAATAAGCTCAATAGAACTGATCAATATGTTCTATTAACATTCTGAAATATACAATTGAGGGTCTAATGACCACGAACCATGTCCACAGTTATAAGTAATCATTCAACTTTAACTTTAACAGTCATAAGACTATAAGGACTCCACGTACTTAGGGGGATCAGCCCTTCGTACAATGTATTGTGCACAAACATTTCAACGCTAAGCGTAAACCTCTTATAAAAGAGTTGTTCATCTCAGTATTTGAATACAAGTTCGCACCAAAGTAGGTTTGGTTTGGATACATTACAAGGTAATTTAGAATTCAACGGTCATCAACTAAGGATTAGTTGAATACAAAAGAACTAACTGTATGCTATGGAATAATCATAAATGAATCGATATTTGTAGCTTAATATCATGCTTTAGGAATATTCTAATAGTATAAACACTGAATAACCATAACATAGTTTGGTTGAAACATATAAAGTCAAGGTTATTGAGAATTGGATACTAAGCATGCAAAGTGAATAGTAATTTTAACAATAAAGTTGTTCAACACTAGAATATTAAAATATAGTGATTCGCATGCTAAATAACATGTTACATATTAAAGAAACTTGCTCAATATTAAAGTATAAGATTTAGAATACTTGTATCCTCATGAACAACTAGATACAAGGGCTTTCTCAATAATAAACAATCTAGCTCTACAAAAGTGTAGAGTTAGCAACTTGCGTAATTGTAATTGAATTAAAAGCAATAACGTACTCAACGAAATTAAACTTGCACAACGAAGTGTTAGAGTTAGAAAACTTGCTCAATTGTTATAAAAGTAGAGTTAAAGAACTTACCTTGCGCATAGATTAAACCGTTATTATCCAAATCACAATGCCCTATATACACATGTTAATATGATATGATCAGTCATAATCAACACTACATCACGTATGGTTTAAATGTCTAACCATGTAATCACGTTGTATTCCTAAACGATAATAAACTCGTTAGGTACTAACACCATGTTCGTTCAACACATTACAATACTAAAATAATAGAATTATTTGGTCATATAGCATTACAACTAAAATTTCAGACTTTTGTGCAAGACAAAAGTCATTTATGAGCATTCTGCTAAGTGGCGCCGCGGTGCCACAGTTTGAACTATGGGCCGCGCTACGGCGCTGAGGTGGCGCTTCGGCGCGAGAAATGCATAAGGACTCGGCGCTGCGGCGCGAGGTCCGGCGCTCCGCCGCTGACTTTGGCACTGCAACGTGAAGTCTAGCCGGGGCGCTGATTTTGGCGCTGAGGCGCGAGATTTGATGCTGGAGCGTGAATTTTTACGCTGGGGCGTCGAAACTCAAAGAACCAAACCAGAAAACAGAACAAAGCTACTGTCTAACTTTTTAACAACAATTAACACCAATTAACATGTACGACTTCACGTAAATTACACATGAATGTTAAAAATCATTCATATACCAATTATCAACAATTTTAGAAACTTAAATTTTGAAACATTGTTTTTAAAACTCAAAACTCCATTGTTGATAAATATAATATAGTGAACATTGTAAGTCTGTAAAAATCCAATTTGATTCCTTTAAAACCCAACATACCCACATATAAACCAATTTAACATATATAGTTCAATTTCTCAATTAGCATACACTAATTTTTGTTATCATACACGATCACAGTTCATGTATAAATATATTTACTATAAAACAAATTTTTCTTTTTCTTGTATACGTAATCTAGCATACAATCTTAAGCATACAATCACATATGTTAATATAACAATTATAGTTACACGTACACGTAATATCATACGAAATTATAAAAACATAGTTCTACAGAAAATTTGATAAAAATCCTATACTCAATGATATTCACGAAAACAGAGAATACCAAGTTCATAGGAAATTGGCTTAAAACATATCTATGTACATATATTAAGGTCAGAGAAACATACCTTTTGTTGCTTTAGAAAACTTTGTTATTCACTGTCAAAAGCTAGATAATCTCAGAACTTTCCTCTCTCTCTTGCTCTCTCTCACACTATCTCTGAAATCTTTCTCAGACAACTTCTATTTTTCATTAGGCTTAAGCCAAAATAATATACGTAATTTAAAAATAAAAGCCAACGTATGTTTTTAAAACGCATAAAACCGACGCCACATTTATTACCCTAATAATATATCAGTTACCAAATATATATATATATATATATATATATATATATATATATATATATATTTAAATGGTTTGCCAAACAAAGCCTTATGGCTTTTGAATTTCTTTTGAATTTAAATTATTAGTTAAATAAATAATATATATATATATATATATATATATATATATATTATTTATTTAACTAATAATTTAAATTCAAAAGAAATTCAAAAGCCATAAGGCTTTGTTTGGCAAACCATTTAAAAAATTAAGGGATTAATATACTTAAACCTTATTTGGCAAAAACTAAATTAAAATTACTTTAATTTATTTTAATAACTCTTTATAACATATCAATTTTTTATACTTTATTTAATAACAATTTATTAAATAATTCACTTAATCACATAACTCAATCCACATAACACATTAATTATTTAACAAATAAATAATTAACTAAATCAAATTAATCAAATTGAACAATTGTTTATCCAATAATAAATACATCCAATAAATATTTATATAAATCAATAAATATTTATAATTTACATTAAAAAAATCTGGAATGTTACAAGAACAAATTCATTTATAGAATTTTACAATGTCTAAATTACTATCACTGCGTAGCATATTAGATGCTAAATTAATCGGACCGAATTAAACGGATTGGTTAAGGAAATTGAGAATAGTTCTCACGGCTAAAAAGCTATCTTATGTCCTTAATACGCCTATCCCTACAATGGTTGCAGACAATGCCTCTGAGGAAGAGATTGCTACTTTTAAAAACTGGCAAGATGATACACAGTTAACTCAATGCATCATGCTCGTATCCAAAGAGTAACGAGCTTCAGCGTCAGCATGAAACTATGGATGCTCCTACTATACTCCTATACGTCAAGTAGTTGATGGTGAGGAAAGTAGGACTGATAGATATTAGATATCTAAGGAGCTCTTCTGATCTAGAATGATCGATGACACTATAGTACAAACAAAAGTCCTTAAAATTATCAATTTGATTGAACAATTAGGACAACGGGTTTTGTCATGGATGGAGAGTTGAGCCAAGATTTGATCTTGCAGTCACTTCGGACTCCTTTCATAATTGTTGTGAATTTTTCGTATGAACAAGCCAGGTATTAGTCTCGCTGATTTGCTTAACATATTGAAAAATGTTGAGAGTCACTTTCCAACCAAGAAAGACCAAGTCTTACTAGTAGGGGCCAAATGATCTTCTGAAAAGAAGAACGATTCAAAGAAGATAAACAGAAAGGCAAAAACAAAGGATAATAAGAACAAAACTGATACGGATAGCAAATGAGTTTGCTTCCACTGCAATAAGCCAGGACACTAGAAAAGAAACTGTGAGAAGCATCTTGCAGAGCTAACCAGAAGAAGCTTAGTGAAGTTTCTATTACAAATACAATTTTGTTCATGATTTAAAATATTTTTTTTAAGTCAAGCTTCTACTTGAGTATTGGATACCGACTTTGGTTATCATAAATATAGATTTATGAAGGGACCAAGCAGAAGTATAAAGTTAAACAAAGATAAGTAATCTTATGTGTGGGAAATGAAGCAAGGGTTGCTGTATTAGCCATAGAAACTTATAGTTTAGCATTGTCTACGGGCAAATCTATTAAGCCAATAAGTTGTTATTGTATTCCAGTTCTCATTAAAAACATTATTTTCATTTTATTGTTGGACAATGAAATCTTTGGTATTATATTTAAGAACAATTGTTGTTCTATTTATAATAATAATATTTTGTATAAAACTGGAATATCACTTAATGGATTTTGTATACTTAACTTACGTGAAAATAATTTTGCATATTGAACAAATTAGTATAAGAAAAGGAGATGATCATTCAAAAAGTTAAATGTGTGTATTTGCTGAAATACAAGTGTGAATTATTCAAAAGGATTCAAAGAATTCAGAAGTGAAACAAATTGGCAAAGTATTAAGATTCTTTGATTAGATCAAGGAATAAATACTTGTGCAATAAGTTTCTAGATCATCTCACAATGGATGCCTCTTGATACGTAATAATTGATTGATGTATCTGAAAGGAAAAATCATACCTTGTTGGACATGGTGCGGTCCATAATGATTTTACCGACATTCCAGTATCCTTCTGAGGTAATGTCCTAGAAATGGTTTCGTATCTACGAAAAGGTAACCTCAAAATCCGGCCACAAGACTCCATAAAAGTTATGGACAGGAAGGATTCCTAATTTTAATTAAGTTAAGATAAGGGGTTGTCCAGCTTATGTGAAAAGCTTTCAAATGATAAGCTTGGGACAAGATTTGACAAGTACAGATTTGTGGGACATCCTAAAATAAGTTTAGGGTATGCGTTCTATAATCCTACTTCGAAAAAGGTGTTTGTTGCAAAACACACTACCTTCTAAGATAAAGATGTTTAGCATTGAAGGGGCTAGTGGGAGGATAATACATCTTGAAGAGTTTAAGAACCACAAAACACTATAAGTAAAATAAGAGGAACCAGTAGATAGACCTATTGTACCACAACCGAATCATAAATCTGGAATAGTACCGAAGATACCTAGGAGGTATGAATTCATCATAGATGATGATGATGAGGTACACATCATAGAAGATGATGATGTAGTTACATACGATGAGGTAGAAGTTATAGACACTCAGAGAAATGGATTGAAGCAAGCTTCTCAAAAATAGAACATTCATTTTAATGAAACAATCAAAAGAGTTTGATTTTATCAAAAATAAGAATGAACCTAGTGTGTACAAAAGGGTCAATGGGAGCGTCGTGACATTCCTAGTAGTATATGTTGATATACTACAGATAAGAAATGACATACTAATTCTATAATCGGAAAAGATAAAGTTGTCTAAACATTCCTCTATGAATGATTTGGGAAGAGTATCATAATTGGGGATAAAAATCTATATAGATAGATTTAAAAGGATGCTCGACTTAACCCAAGAAACGTATATTCATTTGATGCTAAAGTCTTTTAGCATGGCAAACTCCATGGGATGTCTCATGCTGATGAGCCCTGGAGTGTATCTCTCTTAATAGTCCCCATAGGCTCATAAAAGAGAGATCACATGAATAATTATCATGTATGCAATGAAATGTACGAGACCTGATGTTGATCCATTATATTCTGGAGAAGATCACTGTAATACAGCGAAAAACATCTTAAAGTACTTAACCGACACTAAGGATGTGATCATATTTATGGTGGGTCTGAATTAAAACTAGAAGGCTTAACTGACTCAAGTTTTTCAAACAGACCAAGAAGACAGTAAATCTACTTTAAGGTAAAGCGTTACCTTGAATGGTGGTGCAGTGAATTGGAAAGGTTTTAAATAGCAAAGAGTTGCTGGTTTAGTGATAAAAACAAAGTATATAGCTATAAATGAAGCTATAGGTTGATTGTTTGGATGAAAAGTTCATTACAAAACTAGGAATAGTTCCTAAGTCTCATCTTGGATCTAAACATGTGTTGTGGCACTTTCATTTGATTATATGAATCATTGAAAGATGGAAAATCACTATAGAGATAGTGGACTCTCAAGAACAACATTACATATCCATTAACTAAAACTTATCCAACGGTAGGATACTTGTCACTTAGAGAAGAAGGGTGTGAGATACCATGGAGATTGACTTTAGTGCAAGTGGGAGATTGAAAGTAGTATGCACACAAGCCAATCATGTTTGATGATAAAGCATATACTTTGTACCAATCTTATTTATTTATTAATAAAAAGTATTAATTTATTAAAGGCTTTTAATTATCTACATGATGTTGTTTTATAATATATGATAAACCCATAGTTTTAAGCAATGCTTTTAGAATAACGATGATGATCATTCTAATGAGATCTAAATTCTTAGAAAGCTTAAAACTAAAATAGTTCCCAATCGTTGGATTACTAAATTAGGGATTAGTGAATCCGGATAGATTGGTACATACGTTGCTTGCTCATTGGATGAGGATGATTGATCTCATGATCATTTGTGTGGAGACACTAAAGCAAATATGTAGGTACTTATTAGAGAATAAGTTTACTGAACGTGACTCGCTAAAGAATACCTAATGGAGTTTTACTTTGCTTGTCAATAGAAATTCCTGTAGTGATAGTAGTACTAGTGATCCTTAGACTTGAGATCATCATAGTATCTTGTGTATGGTGAGTTATACTTTGACTTATTCTTTAAGACCCTTAGGGTATATCAAAGGGTATGCTTGGGTATAATAAGTTGTACATGGAGATAATATATGTTCAATAAAGAATATACCGCTTCTAGTAAAAGAAAGAGAAATGTCCTATGTGATTCGATAAATGACAACCCAGTAGTCCTTGGCCAAGGCAGAATAAAATTAGAAAGGAGTTTCTAATTTGTATTATTTGGAGTTGTGCATTTAAGAGTCAAAATACATATAATTAAATAAAATAAGACTTGATAGTAATTTCATGTCTTATATTTAATTGGGACATTGTATGGTGGAAGGATTAAATTGTACGGTAACTATTTACTCAAAGATTCTTTTATGATTAATGTTAAAATCTATATTATCTGGAAAGTCGTTAATCGCTAGGGAGGCTTATCCCTATTGTAGAATAAATATTATTTATTTAAATAAATTAATATTTTAATTTATTTATTTAAATAAGATTAGAATTGTTCTAATTAATTTATTCACAACCGGTTTAATATAGAGAACCTAAAGAGTCACACCATAAAAGGAAGAATAATTATTTAAGAAGTTAATGGCATAATCGTAATAATAAGTTAAGTATATTTAATTTAATCTATGTTGATAGAATAAATTAAATAGCTTAATATTTATTATTTAATATTTTAGAAATATTAAATATAAATTAATAAGAGGAGTCTTATTATTATTATTATTATTATTATTATTATTATTATTATTATTATTATTATTATTATTATTATTATTATTATTATTATTATTATTATTTAATTTCTAAAGGAGTTTGAGAATTAAATAATAAAGTACTCTCAACTATCCTAATAAGATTAGGAGGATAATTAATTAAAAGAGTTTAATTAATTATTCCTAATAAGATAGGGAGCCTAATTAATTAAAGGAATTTAATTAATTAAAATAAAACTCAATTTCTTAATTGTTAAGGAGGGTTGTCCACATCTATAAATAAGAGAAGACTTATTTTGGGTGAGGTGGATTGACACTTTCACAAAACACGTGAATACGTAATTCTAATAGTTGGGAGAGTACACCCTTTTCTATGAGAGAGAGAAAAACTAGGATTTTGCCAAATACCCATCTTCTTGAATCTTTCTTCTTCCTTAGTGAATCACCTCTAGAGGCCAAACACTTGGGTGGCTATCATTGATCAAAAGAAGGAACCAAATCCAGTGGATTCAAGTTGAAAGCGAAAAGGATTTTGAGATGAACTTGTACCTGAGGAAGCTCGAATCTTCAAGGGTATGATTCTTGTTCTTTATCTTTTCGTTTAATTAATAATTATGCATAAAGGATGATCCGGTTATATGGCTTGTAAAATTTTAAAACTCTATTTTATCACGTTTTCGCTTAATTTGTGCAATTTGATTGTGTTCATGAATATTAGAAACCAAACATACAGCGCCCCAATTCCTTTACAAACTAGCGTTGCAGCGCCACTTACTGACCTATTGTGTTGACTCAGTACTGCAGCGCTGTTCCAAGGCAAAAACTTGGCACTGCAGCGCCGCCACCTCTGGCGCCCAGGCAGAAATTAGGTTTTAATGACCTAAAAAGCTAAGGAATCAGGATCATTAAGTGTAAGCAGCCTCTAACATCAGTGGAAGAAAGATTAGGAGTAGTTCCTTAAGCCTTTTAGCTTAGAAATGAAAGAAGTTGGTCTTCAAGGAAGAAAATCTCATTGCATCCTTCATAGCTCGGACTCTACACGGAGAAGAGAAGACTTAGAGCCAGAAAACTTCACAAAAGGAGTTTTCTTTATCCAAATCTTTCATTCATTTTGTAGACACACGAAATTTTCTTTTCCTGTTACTAACTATGTAGGAGGGCAAAAGCGTCCATTTCACACTTCAGAGATAACCCTGGAGGACCACAACTTCAATTCCAACCCCGGAGATAGCCCCGAGAGATCAAGTTTCCAACCCCAGAGATCACCCCAAGAAATCAATTTTCAACCCCGGAGATAACCTCTGGAAAATCAGTTCCAACCTCAGAGATAACCCCGGGGGATCAAGTTCAAAGCCTGGAGATAACCCCAGGAGGTCAAGCCAACCTCAAAGATAACCCTGAGGACAGTCAAAGCCAACATCAAGTCATCCTCAGAGATAACCCTGAGAAAAGATTGCTACAACTGTGCAAAAATCGGAGATAAACTCGGGAGGGGTAAAATGGTCATTTTACCAACTTAACTTCAATTCAAATCAAATACACTTATTTCAACTCAAATTGCTTCAATAGAAGTCCCACAAGAACCATATTTAACTTTCGAACGCAAACTACGCAAAACGGCTCAACGGACTACCTGACGGAAACCCAGAAATGCCATTTTGGTCATGGACCCATCTTCCCGAAATTAAAAAGGAGCAAATCATATGTTATTGTGTAGCTCTCGGAAAAAGCTTTTCAGAATGATATGGCACGCTTCTATCGAACTCCCAGATTGAAAGTTATGAAGGTTCGAGCAAACAGCGCATTATCTGAGTGCACGTACGTTGAGACAGCAGGACCCACACTACCTGGGGAACCTCGGGTAGCCGCAGGTACACCCGCTGCTGCCGCAGGTACACCTGCTGCTGCCGCAGGTACACCTGCTGCTGCCGCAGGTACACCTGCTGCTGCCGCAGGTACACCTGCAGCACCCCCTCTATAAGTAGAGGGCTTGGGGTGGCCATATTTGCAAAAGAAAAGGCGAGGAAGCCCTGTCCAATTTGCTCTGTACACATTATAAACTGAGTGCTTTCTCATTTTAAACACTTGTAAACTCATATATAGCTACATTTCTACCGGCGGGAGCCGAGTCTTCATCCCTTTTAAGTTATTGAAGTCTTCTTTGGCAGTCTACTGTAAGCCTTCTTACACACTTTAAAGCCTTTCTTTTCATCTTTGCACACACCGATCTTCACGTTGAGAGTCGTGTTGCGTGTGTTTGCCCAGACTTCGGTTCGTGACTTTTATTTCTTTTGTATATTATATATATATATATATATATATATATATACTTATATATATTAACTGTTGTCGGCCTTTGTTCGATGAGCCTGAATTTTACATCCGGTGCGTTTACCGCTTATATATATATATATATATATATATATATATATATATATACATTTCGTCTCGCCTGGAGTTTACTTTGTGGCGATTGACCGTTTTTTACTGCTTTCTTTACATTTCGTACCGCCTGGAGTTTACTTCGTGGCGGTTGACCATTTTTACTGCTTTCTTTACATTTCGTCCTGCCTGAAGTTTACTTCGAGGTAGTTGATCATTTTTTCTGCTTTCTTTACGATTCGTCCCGCCTGGAGTTTACTCTGTGGCAGTTGATTGCTTTTACAGCTTTATTTACATTTCTGATCCCCCATGGAGGTGCTTCGTGGTGGTTGATCTTGTCTCTATATATATATATTTTATCGCTTTTATATATTTACATTTCCGATCCTCCATGGAGGTGCTTCGTGGTGGTTGATCATGTATGTATATATATATTTACAGCTTTTATATATATAACTGCTTGCAACTTTCATATAAACTGCGATATCATGTGAGCCTAGGAATCATGTGATCACAGATTCAGTATACTGAATCTAGATTCGGTTCCCGTGGTGGACATTTTTAGTTGTAAGCAGCTTGTAAATTTATTCACGGTGTTTGAATTTCCTCAAATGGTTTCCATGCCCATGAGGAGTTCGGCACTACTTTGTACATTATTTTCTCGAAGATGCTTCGCATCTCGAAAATAAAAGCAATCAAGCTGATCATTTAATAAAATGGAAGTGTAAAATGTCTCAATTACTATTGAGCACAAGGGTTTGAAAAACCTCTTTTTTAAAACATCATTGCTATATCTTGCTTAAAATTGAATTTTTACATAAATTCAAACCCTGCGTATATAGGTGCGAACGAGGCCTCGCACTACTTCCAAATAACATCACATTAACCCACACACACACATTCATATAACAGTTTCTTGAAAAGTGGCGGTCACCGTGGCAATACGGTTGTTGGGGGGTGCCTAACACCTTCCCTCCGCATAAGCAAGTCCCCGAACCCTAATGAATCTCGGTTTCACAGACCCGTTTAGCAGTGTCACATCACTGGGTCAATGTGCAAACCTTTTCTCGGTTGTGTTGGTACAACCAGTTAAAAAACCAACTGGCGACTCTTACAGTTCAATCGTCGACATATACATGTCGGACCTTTTTCACTTATTTTTTCAAACAAATCTCACCTAAAATGAGAACACAAAAGAACAAGAATAGAAAAGGGACAAATAAAAATCCCGACGTCGATAGGTGGCGACTCTGCTGGGGACTCCAGTAAGAGGACTTAAGCCGCTATTACAAACTTTTCAAAACTGTTACCTGCTTGTGTGTGGATGTTGCATTTACATTTGAATTAATGTGTACGAATGCATTTACTTATTGCACTTAGTGCTTCGCACCATATCTTCCTGTGATATTAGTGCTTCGCACATGTCATCATTTCCATACGGTGAGATGCGATGTATGTGAATGTATGTTGTGTGGTTCCTCCACCAGGAGGCTATCCTGTCGGTGTTTGATTACTGGACTCGTAGAAAGACTAATTCCAATGAGGCTCAGGAAAGGCACCACCCAAATTCGCTCCAGTTGAAAGACCGGATTAATTTCCCATCAAGTAAATTACGATGATTTGGGAACCTTCATGCCGAAAAACCGCGAGAGTAACCTAAGATAGGTCAGCCTCTGATAAACCAAACGCGGAGGAAAGTCTCTTTATACTTTCACATTTCAATTACTTGTAATTTCATTTCCATGTAAATCTCAATGTAATGGAAAATATGAAGGAATATATGCACACGCCTTCCCTTTATATCAAAACCTGACATGCTATCTTGTCAACTGACATCCGTTTCACAAGACGATACTCCTAAACGAACACAATACGTAATATTGCTATATTCAATAAGACTAAACTACATAAGTCTTTTTTGTAAGGATATAATTGGTCCAGTAACCCGGTAAAAATCCAAAAAAGCCACGAGCCTACAGCCAATTATGTCTTCATCAGGCCAGACTGGTCTTAATCTAGTTTCTCGCGAAGAATTCGACGAATTAAGTAAACAAATCACAGATTTGGTTGTTCTGCTTAAAGAACTACACCAATCTACTCAGGGTACAAGGATACCCGTACATACTGAATCCTCCGCACAAGAAGGAACCCAAGGTCCGGATACTGCTAGTTCCAGTCACAGGAGTCCTCATAAGCACAGACAGATTCCTTCAGCTTCAGCCACACGACGATTATCTCCACCTACAATTCTTGAGCCAATATGGTCTCTGTTAAAGGTGCCTGCCCATGCAATGACTATGTTATTTCCTAAACCGATACCGGTGAAGGAGAAAGAAATCCTAGTTCCAGATCCCGCATAGGAAGAGGAGGAACGAAGAATTAAACAAGACATAGTCAGAATGATGTCCAAAGTACGCATCATTGTCCATGATGAACACACAAACAGATACACCCCAGATGATGATTGCCCAGACGTAATGGTCATCATTCTGGAAAAGGAGGACGATGACAGCCCCTCCATCACTGCAGTCCACCAGGACTTTGCCCTCGACAATTGGAGCAGCACTCCTTGTATTTGCCGGTGAGGATAAAAAGGGAAGTAACTCCCTCTGCCCTGTAGATAGCAATAACTGCTTACTTTTTCTATACAGTATTAGTAGTTACTTTTGTCATTACATGCTAACACTTTGTGTGATTGAACAGTTTCATTTATTAAGTGAAAGCATTTTGTTTCAGGACTCTAAAGTTAGATGTGCATATACTTGCGAATGAGGTGCCTATTCTCCACAAGGACTATAACTTTGAAATAAAGTTGGACTCAGACTTGATGAAAATACAAGAGGACTATAAGATACCTCAGGAGATCAAAGAATGGGTCAAAGACAAACTCAAGCCAAATCTTGATCAAACCACCTCTTTTAAACCTCGAAACCTTAGAAAACCCAAACAAATCTAGATTGGTACGGACCTCACTCCAAACCAAAGGAATGACATGGTTACTCTATTGACCCTATTCCAGGATGTGTTTGCATGGTCTCACGAAGACATGGTCGGTTTATCCACTGACATTATCATTCATCGCCTTTCCATCGAAGGGGGATTCAAGCTAGTCAGGAAGAAGCTCAGGCGATTAAAACTTGAGTGGAGGTGTTAAAGAAGAAATTGTGAAACAATTTCAAGTCGGCATCATCGTGGTGCCAACATACCCTGAATGGCTATCCAACATAGTCCCCGTGTCGAAACCCGTAGGAGAGGTGCGAGTTTGCATGGATTACAGTGATCTGAACAAAGTTTGTCTCAAAGATAGCTTTTCCATCCCATTCATCCACATACTCATTAACAATACAACTCAGCATATCAATGAGCACTTACAAGATAGATCTACACCCGATGAGGCAAGCCCGACTAAAATAAGGCGGATCCATCGACTGGCTATGAAATTCTACCTAAGCGGAGATCCACTCTACAAAAGAGATGTAGGACGAGATCTCCTCAGATGTCTTGATGAGGACCAAGCTCATAGGCTCATTGATGAAATCCATGGGGAAGTATGTGGCCCACACATGAGCGGCCCTCTACTTGTGAAGAAGATCCTACAACAGAAAAGTCTGACTACGGCAGTTCAAACAACACGACTTGGTTTTGAAGAAAATCGTTGACAACCAAGCTCAGTCTAAAGGAAAATTCGCCCCTAATTGGGAAGGCCCGTTTATTGTCAAGGAGGTATTGACAGGAGGCGCTCTAAGATTACAGGAAATGGACGGCGATGAATTTCTGCAACTCATTAATTCAAACACCGTGAAACGGTACTATATCTGAGGTTACCATCAAGCGAACATCCTAGTTTTGGGATCCTCAGATCACCAGTTATTCCAGTTCTTTAACCCTTCATTACATATAACTCTTTTTTCCACACTGCGCCCCTCAGGGAGACATACTTTTCAAGCCAGCAGCCTGGTTTTTAGATCGCCAGATCATTTCCTCTCCACTTAGTTTTTTAACCCTTACTCAACTTTGGTTATCCCACTAGGGATTGAACCTTTCACACCTGCAGTTTTACCCCACTAGGGATAAGAATTTTCACACCCGCAGTTTAACCTATACATGGGATTAAACTTTTCACCTGTAATTCGCCCTATACATGGGGCAAACTACGTCGACCTGATCTCCCCAATTCACGGGAGTACGTAGGCAGCCATCTTTATGGTCCGGTCTCACCAAAAAAGAAATAAAAATAAACATACTTCTATCCATAACCACATACAGAAACCAGTCCCAAGACACCAAAGATGGTAGGGAATATACATAGATCGACGATCCATTCTGAAAATTCTGAGACATCTCACTATCCATCCATCAAGGAGGAGTTCAGAATACATCTAAATCATAAGCCCTGGAGGACAGGCAACTATCAAGCGAGTAACAAGGCATAACTAAAAGGGAAGTGAATCAAAATATATTTCCTAGCCATATAATATTGTTTGATATATATAATGTGTCCTGTACATGACAAAAATGGCTAAGCTAGTCTATGCAGAAAAATCAAAGCTAATCTACAAACCCGTGGATAAGCTAGCCATCAAATCTAACGTGGCATTCCTCTCGGAAGGAGGCAACGCTATGATCTCCTGCCCAAGGGTCTCTACATGAGCCAATAGATCTACAACCAACTACAGGCGATATCTCGGGCAGATATAACGTCATTTCGCTCAATAACCATCTCTCTCAATTAGAACGACATCTCTACCAAAAAGAGCTGTCAACATCAAATCCCAAATCAAATACCTATTCACCTTATGGTACAGAGGTAAAAGCCTCTCGCGATCTTGGCATCTTATCAGCCCATCTGTCAAAGCAACTACCCCAGAAAACAAGCAAGGCTGAGACAATTTTAAAATTGGCGACAAGTCGATATTGAAACCCTTACAACAAGATTGAGGCAATCTCAGGAACAGCGACAACTCAACACTAGGGCATTTATTAACCATCCTAAAGTGGAAAATGCACTAATCAGCACCATCAGCATGGTTCATCATCATCTCAATGGTGATTCATATATTATTCACCCGCGACTTGGTCAACAAAGAGAGTTTCTCGTATGAATCCCCGCCAACAACATGCGAAAGAACTTGGGCATTTTGCGATTCTAATGAATGGAAGGAGTTTAAGGCGGGTAAGCCTCTCATCAAAAGAAAGGGGAGAACTCCTGAAAGAAATCATGGCAACATAAGCGTGCCATTACGAAAGAAGGGGAAAATTCTTAAAAAAGTTCTTAACTTGAAAGTAGAAGGCTAACAACGAAAGGCCTAGTGAATGAAATCTACACCATCAAATGCGCCAACCTGCTTCAAGTCCTCACAAGTTGAGGCCTCTACACCGAAGTTCAAGGTTCGGCAGCGAAAGAATGGACTGCACCCTTTAGGGATATCAGCGGCATTCAGATCATCAGTTCAGTCGAGTTGAAAATAAAATGCTCAAGGAAATGGGGCACAAGCACCCAACAGCGAAAGAAAACTCCAAATCACCTCAAAAATGGTGAGGCGTTACATCAACGTACATCTCTATCAAGCATAACATCAGGCAGAGTCTGGTGAAGCAAACCTTTGAATATTACTTTAGCGAAGGTATCAGAAAATCCAGTATTCAAACCCATTGGCATCAATTCAATGCAACATCAAAATAATTCAGCGATGAAAGATTTGTATACCACCAATCGAAACCGTTGGGCGATGTTAGCGTATTCAACTAACAGAAGGGTAGGCACCGTTACAAACTACCCGCGTATACATCGGGAAGGTTGGGTGATCTCAGAACGTCATCCCCATCAGAGATGTGGAAAACATCTCAACTTATCTTCATCAAACAAGCGTCAGCAACACCAATAAAAAGTCAAATCGTTGGAGTCAACACCAGCATAGGCATCAGTAATCCCCAGTAAAGGTAAAGCGATTTGCAAAAGCATTTTAACATTCATCATAACATTCATTACATTGCGATGTGCGATTTGCGATATGCAATTTACGATATGAGATTTGAGATATGCGAAATGCGATGTGCAGTTTGCGAAGTGCGATTGGCCAAATGCGAAATACGAAATATGATGTGCAAAAATATTTTTAACATTCATCATGACATTCATTACATTGCGATTTGCATCATTAAAAATACCTTATCATATTTCAAGTGTCTACTAATCTTTATCATGACCATTCCATTGCATTGCATAAACATAATAAAGAGGGGCATCTGTAGACACTCGAAATTTCTTTTCCTGCTACTAACTATGTAAGAGGACAAAATCGTCTGTTTCACACTCTAGAGATAACCCTGGAGGACCACAATATTAATTCCAACCCCGGAGATTGCCCTGGGAGATCCAGTTTCCAACCCAAGAGATCACCCCGGGAAATTAATTTCCAACCCCAGAGATAACCCTAGGAAAATCAGTTCTAACCTCGGAGATAACCCCGGGGGATCAAGTTCAAAGCCTGGAGATAACTCCAGGAGGTCAAGCAAACCTCAGAGATATCCCCGAGAACAGTCAAAGCCAACATCAAGTCAACCTCATAGATAACCCTGAGAAAAGACTGCTACAACTGTGCAAAAATCGGAGATAATCTCGGGAGGGGCAAAATGGTCATTTTGCCAACTCAACTTCAATTTAAATTAAATACACTCATTTCAACTCAAATTGCTTCAATAAAAGTCCCACAAGAACCATATTTTAACTTTCGAGCGCAAACTATGCAAAACAGCTCAACGGACTACTTGACGGAAACTCAGAAATGCCATTTCGGTCATGGACCCATTTTCCTGAAATAAAAAAGGAATAAATCATATGTCATTGCGTAGCTCTCGGAAAGAGCTTTCCAGAATGGTATGTCATGCTTCCATCGGACTCCCGGATTGAAAGTTATGAAGGTTCGAGCGAACAGCGTATTGTCCGAGTGCATGTACGTCGAGACAGCGGGACCCACACTGCCCGGGGCACCCCGGGCAGCCGCAGGTACACCTGCTACTGCAGTAGGTACACCTGTGGCACCCCCCTCTATAAATAGAGGGCTTGGGGTGGCCATATTTGTAAGAGAAAAGGCGAGGAAGCCCTATCCAATTTGCTCTGTACACATTATAAACTGAGTACTTTCTCATTTTAAACACTTGTAAGCTCATATATAGCCACATTTCTACCAGCGAGAACCGAGTGTTCATCCCTTTCAAGTTATTAAAGTCTTCTTTGGCAGTCCACTGTAAGCCTTCTTACACATTTTAAAGCCTTTCTCTTCATCTTTGCACACACCGTTATTCACGTTGAGAGTCATATTGCGTGTGTTTGCCCGAACTTCGGTTCGTGGCTTTTATTTCTTTTGTGTATATATATATATATATATATATATATATATATATATATATATATGGATTAACATTATCGAGTTATGCCTCAATTGAGCCTAGACTTATGTCTGGAGCGTTTAATTACTTTCGTATATATATACTTGTCTATATGAACTGTTTGTCAAACTCTGTTCGATGAGCCTAGACTTATGTCTGGAGCATTTAATTACTTTCGTATATATATATATATATATATATACATATATATATATATATATTTAAATTTCATAGCGCCTGGAGTTTACTTCGTGGCGGTTGACCTTTTTTACTGCTTTCATTACATTTCTTCCCGCCTGGAGTTTACTTCGTGGCGGTTGACCGTTTTTACTGCTTTCTTTACATTTCGTCCTGCTTGGAGTTTACTTCGTGGCTATTGATCATTTTTTCAGCTTTCTTTACGATTCATCCCTCCTGGAGTTTACTCAGTGGCGGTTGATTGCTTTTACAGCTTTATTTATATTTCTGATCCCCCATGAAAGTGCTTCGTGGTATATATATATATATATATATATATATATATATATATATATATATATATATATATATATTTACCGCTTTTATATATTTACATTTTCGATCCCCCATGGAGGTGCTTCGTAATGGTTGATCATGTCTGTATATATATATTTACTACTTTTATATATATAACTGCTTACAGCTTTCATATAAACTACGATATCATATGAGCCTAGGAATCATGTGATCACAGATTCAGTATACTGAATCTAGATTCGGTTCCCATGATGGACATTTTTAGCTGTAAGCAGCTTGTAAATTTATTCACGATGTTTTGATTTCCCCAGATGGTTTTCATGCCAATGAGGAGTTCGGCACTGCTTTGTACATTATTTTCTCGAAGATGTTTCGCATCTCGAAAATAAAAGCAATGAAGCCGAACATTTAATAAAATGGAAGTGTAAAAGGTCTCAATTACTATTGAGCACAAGGGTTTGAAAAACCTCTTTTCTAAAACATCATTGCTATATCTTGCTTAAAATTAAATTTTTACATAAATTCAAACCCTGCGTATATAGGTGCGAACGAGGCCTCGCATTACTTCCAAATTACAGCACAGTGACCCATACACACACACATTCATATAACAGTTTCTTGAAAAGTAGCGGTCTCCGTGGCAATACGGATGTCGGGGGTTGCCTAACACCTTCCCTCCGCATAAGCATGTCCCCGGACCCTAATGAATCTCGGTTTCACAGACCCGTTTAGCAGTGTCACATCATTGGGTCAATGTGCAAACCTTTTCTCGGTTGTGTTGGTACAACCAGTTAAAAAACCAACTGGCGACTCTTACAGTCCAATCGTCGGCATATACATGTCGGACCTTTTTCACTTGTTTTTTCAAATAAATCTAACCTAAAATGAGAACACAAAAGAACAAGAATAGAAAGGGACAAATAAAAATCTCGACGTCGACACATTTGTGTATTTTTTAGCATGTTGAACACTTTGAAAATGTTTATTAGTCCCATAGTTATGAACTAATTACATTTCTAGGATTGCAATGTAACCTAATGTTTAGCTTGATTAACTTTCTCTCCTATTTATTATAATGAATCATTTGTGTATTAATGGATATTGAAAAATGGATGTTAATATCTAACCCTAGAATACAAGAACACTTGTTATGACCATGCCTTTGGGAATGAGAGCATATATTGCATAATAGAATAGATATATCTCTATTTACCTTGTGTGACCATTGAGATTAAGCTTAATGACCCTAGTCTAGTTATTTTCACTGTAGAAATAGTGTGATTCATCTAGCTTAGGGATGTGCATTTAACCGTCAAAAGAGGCTTTTGTGTATTTACTGTTCTCGGTTGGCCATTCCTGTGATTTGTTAGTAAAGTGGAGATTTAGAAGATTAGATGACGCATTAGGGGAGTTGTAATCCTAGTTTGACTTACCTGTGCAACTCAATCTCTTAAATTACTTTTTTTAAGCATATAATTTTAACACACCTTCTTTAATCACTTGTTTAGATAAGACCGTATTGTTCCAATTTTAGTATTTGACTAGCTTTAACACTTTGTCCTCGTGGGTACGACACTCTACTTTCCATCATTTTTTTGTTGACCGTGTATACTTGCGTGTGTTTTATTGATCGTGAAAACGACCAACATGGACACTCAACAACATTCTTTGAATGTGATGGTTTGGTAATTAATTTACCTTGAGAACATGCACTAAATGAATAATCAGTCGTTAAAAGAATCTTTTGGTCTTAAAGGGATGTCCGCAAGAGTTATCAATAATTCGATGCATCATTATAGATCTTGGATGACCAAGACAATCATACCAAAGCATAAAAATCTTTGGGTCAGAACACTTCTGGTGTATTGCAACATTTGTTTCAATTGTTCTCATTGTAGTATAATATAACCCAGAAGAGAAAATATGTAGTTTTTCTAGTATGAGCTTCTAGTCCAATACTATTAAAGAAATATAAAGAATTTCTTCAATGCCTTCGTTATTGGTTTCAAAATGATAACCATTATAACATATATCCTTAAATCTGAGTAAATTTCTTCTTTATTTAGAAGAATACAAAGCATCATCAATACAAAGTTTTGTGACCTTTGGCAACATTATAATCGCTCTTCCAGAACCTTCAATTAAGCTCAATGCACCTGATATGGTATTGACATTGACTTTGCATAATTTTAAAATTTTAAAATATTTTTTATCTTTAAGTATCATATGAGTTGTTACACTGTCCGCTAGATAAAACTCTTTCATAGTCATCTTAGAATTTTTTTTACCAGTTGAACCCATGCATCTTCATATATACAAAACATAAATTAAACTTTATAAAAATACTTATTACCTTTCCATAATATAATAAAAGAAAAGTAATTAATTGGTTTGGACATTTGCATCACCAATCATACTTATTAGGATGCAATAATATAGTAAAAGAAAATAATTAATTGGTATGAATATTTTCGTCACCAATCATGTAAGACCCCAACTTTTATAAATAAAGATGAATTTTCTATAAATATTATTTTTGAATATTATGGAGTTAATTTGATATAATGTTATAGTTGTGGGTAATATTTATAAATTTTGCGAAGTACGCAAGTTGTTATATAATATTCGATTGGTCGGAGAATATTCTTTTTAACAGGGAATATTCGTACAACGACATAATCATTGGTGGACCCCACAACAGAATTATTGTCGGATTGAGAAAACGACAAAATTTTTTTATTAAAAATAACGGCGGAAGTTTTACCATTGTTACTGTTGAACTACTCGGTAGTAAAAGTACAGTAATACGTGTGGTTGCATAGTAGCACACGGTATTGATTATTAATGCTTATGTGAGAAGTCACTCAGTTTGATTCAATTATTGTCAGTTAATAATATGAATTATTTAGCGATAATGACGTTTTGTTTTATTCTTATTATTAACGTAATAAAACAGAAACATCTTTTTATATAAAATAGAATACTTTATTAAAGTTATTCTATAAATAGAATATATTATATTTTATTTAAAAGATTTTTCTTTAAATATAGACCGTCAGATTAAAGTAATCAATCTGGACCGTTCATGGATTAGTTACTATGCATTCTATTTTTCTATAAATAGCAGCTCATTCCTTCATTATTTCTTACGAATTCACTGAACTCTAGAGAGAGAAACTATAGAGAGAGAGAAGAAGAGTATTCTGCTACTTAACTACTTCCTTATTTCAGCTCTTCTTTAAAACGGTAAGGGGTGTTATTCTTTCTTATTCATGAAGAGAACTGTTGTTATTCCATTTCTTATTATTCTGTTGGAATAACCTGTATACGCGGTCTACCCTATACTTCGTGACATTCTTCTATTATTCTGTTGGAACATCCTGTCTGTGTGTTTTACACCGGACCTGGTTTCGTTTCTATTATTATTCTATTGGAACATCCTGTCTGTGTGTTTTACACCGGACCTGGTTCCGTCTTGTTATTATTCTGTTGGAACATCTTGTCTGTGTGTTTTACACCGGACCTGGTTCCATTATTTATTATTCTGTCGGAATATCCTGTATGTGCATTTACGCCGGACCTGGTTCCATTATTTATTATTCTGTCGGAACATCCTGTCTGTGCGTTTACGCCGGACCTGGTTCCATTATTTATTATTCTGTTGGAATAACATGTCTGTGCGGTCTATCGCATGCATGGTGATTTCTTTTGTTATTCCATTCTTTATTGTACTCAGTTGGTTAAGTTTTGACTTCTATACTCCATGAAATTTGTGGAATATCCTTGATAATTGCGTTTCATCCAGTATCTTTTCATGAAAATATTCTTCTAAGTATTCTTGAATTTTACTCCACAAATCAGTATCATGTTGACAATTTAGACGTTGTTAATTCTTGGATAAATTAATTCTTGAACTTGTTTTATTGAATTCTTATATCATTGTCATCATCCTCATGTTTATAAAATGTTAAAAGTCATCTGTGGCCTGTAGTGCATAGATGGACTTGGTATGATTATGACCAGGGATTATTCGGTATAATCATGACCGTAATGTTACAAATGATGTGGTAAAAGTCCTCATTAGCCCGTAGTGCATTGATGGACAGTTGTTGGCATGATCATGACCATTAATGAATACACGAATATCCTTGGCCGTAGTGCAGGGGTGATTCGATGATGTGGATTATTTTATTAAGCTGAGTCCTAGCGATCACAATGTTGAAAAAACCTTTTAAATCATAAAAGATAGTAGAGTTTATGTTCTACTTGACTCTTTTAATGGATTGCTTGTTCCGCTACAGTTAAACTTGATGTCTATTATATTTTATCAGTTTAACATTGTTGAAGGCTAATGATAATTTATTCTGCATTATCTTAGTCATAATATTTCTTACTGGGCTAGTTGAGCTCACCCTTTCTTTCACTATTCTCTTCAGGAAATGAGAACGTAGCTGGGGCAAGTCGGGAAACAGAGTGATGGTCCGAATGATAGTATTAGTTAGTAGTCCTCAGTATTCTAGGTAATAGTGTGTTAATAAATGTAATGAGGACTCCTTTTGAGTATGAATACTCTCTAGAAGATAATATTTGTATTCAAACTCTTAGTTTATGTTTTATCATATTGTATACGACAGTTGTATTAGTAAGTTGTATTTGTATTCTATACTATGTATCTGACGACCCAAGATGGGTGATGTATACCTAATTTTTGGGGCGTCACGGTTGGTATCAGAGCTTAGGGATATGATCACTGGCTAAGATGTGAGAATAGAACTAGGAGGGGAGAGACGGGAAATTCCTTGGCTAGTATGATCTACCTAAGTTTATTTGCATGATATTTAATTGGTCGGTCATAATATAAGGATAATATATGACATATCAATTAACTTTTATTTTGTGGCAGTATCTGAAAATGGCATCTGAGAATGTTGAGAATAGCAATGGTGCACAGGCGACTGTTGATTCACTACATATCAATAATCAGGATAATGTGCATCAGGAAGGTGACAATCCTCATACAAACAACAACACTGACCAGATGATGAATGATGAAATGTTCAGAAACTTTATGTAGTTCATGCAACAGCAGGCGAGAGCGGCTCCTGTCCAAAATATAGGTGGAAACACTGAAAACTCTCGGACGGTCACCGCTAAACAGTTCAAGGAGCTGGGACCACCAGAGTTTAAAGGAGAGCCAAAACCACTTATAGCGGAAACATGGATAAAGCAGATTACCAAGATATTTGATGTCTTGGGATGCTCCGAGGAGCAAAAGGTTCCCTTTGCAGCCTTTATGTTGCGAGGAGAGGCAGATTACTGGTGGGAATCGATTAAGCGTACTCAACCTGCCGCACTGAAGATGTCTTGGGAGAAGTTCCAAGAGCTGTTCAATGACAAATACTTTCCCGAAAGTGTTCGTCACATGAAGGAGATGGAGTTCATCAAATTGGAGCAGAATAATATGACCGTGTCGTAGTATGAGGCTAAATTTGCTGAGTTGTCCCGGTTTACGTTCCACTTGGTGGATAATGAAGAGCGAATAACACGAATGTTTTTGCGAGGTTTGAAACCTGAGATACATCAACATCTTGTTTCTCATAAACTGTGTTTGTATTCAGATGTTGTGAATAAGGCTCAGTTAGTGGAGCGCGATAACGAGTCAACGCAACCAAAAGAGAGCAGTCGACAAAATGATAATACCAGTGAGAGCAGTCATCGAAGCGGTGACAACAAGCGTGGAGGGAATCAACAGGCCAGAAATGGTAACCACTTCGGTGGTAATCAGGGCCAAAACAATAAGAATGGTCATTTCAAGAAGAGGAGATTCAACAATGATGGAAAGACGTCAGCACCAGCACCCGTTGTTAAGGAAGGAGAACGACCACCTATCATATGTTTCAAATGCGGAGGGGAGGGGCACATCAGTCCAAACTTCGCGATGCCGTCTAAAACATGTTATAATTGTGGAAGAGAAGGTCATTTAGCTCGATTTTGTCGTTCACCAAAAACAAGTTCAGCCAAGATGGAGACACCAAAGGCCGTCCCAGAAAAGTCAAAACCGATAGTGCAAGGGAGAGCGTTTGTTGTGACCTCCCAGAAAGCAAGGAACTCGAATGAGGTCATCACGGGTAAGCTTATCATAAACTCTAACGAAGTCTATACTTTATTTGATACCGGTTCTACCCATTCTTTTATTTCTCCTACTTGCGCTCATCGACTAAATTTGATTCCGGAGAAATTAGACTTTGACTTATCTGTTGAAACTCCATTGGGAGAAATCTACATTACATCTACAATTTATAAGTCTTGTTTGCTTCAAGTTGGTACCCACACATTACCTATCGATCTTATTTCATTAAAAATACTTGCATTTGACGTGATTCTAGGGATTGATTGATTAACTACTCATCATGCAAAAATTGATTGTTTTCGTAAGGTTGTTAGCTTTCATATTCCTAATCAACCTATTATGCGAATTCAAGCAACCAAACCATTAAAATCAATCGCTATCATCTCAAGCCATAAAGCTATTCGTTTATTGAAAAACGGATGTCAAGCTTTCTTAGCTCATGTCACGGATCTAAACAAAAATACGTCAGTTTTGAATGATATTTCTATTGTTAATAAATTCCCTGACGTATTCCCTGAAGAACTTCCTGGCCTACCCCTAGAGCGTGAAATTGAATTTTGTATCGACCTTGAACCCGGTACAAAACTCATTTCCAAAGCCCCATATCGAATGGCTCCTATTGAACTTCAGGAGTTAAAGATCCAACTGCAGGAATTGTTAGACATTGGCTTTATTCGTCCTAGTACTTCTCCTTGGGGTGCTCCTGTGCTATTCGTGAAGAAGAAAGATGGAAGTATGCGACTTTGTATTGATTATCGGGAGTTGAATCATGTCACCATCAAAAACAGGTACCCATTGCCACGTATTGATGACCTGTTTGACCAGTTGCAAGGAGCACAATTCTTTTCAAAGATCGATCTTCGTTCTGGATATCATCAGCTGAAGGTTAGAACTGAGGATATTCCAAAGACGGCTTTCAGAACTCGGTACGGGCATTATGAATTCCTAGTCATGTCCTTTGGATTGACTAATGCTCCTGCTGCCTTCATGGATATGATGAACCGGGTATTCAAGGAATATTTGGATCACTTTGTGGTCGTCTTTATTGATGACATCCTTATTTATTCCAAAAGTCGTGAAGATCATGAGCAACACTTGAGGCTGGTACTCCAAAAGCTTCGTGAATACAAGCTTTATGCCAAGTTGAAGAAATGCGAGTTCTGGCTGGAAGAGGTAGCATTCCTTGGGCACGTAGTATCAAGTCGTGGAATATCGGTTGACCCGGCAAAGATTGAAGCTATTCAAAGCTGGGAGCAACCTAAATCAGTGACCGAAGTACGTAGCTTTCTTGGTTTAGCTGGTTATTATCGGAGATTCGTGGAAGGATTTTCTCGAATCGCTACTCCATTAACTCAGCTGACTCAGAAAGATACAAAGTTCGGTTGGAGCGAAGAATGTGAGCAGAGTTTTCAAGAACTCAAGAGGAAACTCATTTCAGCACCTGTTCTAACAATACCATCTGGCTCGGAGGGATTTGTCATCTACAGTGATGCTTCGAGCAAAGGGTTGGGATGCGTTCTCATGCAACATGGAAAAGTCATAGCCTATGCATCAAGACAACTCAAGGAATATGAGAGGAATTATCCTACTCATGATCTAGAGTTGGCAGCTGTTGTCTTTGCACTTAAAATTTGGAGGCATTACTTGTATGGGGAGAAGGTGGAGATCTTTACGGATCATAAAAGCCTCAAATATTTCTTCACTCAAAAGGAACTCAACATGCGACAACGACGTTGGCTTGAACTGTTGAAAGATTATGATCATACCATTCAATACCATCCTGGAAAAGCGAACGTGGTAGCTGACGCATTGAGTAGAAGATCATATGCAAGTACGAGTGCGATATTGTCAACACAAAGGCCCATTTTGTGTGACTTGCAAAGGATGGAGATAGAGTTAAAGACTCCAGGGACCCATGTGATGATGACGAATATACGAGTAGAACCAACTTTAATCGATAAAGTTAAAGCTGCTCAAGCTACAGACCTGGAGCTGATGCGTATGAGGAAGAAAGTGCAAGAAGGTGCTATGCCGGAAGCAAGAATCGATGAAGAAGGAATACTTCGAGTCAACTCCAGACTTTGTGTTCCTAACAACCCTGATTTAAAGTATGAAATCATGATGGAGGCGCACAACACACCGTTTGCAATCCATCCTGGAAGTACCAAAATGTATCATGATCTTCGTCATACATTTTGGTGGAGCAATATGAAGAGAGAGATAGCGCTGTTTATCTCAAGGTGTTTAACTTGTCAACGAGTCAAAGCGGAGCATCAAGTACCAAAAGGTCCATTGCAACCACTTGAAATTCCAGAATGGAAGTGGGAGCACATTACCATGGATTTCGTTACCGGTCTTCCTAGGGTTTCTCAAGGTATTGATGCGATTTGGGTCATTGTTGATAGATTGACCAAGTCTGCTCATTTCTTACCGATACGAGAAACTTATACACTTGAACGTCTTGCTCGTATGTACATAAACGAGATTGTAAGACTGCATGGTATGCCAGTATCCATAGTTTCTGACCGAGACCCAAGATTCACTTCACGATTTTGGGTTAGTTTACAAAAAGCTATGGGCACAGATTTACGATTTAGTTCGGCATATCATCCTCAGACGGACGGACAATCAGAGAGGACTATTCAAACTCTAGAAGATTTATTAAGACTCTGTGTCCTTGACTTCAAGGGAAGTTGGGACAAGTTCTTACCATTGGTGGAGTTTTCCTACAACAACAGTTATCAAGCAAGTATTGGCATGGCTCCATTCGAAGCATTGTATGGAAGAAAATGTCGTTCTCCAGTATGCTGGGATGAGGTGGGTGAAGCAACGTTGTTGGGACCGGAGTTGGTACGTATGACTACAGAAAAGATTCAAACGATCCGACAACGTATAAAAACCTCACAAGATCGACAAAAGAGTTATGCTGATCTTCATCGAAAGGACGTGGAATTTGATGTAGGAGATCATGTGTTCTTACGTGTTGCTCCATGGAAAGGAGTTACGAGATTTCGAAAGAGAGGAAAGCTCAATCCTCGATTCATCGGTCCATTTTTAATCCTCGATCGAGTAGGAACTGTGGCTTATAGACTCGCTTTACCGCCAAGTATGTCTCGTGTTCATAACGTTTTTCACATATCCATGTTACGCAAATATGTGGAAGACCCGAACCACATTATTGAGTTAGAACCGGACGAAATAGCGGAGGATTTGACGTATGAAGAAGTTCCTGTTCAAATCTTGGATAAGAAGGAACATATTCTACGCTCCAAGGTTATACCTCAAGTCAAAGTTTTGTGGAGAAATCACGATGTTGAGGAAATGACTTGGGAGTTAGAATCTGAAATGAAATCAAGGTATCCTTACCTCTTCGACATACCAGGTACGTACCCTAATTTCGAGGGCGAAATTTCATAAGAAGGGGAGGTTGTAAGACCCCAACTTTTATAAATAAAGATGAATTTTCTATAAATATCATTTTTGAATATTATGGAGTTAATTTGATATAATGTTATAGTTGTGGGTAATATTTATAAATTTTGCAAAGTACGCAAGTTGTTATATAATATTCGATTGGTCGGGGAATATTCGTTTTAACAGGGAATATTCGTACAACGACACAATCATTGGTGGACCCCACAACGGAATTATTGTCGGATTGAGAAAATGACAAAAATATTTTATTAAAAATAACGGCGGAAGTTTTACCATTGTTACTGTTGAACTACTCGGTAGTAAAAGTACAGTAATACGTGTGGTTGCATAGTAGCACACAGTATTGATTATTAATGCTTATGTGAGAAGTTAATTCATATTCAGTTAATAATATGAATTATTTAGTGATAATGACGTTTTGTTTTATTCGTATTATTAACGTAATAAAACAGAAACATCTTTTTATATAAAACAGAATACTTTATTAAAGTTATTCTATAAATAGAATATATTATATTTTATTTAAAAGATTTTTCTTTAAATATAGACCGTCAGATTAAAGTAATCAATCTGGACCGTTCATGGATTAGTTACTATGCATTCTATTTTTCTATAAATAGCAGCTCATTCCTTCATTATTTCTTACGAATTCACTGAACTCTAGAGAGAGAAACTATATAGAGAGAGAATAAGAGTATTCTGCTACTTAACTACTTCCTTATTTCAGCTCTTCTTTAAAACGGTAAGGGGTGTTATTCTTTCTTATTCATGAAGAAAACTGTTGTTATTCCATTTCTTATTATTCTGTTGGAATAACCTGTATACGCGGTCTACCCTATACTTGGTGACATTCTTCTATTATTCTGTTGGAACATCCTGTCTGTGTGTTTTACACCGGACCTGGTTCCGTTTCTATTATTATTCTGTTGGAACATCCTGTCTGTGTGTTTTACACCGGACCTGATTCTGTCTTGTTATTATTCTATTGGAACATCCTGTCTGTGTGTTTTACACCGGACCTGGTTCCATTATTTATTATTCTGTCGGAATATCCTGTCTGTGCGTTTATGCTGGACCTGGTTCCATTATTTTTTATTCTGTCGGAATATTCTGTCTGTGCGTTTACGGCGGACCTGGTTCCATTATTTATTATTTTGTTGGAATAACCTGTCTGTGCGGTCTATCGCATGCATGGTGATTTCTTTTGTTATTCCATTCTTTATTGTACTCAGTTGGTTAAGTTTTGACTTCTATACTCCATGAAATTTGTGGAATATCCTTGATAATTGTGTTTCATTCAGTATCTTTTCATGAAAATATTCTTCTAAGTATTCTTGAATTTTACTCCATAAAGCAGTATCATGTTGACAATTTGGACGTTGTTAATTCTTGGATAAATTAATTCTTGAACTTGTTTTATTGAATTCTTATATCATTGTCATCATCCTCATGTTTATAAAATGTTGAAAGTCATATGTGGCCTGTAGTGCATAGATGGACTTGGTATGATTATAACCAGGGATTATTCGGTATAATCATGACCGTAATGTTACAAATGATGTGGTAAAAGTCCTCATTGGCCCGTAGTGCATTGATGGACAGTTGTTGGCATGATCATGACCATTAATGAATACACGAATATCCTTGACCGTAGTGCAGGGGTGATTCGATGATGTGGATTATTTTATTAAGATGAGTCCCAGCGATCACAATGTTGAAAAAACCTTTTAAATCATAAAAGATAGTAGAGTTTATTTTCTACTTGACTCTTTTAATGGATTGCTTGTTCCGCTGCAGTTAAACTTGATGTCTATTATATTTTATCAGTTTAACATTATTGAAGGCTAATGATAATTTATTCTGCATTATCTTAGTCATAATATTTCTTACTGGGCTAGTTGAGCTCACCCTTTCTTTCACTGTTCTCTTCAAGAAATGAGAACGTAGCTGGGGCAAGTCGGGAAACGGAGTGATGGTCCGAATGATAGTATTGGTTAGTAGTCCTCACTATTCTATGTAATAGTGTGTTAATAAATGTAATGAGGACTCCTTTTGAGTATGAATACTCTCTAGAAGATAATATTTGTATTCAAACTCACAGTTTATGCTTTATCATATTGTACACGACAGTTGTATTAGTAAGTTGTATTTGTATTCTATACTATGTATCTGACGACCCAAGATGGGTGATGTATACCTAATTTTGGGGGCGTCACAAATCAAATTGTCAAATTTTCCATCAACGTTCTCATAGAAATCAGGGGCATCAAGATAAGTCATATCCACTCCATTTTGAAGATCAGGATAATTCATGAGATCTTCAACATCATTATGATCTACAAAGTTCGTTTCAATTCCTTTTCCCCTTTCTTTTATGGAGGCTTGGTACAACTCTACGAAATGTTTAGAAGTACGACAGGTACGTGAACAATGATCTTCCATTCCACACCTATAACACTTATTTTCATGGTCATTTGATGGTTTATTTTGTAAACCTTTGCCATTTTGATTCTTCTGATGGTAAGGTGTGTTATTCCCTTTTGAAGAATTATGAGTATGATCCTCTCTATATTGATTGTTCTTTCCACGCCAACGACCACGCCCACGAACATAATTTCCTCTATGTTTATCAAATGAGGTTCCATTCGCTTCAGGGAATGGAGTAGAAACGGTCGGGCGAGATTGGTGGTTTTTCAGCAAAAGTTCATTATTTTGTTCAGCCACTAGAAGACATGATAATAGTTCAGAATATTTTGTGAACTTACGCTCTCAATATTGTTGCTGCAGGAACATATTCGAGGCATGAAATATAGTAAATGTTTTCTCTAATATATCTTCATCAATGATTTTCTCCCCGCATAATTTTAATAGTAAGATTATTTTAAAAAGTGAAGAATTGTACTCATTCACACTTTTAAAATCATGCAACCTCAGGTTCTGTAAGAACCCGAATTTTCAGAAAATATTAAAATTAGAATTTAGTTAATAAAATTCTTAAGTCATGTGAAGAGTTCAAATAAGAATATATATGTGTTGTGAGATATGTGGTATGGTGTTGCATAGGGTAATATAAACTATGCAATAAGTGATTTCATTGTTTAATAAATATATTATTATTATATATTTGTTGTTTATTGAATAGGCGGGTTATTTGAAGTAAAGAAGATGGATAGAAATTTATCTATCAATATTAAATAACTTATGTGAAATTATTTTATCATAGTAAGTTGGTGACATTAAATATCTTAGATAATCACCAATTCCTTGAGTATATGTACGAGTAGGTATCAAGTTTAAGACAGTGCAACTGTACCCTTTAATGGAGGATGTATAGGAGCTGGGCTAAACGATTCCTTCGGAGAGCGTGTGACGCCCCCAAAATAGGTATACATCACCCATTCTGAGTCACCAAATACATGGTATATAAATCAAATACAAACTACTTTAATACAATTGTCGTGTAAAAATACGACAAAACATAGCTGAGTTTTTAAACGAATATTGTCTTCTAGACAATATCCACACTCAATGAAGTCCTCATTACAATTATTATCACACTATTTCACAGAATGGTGAGGACTACTAAAGCCACTTATCCTGGACCATCACTCCATTCCCCGACTCATTCCAGCTATATTCTCATTTCCTGAAGAGAATAATGAGAGAAAAGGGTGAGCTCAACTAGCCCAGTAAGAAATATTATGACTAAGATAATGCAGAATAAATTATCCTTAGCCTTCAACAGTATAACAACTGATAGAATACAATAGATAACAAGTTTTAGATCAACAACTGCAGCGGAATAAGCAATCCATTAGAAGAGTCAAGTAGAACATAATGTCTACTATCTCCTCTAGATTAAAAGTCCATCATTAATATTTCATTCCTGTAATACTCATCAACAGTTCTTTGTTATACCCAAGATAAAAAGAACTCTTATCACCTGTCTTCACCTAAACCACCAAAGATTATAGTTAAATCCACAATTCATATTTATAATCATGTAAATCAACAGTTTCTCCTTGTCACAAAGGCTTTATAGAACTTTTACTCAATATTCTTACCCCAAAGGCTAAAGATATTCAAATGCAATAACAATGATCATACCAATCAGTTGTCTACCTTTGCATTATGGGCCAAAGATATTCAACTATAAAATCAATGGTCATGATCATACCAATCAATTGTCTGTCAGTGCACAACGGCCAAAGAAATTCAACTGTTAACTAATGGTCATGATCCTGCTAATCACATCATCAATTATCCATGCACTACGGCCCAAGGATACTCGTTATTATCACCAGTGGTCATGATCATGTCATACACCTGTCCATCTTTGCACTACGAGCCAAAACTATCAATCAACAGTTTGTCTTTGCACGTAAGCCAAAGATATACAACTGTAAAACCAATAATCAACAGTCCATCTTTTCACGTAAGCCAAAGATATACAAATGTAAAACCAATAATCAATACTCCATCTTTCCAAGTAAGCCAAAGATATACAACTGTAAAACCAATAATCAACAGTCCATCTTTGCACGTAAGCCAAATATGACTTTCATCACAATATAAGCATGAGGATGATGACAATGATATAAGCATTAATCAAACGAATTAAAGGATAAATATTAAAGACTTTAAATTTATCTAGGGTTTAAAAACATCCAAATTGTCAACATGATACTGCTTTGTGGAGTAAAATTCAAGAATAATATTCATGTATCAAAAATAATTTAGACAGAAAAGAAATATATTTTTCAGGTGAATAGTACCCCGTGAATAGTACCTCATGAATAGTAACCCGTGAATAGTAACTCATGAATAATTACTTGTGAATAGTACTTTGTATTCGTAAATAGTACCGTATACGTGAATAGTGCTGCATATGTGAATAGTAACCCGTGAATAGTACTCATAAAAGGAAAATACAAAAGAAAACAATATTCCATGACGAGTACAAAAGAAATGATATCTCATACGAGTATAAAAGAATATACGAACTACAAATGAATCTTCACCCGCCATGCGGTAATCCACGTAGCCAGATCATTTTCACAATTTAATAAAGAATGAATACGAAGGGTCATTCACCATGCATGCAGTAATCCGAGTAGACAGGTTACTCTCGCAGATTAATAAAGAATAGAATACGAAGGGTCATTCACCATGCATGCGGTAGTCCGCGTAGACAGGTTATTCCAACAGAATAATAAGGAATGGAATAACAAAAGAATTTCACCATGAATGCGGTAGTCCGCGTAGACAGGTTATTCCAACAGAATAATAAAGAATGAAGTAACAACCCTTACGAGTATTGAAAGAAAATAACTCTCTTCATGAATACGAAATAAATAATACTCCTTACGAATATTAAACGAAAATAATATTCATACGAATACGAAAAATAATATCTCTTCAGAATATGAAATAAATAATACCCCTTACGAAGAAAATAATATTCATACGAATACGAAAAATAATATCTCTTCAGAATATGAAATAAATAATACCCCTTACGAATATTGAACGAAAATAATATTCATACGAATACAAAAAAAATATCTCTTCAAAATATGAAATAAATAATACCCCTTACGAATATTGAACGAAAATAATATTCATACGAATATGAAAAATAATATCTCTTCAGAATATGAAATAAATAATACCCCTTACGAATATTGAATGAAAATAATATTCATAAGAATACGAAAAATAATATCTCTTCAGAATATGAAATAAATAATACCCCTTACGAATATTGAACGAAAATAATATTCATACAAATACGAAAAATAATATCTCTTCATAATATGAAATAAATAATACCCCTTATCTCAGAAGAAGACTGGATACTGGAATAGTGAAGTAGAAAACTTCTCTTCTTCTTTCTCTCTATAGCTTCTCTTTCTATAATTGCTCTTATAAGACTTAGTGAATTGGTGAGAATGAAAAAAGAATGAGCTTCTATTTATAGGAAAATATAGTTTTGATAATTGCACGTTTTGGGGCTCGAAATATTACAGTATAATTCCTTCATCTTTTCCTTCATTTTTAATTTAGTCCTGCACGTATTATCAAACTTGGTCCACCTCCCCTAATAGTACATCATGTGAATCAATAGTACATTCATGTGAACCAATAGTTCTATACATGTGAAAAAAATAGTTACAGTATAGTACATTCATCTATACCTCTATTTTTAATTTAGTCATGCAAGTATTATCAATCTTGTACCACCTCCCCTAATAGTACATGCATGTGAATCAATAGTACACACATGTGAATAAATAGTTATAAGCATGTGAATTAATAGCAATTAATTACTCATTTATCCGATTAATTACTCGATTGGTCAATATAACCTTATCGAAGTAAATGTCGATTTCCACTAATACAAATAATCCCAACACAATGGAAATATCAATTTCATCTTTAATCAACACAAACTTATTCATCATTAATATTATAACTCATAATATTTAACAACCAGATCATTCTCAAGAAAGAGTGGGCTTTTCGATAAGGATTTCTCTCTATCGGCGTGCAATTAGGTGACCAAACCTCTCCTCGACAGAACTTTCTAGACATCGTTAATATTGCAAATAATAATATGGATAACTTTGTCGTCTCAATTATTGATTTAATAATATAAAATATTATGCAGATGATATTATGACAATAATTGAATCAAATTGAGTGACTTCTCACGTAACCATCAATAATCAAAGATACTGTACAATACAGTGTGCTACTATACAACCACACGTATTACTGTACTTTTATCACCAATTATTTTATGATAACTTGCTTACTTTAAAAAAAATTTCAAATATCACCCTTAACTTTAACCTTTTATCAATTTAGCCATTTACTAAATTATAGGAAATTTGAATTCTTTCATTTTATAAAATTCGGGATCTCACAATCTCCCCTCCTTATGAAATTTTGCCCTCGAAATTTACGCACCTGGTAGTTCGAAGAGATGAGAATACCTTGCTTTCTTTTCGGATTGTACCTTCTCGGTTATTTTCTATATATCATGATTTTCCCATTGCTCATCTCCTGTATTTTAGATATCATTCTAGAATATAGTTTCAAAATAAGGGTTAATTGACATGCCACATATTATCCCTATATTCTGACCGACCAATTAAATAACAAATAACTTAGGTAGGTCATACTAGCGATGGAATTACCCGTCTCTCCCACTCCTAGTTCTAGCCCACATCTTAGCCAGGGATCATATCTCTAAGCTTTGATACCAACTATGATGCCCCCAAAATAGGTATACATCACCCATTCTGAGTCGCCAAATACATGGTACATAAATCAAATACAAACTTCTTTAATACAAATGTCGTGTAAAAATACGACAAAACATAGCTGAGTTTTTAAACGAATATTGTCTTCTAGACAATACCCACACTCAATGAAGTCATCCTTACAATTATTATCACACTATTTCACATAATGGTGAGGACTACTAAAGCCACTTATCCTGGACCATCACTTTATTCCCCGACTCGTCCCAGCTATATTCTCATTTGTTAAAGAGAATAATGAGAGAAAAGGGTGAGCTCAACTAGCCCAGTAAGAAATATTATGACTAAGATAATACAGAATAAATTATCCTTAGCCTTCAACAGTATAACAACTGATAGAATATAATAGACAATAAGTTTTAGTTCAACAACTGTAGCGAAATAAGCAATCCATTAGAAGAGTCAAGTAGATCATAATGTCTACTATCTCCTCTAGATTTAAAGTCCATTGTTAATATTTCATTCTTGTAATACTCATCAACAGTTCTTTGTTATACCCAAGACAAAAAGAACTCACATCACCTGTCTTCACCTGAACCACCAAAGATTATAGTTAAATCCACAATTCATATTTATAATTATATAAATCAACAGTTTCTCGTTGCCACAAAGGTTTAATAGAACTGTTACTCAATATCCTTACCCCAAAGGCTAAAGATATTCAAATATAATAACAACGATCATACCAATCAGTTGTCTACCTTTGCACTACGGGCCAAAGATATTCAACTATAAAATCAATGGTCATGATCATACCAATCAATTGTCTGTTAGTGCACTACGGTCAAAGACATTCAACTGTTAACTAATGGTCATGATCCTGCCAATCACATCATTGAATTATCCATACACTACGGGCCAAGAATATTTGTTATTATCACCAGTGGTCATGATCATATCATACACCTGTCCATCTTTGCACTACGGGCCAAAGCTATCAATCAACAGTTCGTCTTTGCAGGTAAGCCAAAGATATACAACTATAAAAGTAATAATCAACAGTCCATCTTTGCACGTAAGCCAAAGATATACAACTATAAAACGAATAATCAACAGTCCATCTTTGCACGTAAGACAAAGATATACAACTATAAAACCAATAATCAACAGTCCATCTTTGCACGTAAGCCAAAGATGACTTTCATAACAATATATGCATGAGGATTATGACAATGATATAAGCATTAATCAAAAAAATTAAAGGATAAATATTATAGACTTTAAATTTATCCAGAGTTTAAAAACATCCAAATTGTCAATATGATACTGCTTTGTAGAGTAAAATTCAAAAATAATATTCATGTATCAAAAATAATTTGGACAAAAAAGAAATATATTTTTTCAGGTGAATAGTACCCCGTGAATAGTGTAACGCCCCAGAAAATTGAACCTTTTGTAAATACAATTATAATGAATAAAATAATATTATTTGTTATTGTTTGTATTAGTAAGATGAATATTGTTCTATAACCTAGAAACATCGGAACATCGTAGTATTTGAACTGCGTGAAGGAATTAAAGTGTTTGAATTTCTAAGACGAAAATAAAAAATTTTCGAGAAAGTTTACAAAAAACACTATTCATCACTTATCGCTCGGGAATTATTTTTGAACTTCTAAGAAATACGTAACGTTATAATATCGAGGCGAGATGGGTTATGTAATAATAATCTAAGTATAGAAAATGCAAAATTTCGCATGCGGACTTAATTTGAGAATGGTAAGTATGGAATGAAATTGTGGATTATGTAGGAAGTACAAATCCAATAATCATTAAGGGGCAAGCCCAAGATGAAATAATGTTCAAGCCCAAGGGTTTATTAGTGTAAAGCTAAATGGTGGGTAATATGAAGCCCATAGAAAATTAAATACAAAGCCCAAAGATAAATTAAACAAACTAAACCAAGCCCAAATTATGATCCATTAGCTAAAGAGGATCCATGGAGCAACCCATGGGTGATTTGATAACCAAGTACTTTATGTGATGGGCAAGTACTTTATGTGATGACCAAGTATATGATGTAGGGAGCAAGTTTACTTAATGAGCAAGATATGAATACTAAGGAGGTTAACTAAGGAGGTGGGATGTCTAATGACTTAATTGCCCTCACATTAGAAGTCCTATAAATAGGAAGCTCACAATTCATTCTTTGGTTGTTAGTTTTCATCCAATACATAATCAACTTATTGGTTAGAGAGAATAAGCACTTAGAAGTCCAACTTTCCATTGCTAGATTTCTAAAGCAAGAGAAGTTAGTCTTCAAAGGTAAATGATCTTGTCTCTTCTATCTCTATCATAGTAGGGTGATAAGAGAAGTGTAATCTAACGAACATATATGCTAAGAACATATGAGGAGTGCATAAGCAATGGACTTAAGCCGAATAAGTAAGTTAAACCTAAGTAAGTTAAGAACTTATAGTGATCATATATGAACTTGTAACATATTTACACGAAGGAAGTTAATATGCTAATAAGACGCAATAATGTTGCTTAAAGGACTTAAATCAAGAATAAGTCATAAGAAGATAAAAATCATGTATTGAAGAATTAGTTAAGTTATGAACTTATAAGAAATAAGTCATAACCTAATTTGAATATAATTTATTGTATCATGTAAGTTGAGATGTTTAAATATTGAAATGAATCCTTTTAGAATGTTGAACAAATCACTAGTAATGAAGTTTTGTCGAAATTCACACGATTGGACGATAATCGTCGAATTCGTGAAATTCTCGAAATAGAAGTCGTATTTTGTGTTTAAACTCGGAAATATTATTTTTCATTGGAGACAAGTCATATTTGGCATTATAGAGTTGTGGACTTGAAAATGACCGGATTCCGACTTAAAACGAAGAAACGAGCATTGAACGTTCACGAACGTTTACCGTTTTCGTTAAAAATGGACTAATAGGTGAATTTTTAGCAAACAAAGTTGAATAGATAAAATTCTTACATGAACACGTAGAGTATGTGATTTGTGAACCGTAGGCTCTTGAACGAGCCAATTCGGACTTATAACGAAGAAGTTACAAGCCCGGGAGTTTCACAAAATTTAAAGTCTGTCAAAAATTTTCTGGTGCACAGAGCTGGCACCGCAGCGCTAGCCCAAGGCAAAATTACCCGTGTCGCAGCGCCGAGAGTGGTCGGATGATGCTGCAACCTACTGAAGAGTCGCGTCGCAGCGCGACCCATAACGAAGGGACTCGCGCCGCAGCGCCGAGTCCGGCTTCTAGGCATTAACATGTGACGCCGCAGCGCAGCACAGAGAGTAACGGCCAGCGCCGCAGTGCTAGCCCTATAACCTAGACAATAAAGAATGTTTATATGTTAAGCATGACTAGTAATTGATGAACACTTAACTAAGGATCTTAATGAAACATTGTTAAGACATAATTATGCCTTAAGTATAATCACTTAGGGTTAAAGAAAGTCAGTTACATATGAATGTAAGAATGACATAACAGAAAGTCGGAACCAATAAATAACAAATCTAATACATAATTAGATTGAGAAGAAGGGTAAGATTCTTTAGGAACCATGTATGTCGTTCATGACCTAATGTGTATGATCATCTACTATAGAGACCTTAAAGACTTAAAGTGTACGTGTAATAACGGTAATAGACGTTAAAGGCAAGTAGACTAACCCTTCTTCCAGTTCGTTTTGGACGAGCTTTGTGATTTATGTATTCTTATGCATGAGTTAATGTCTGATGAAGTCAAAACCAATTCTTTCGGCTAGACTTATGATATGTTGGATTTCTTATAATCTATCAAGTATTGACAAGGATTTACCAAACTAATATTGTTGTGGTTTTCAAAAGGAGACTGAGTATGCTAAACTGTTTTGTCGTCAAATGACAGGCACATGAGTTTGCCACAACTTAAACGTATACACGTTTAATGAATGTAGTGTTGATCAACATAGAGTACTATAGACTGATCACCTAGACGTGCTCGTAAGCTATGCCGGACTTACGGACTTAGAGTCAGAATGTCCTTTTCAAAGTACTAATGAAATGCTCGTGTTCTTGGACCGGAATTGATGTTTTACTGAATATTATTGTTGTAAAATGTTTTGAAAGAAAAGAAGTGCTATTTTGAATCATCGATAGTACTTTATAACTATTGTTCAGTTATTGAAGATATACGATTCCTATGTTTTAAGCATGCTAGCTTTATTAGAATTATTGTACTTGCTGAGCTAGTTAGGCTCACTCTTGCTTGAACCATATGAATGCAGCTAAGGTCGAAAGGACCGATGGATCCGGCAAGGATAAAGGGAAGGCGAAGGCAAACCCGTAGATTACTTATGTAATAGGATAGTTTTGTAAGAATAATATTTGATATTATGACAAGGACAAATGTAATGGTTGTAAAGAACCTGAGGAATGTTAATATTCTTTTTAATATATATAAGACATATTCGTTCTTTTGAGGCATTTCAATTGAATTTTTGTGTGAACTGTAGCACCATGTAGAACCATCTGTCGGGTAGTAAGATACCCGAATTTAGGGGCGTCACAAATAGTATCTCATAAATAGTAACCCGTGAATAGTAACTCATAAATAGTAACCCGTGAATAGTACTCCGTATTCATAAATATTACCATATACGTGAATAGTGCCATATACGTTAATTGTAACCCGTAAATAGTACTCATAAAAGGAAAATACAAAAGAAAACGATATTCCATGACGAGTACAAAAGAAATGATATCTCATACAAGTATAACAGAATATACGAACTACAAATGGATTTTCACCCGCCATACGATAATCAACGTAGCCAGATCATTTCCATAATTTAATAAAGAATGAATACGAAGGGTCATTCACCATGCATGCGGTAATCCATGTAGACAGGTTACTCCCGCAGATTAATAACGAATAGAATACGAAGGGTCATTCACCATGTATGTGGTAGTCCGCGTTGACAGGTTATTCCAACAGAATAATAAAGAATGGAGTAACAACCCTTACGAATATTGAAAGAAACTAACTCTCTTCATGAATACGAAATAAATAATACTCCTTACGAATATTGAACGAAAATAAAATTCATACGAATACGAAAAATAATATCTCTTCAGAATATGAAATAAATAATACCCCTTACAAATATTGAACGAAAATAATATTCATACGAATACGAAAAATAATCTCTTCAGAATATGAAATAAATAATACCCCTTACGAATATTGAACGAAAATAATATTCATACGAATACGAAAAATAATATCTCTTTAGAATATGAAATAAATAATACCCCTTATGAATATTGAACGAAAATAATATTCTTACGAATCTGAAAAATAATCTCTTCAGAATATGAAATAAATAATACCCCTTACGAATATTGAACGAAAATAATATTCATACGAATACGAAAAATAATATCTCTTCAAAATATGAAATAAATAATACCCCTTACCTCAGAAGAAGACTGGATACTGGAATAGTGAAGTAGCAGACTTTTCTTATTCTTTCTCTCTATAGCTTCTCTCTCTATAATTGCTCTTGTGAGTCTTAGTGAATTGGTGAGAATGAAAGAAGAATGAGCTTCTATTTATAGGAAAATATAGTTTTGATAATTGCAAGTTTTGAGATTCGAAATATTACAGTATAATTCCTTCATCTTTTTTTTCATTTTTAATTTAGTCCTGCAAGTATTATCAAACTTGCACCACCTCCCCTAATAGTACATCATGTGAATCAATAGTTCTATACATGTGAAAAAAATAGTTACAGTATAGTACCTTCATCTATTCCTCTATTTTTAATTTAGTCATGCAAGTATTATCAATCTTGCACCACCTCCCCTAATAGTATATGCATGTGAATCAATAGTACACACATGTGAACAAATAGTTATAATCATAAGAATTAATAGCAATTAATTTCTCATTTATCCGATTAATTACCCGATTGGTTAATATAACCTTATCAAAATTAATATCGATTTCCACTAACATTAATAATCCCAACACAATGGATATATCAATTTCATCTTTAATCAACACAAACTTATTCATCATTAATATTATAACTCACAATATTTAACAACCAGTCATTCCCAGGAAAAAGTGGACTTTCCGATAAGGATTTCTCTCTATCGGCGCGCAATTAGGTGACCAAATCTCTCCTCGACAGAACTTTCTAGACATCGTCAATATTACAAATAATAATATGAATAACTTTGTCGTCTCAATTATTGATTTAATAATATAAAATATTATGTAGATGATACTATGACAATAATTGAATCAAATTGAGTGACTTCTCACATAACCATCAACAATCAAAGATACTATATAATACCATGTGCTACTATGCAACCACGCGTATTACTGTACTTTTACCAGCGATTATTTTATGACAACTTGCTTACTTTGGAAAAAAAAAATCAAATATCACCCTTAACTTTAACCTTTTCTCAATTTAATCATTTACTAAATTATAGAAATATTGAATATTTTCATTTCATAAAATTTGGGATCTCACAGAGCGGAGGTATATACAAATTAGTAATCGATCTAACTCACTGTGAAAATAGTGTAGACGAGATAAAAACTAATTTGTTAGTTGTTTGTGGGAAACCACTCAGTGTACTTTATTGAATACCATTAAAGACTCGATGTGTGCTAGGTTTGGACTTGTATATATGTACGTTGTTGACGAGAGAAAAAAATCAATATATCTTTAGATAAATATTGGTTAGAGATTTATTGACTAATATTAGGATATGGTTAAATGTATAGATTAAAAAAAGAAGAGTTGAACTTGAAGTTTAATCTATAAATTATTGAAGAATGAAGTCATTGGAGATTTATTTTGGTTAGTATAATGAGATAGTATGTAAGGAGTATGTTAAAAGATTTACGAGTTAAGTTATGTTTCTGTTGAAGCATAACATGTCTGCGTCCTAACTTAAGGTGGCACGATTGCGCCACTCTTAAGCCTAAGACCAGCGCGGTCGCGCCGGTCTGTAGACAGTTCATGATAAGTTTGTGTAATATGATGAGTTGTGTAATCTGAACTATAGAAATTGTATATTAGTGGTTAATATGTTATCATATGGGTCATATTTGATATTTATAGTGTCCATGAATGGATTGAGATAGCAAATCATGAATTGAATGAGAGTTAGTTATGGAAATTAACTAAACAAGAATAAAAATTGGTTAACTTAAATTAAGTTAAAAATTATATTATGGAATAATATAATTTGAGTATTAAAGCCTTGTGTAGCAGTGCTTTACATGAAGAAAATAAAATGATTATGTTAATTAATTTTAGTATTTTCATATATTACGTAATATGACAATATATAAAAGGATTTAATATTTGAAGGATGATAATGGAAAATAAGTGAAGGATAATAGAAGAAAACCAGTATAATTATAAATAGATATTGGTTGGAGATTTGTGCATTAAGTTAATAATTAAATTATGGCGAACTGAAATGTGTTGGGACAATTTGTGGAAGAAAAGGAATTGAAGAATTATAGTATAATAATTGGTATTGTACATATTAATTATTTTAAAGAAAATGGTTATCTTAAATATAGGGGCATGAGTATTAAAGTTAAATCAGACTAAAGATTTAACTTGAATTATTAAAATGGAATTAATGGAAAGATAATAGATGATTGATAATAACCATTGTGATATGAAAATGTGATAAGGAATAATGGGTTGAGAGTACCAAACTAATTTAAATTTAGTCCAATTAAAATATTATTTAGACTAGCCCAATGTACATGGAATATAAGATTATATTGGTGTATATTTAAAATATAAGTATACTTTCTATATATGGGTAGGTACATATATATGTGTATATATGTGCCCATAACTTAATTTAATGTAATAATGTTAAGTCATTAAAATTGATTTAATAGGCCCAAAAGGAATTAACTTTAGTATGATGGGGATCATTTTAATAATAAGTAAGGAAATAATATTACTTGTCCCAATATCAGTGTCTCAAATAAATAACAGACGTGTATTAGGCTGTGAGACCCCAGATTTTATGAATAAAGATTTAATTTTCTCGAAATAATTTTTTAATATTATGGTGTGGATTTGATATAATGTTATAGTTGTGGGTAATATTTATAAATTTTGCAAAGTATGCAAGTTGTTGTATAATATTCGATTGGTCGGGGAATATTCTTTTTGTCGGAGAATATTCGTACGACGGTACAATCATTGGTGGACCCCGCAACGAAATTATTGTCGGATTAAAAAAACGACAAAATACTTTATGAAAATAACGGCGGAAGTTTTACCGTTAACTGTTGAAGCACCCGGTGTTAAAACTACATTAATATGCGTGGTTGCATAGTAGTACACGGTATTGATTATTGATGCTTATGTGAGAAGTCACTCAGTATTGTTCAATCGGGTATTCGGGACACTTTTTGTGTCGGAGTACTATTCACGAGTTACTATTTATGAGTTACTATTCACGAGTTACTATTTACGAGTTACTATTTACGGGGTACTATTGATCACCAGTAAAATATATTTCTTTTCGGTCCAAATTATTTTGGGTACAATATTATTCTATGAGGAGATGTGCTAATTTTTCAGACCGTTGGTTGAAGATATAATAGTAAATCAATATGGACCGTTGGTGGAAAGTTATAATAGTGAATCAATATGGATCGCTAGTTTAAAGTTTTAATAATAAATCAGTATGGACCGTTGCTTTAAGTTTTAATAGTAAACCAATATGGATCGTCCGTTTAAAAGTAAATCAATCTGGACCGTTCATGAATTAGTTACTATTCAGTCCATTTTCCTATAAATAGAAGCTCATTCCTTCATTATTTCTTACGAATTCACTGAAACTCTAGAGAGAGAAATTATAGAGAGAGAGAAGAAAAGTATTCTGCTACTTCACTACTCCGATATCAAGTTTCTTTTACGGTAAGGGATATTATTTGTTGTACCCGTAAGGGATATTATTTCTTTTGTATTCATGAACAGAACTTCTGTTATTCCATTCTTTATTATTCTGTTGGAATAACCTTTATACGTGGACTACCATATACTTGGTGAAATTCTTCTGTTATTCCATTCTTTATTATTATGTTGGAATAACCTGTTTATGCGAAGTACCGCATACATGGTGAAATTCTTCTATTATTTTGTTCTTTTTTATTCTGTCGGAATATCCTGTCTGTGCATTTACGCCGAACCTGGTATCATTATTTATTATTCTGTCGGAATATCCTGTCTGTGCATTTTACGCCAGACCTGGTTCCATTATTTATTATTCTGCCAGAATATCCTGTCTGTACGTTTTACGTCGGACCTGGTTCCATTCTTTATTATTCTGTTGGAATATCCTATCTGTGCGTTTTACGCCGGACCTGGTTCCATTATTTATTATTCTGTTAGAATAACCTGCCTGTGCGGTCTATCGCATGCATGGTGATTTCTTTTGTTATTCCATTCTTTATTATACTCAGTTGGTTAAAACTTTGACTTCTATACTCCATCAAATTAGTGGAATATCCTTGATATTTGCGCTTCATCCAGTATCTTTTCATGGAAATATTCTTCTGAGCATTCTTGAATTTTACTCTACAAAGTAGTATCATGTTGACAATTTGGACGTTATCAGTTCCTAGATAAATTAATTCTTGAACTTGTTTTATTGAATTCTTATATCATTGTCATCATCCACATGCTTATATTTTGTTGAAAGTTATCTATGGTCTGTAGTGCATAGATGGACTTGGTATGATTATGACTAGGGATTATTCGGTGTAATCATGACCGTAATGTTACAAATGATGTGAAAAAAGTCCTCATTGGCCCGTAGTGAATTGATGGACATTTTTTGGTATGATTATGGCTATGGATTCTCTTTGGCCGTAGTGCAAATTATTTTATGGCATGATCAGGACCGTTGATGAAAATATAATTATCTTTAGCCGTAGTGCATGAATAATTCGTGGTCGTGTTACTAAAGAATATCCTTGGCCGTAGTGCAGGGGTGATTCGATGATGTGGATTATTTATTAAGCTGAGTTCCAGCGATAAAAATTGATGAAAAACCTTTTAAATCATAGAAGATAGTAGATTTTATTCCCTACTTGACTCTTCTAATGGATTGCTTGTTCCGCTGCAGTTAAACTTGATAGTTATTATATTTTATCAGTTTAACATTGTTGAAGACTAATGATAATTTATTCTGCATTATCTTAGTTATAATATTTCTTACTGGGCTAGTTGAGCTCACCCTTTTGCTTTCATTGCTCTCGTCAGGAAATGAGAACGTAGCGGGGACTAGTCGGGGAACGGAGTGACGGTTCAAATGATAGCATTAATAGTCCTCACTATTTTATGAAATAGTGTGAAAATAAATGTATTGAGGACTTATTTTGAGTTTGAATCCTGTTTAGAAGAAAGTGTTGTATTAAAAGTCACAGCTTATGTTTTGTCGTATCTTACACGACAGTTGTATAATTTAGTTTGTATTTGTATTCTGTACCATGTATCTGGCTACCCAAGATGGGTGATGTGACAATCCCAAAATAGGTCCATTCCACCCAACCCATTCTGAGTCGTCAAATACATGGTACAGAAAACAACTACAACTTTATTACAATAATTGTCGTGCAAAATACAACAACACATATGCTGTGAGTTTGGATACAAATATATACCAAATGTGACTCATGTTCCAACCGTGGACATCACCTCACAATAACACCTTACATAAAGGTATAGTCAAAAACTGTTTTAGAAATTAGAATCTTTGGGAAGTGCTCAAGGAAACCTTCGTACATGGGAGGCCATGCATCTAGGTTATGATAGATATCATATGGCCACAGAATTATCCTTGGTTTACCCAATAGACCCCAAAGAAAAACGAGAAGATTACTATCATATTCTTCCCAATGGTGAGTCTTCTCTTGACATATCATTATCTCTACTGTCTCTAATTGAGAATTATACTTTAAACAAACACCAAGATTATATAGGTAGTGCTCGTATATATACTCAGCAAGTGGATGAGCACATCCCTGTCTTATGATGACACGAAGTTGTATGTCGTTAGACATCTTGTATGATAGTGGCAAACCACCCTTCCAACGTTGGGTACACCTTACCCTATTGGATTCACCAAATATAACTACTAAATGAACTTTTCTATACTGCTTCGGGAGAACATCCACAGCTAGAGACCACCGTTCTATTTTCCCGTTACCCTCGCTCGACCCAGCTACACTCTTATTACCATAGTTGCAGCGGAACGAGCAATCCATTAGAAGAGTCAAATAGACTATAAAGTCTATTATTTTCTCCATGTTAAAAATCCACCAACAATGTTTTATCCCTGTAACATCAATCAACAATTCTGGTCCACAATCATATGAATAACTCATAATCATAACTGTAGTTCTAAATTCCTCTTCTCATCTAGGACGAAGATAATTTTCATCACCTGAAACATCAAACATCATGGTTATACCAAATCACAGTTCTTGTTCATAATCATACTAATAACTTCATCTTTGCACTACGGGGCAAAGATATTCATCAACAAGTCATCTTTGCACTACAGGCCAAAGATATTCGTCAACAGTTCATCTTTGCATTACTGGCCAAAGATATTCAACAACAGGTCATCTTTGCACTACGGGCCAAAGATATTCATCAACAGACCATCTTTGCACTACAGGCCAAAGATATTCATCTACAATTCATCTTTGCACTACAGGCCAAAGATATTCCTCAACAATTCATATTTGCACTACATGCCAAATATATTAATACCTCAAAGAATATATAATCATTTAAGAATTTATATAAACAATAATTATAACCATGTTGATCATTTCACCTTTGCACTTAAGCTAAAGATATTCAATTATAAATTCAATGGTCATGATCATACCAGTCAACAATTCAACTTTGCACTACTGGCCAAAGAGAACCCATAGTCATGATTGTGACAACTCCAAAATAGGTCCATTCCATCCAACCTATTCTGAGTCGCCAAATACATGGTACAGAAAATAACGACAACTTTATTACAACAATTATCGTGCAAAATACAACAACACATATGCTGTGAGTTTGGATACAAATATATACCAAATGTGACTCATGTTCCAACCGTGGACATCACCTCACAATGACACCTTACATAAAGGTATAGTCAAAAATTGTTTTAGAAATTAGAATCTTTGGGAAGTGCTCAAGGAAACCTTCGTACATGGGAGGCCACGCGTCTAGGTTATGATAGATATCATATGGCCACAGAATTATTCTTGGTTGACCCAATAGACCCCAAAGAAAAACGAGAAGATTACTATCATATTCTTCCCAATGGTGAGTCTTCTCTTGACTTATCATTATCTCCACTGTATCTAACTGAGAATTATACTTCAAACAAACACCAAGATTATATAGGTAGTGCTTGTAGATATACTCGGCAAGCGGATGTGCACAATCATGTCTTATGATGACACGAGGTTGTATGTCGTTAGACATCTTGTATGATAGTGGCAAACCACCCTTCCAACGTTGGGTACACCTTACCCTATTGGATTCACCAAATATAACTACTAAATGAACTTTTCTATACTGCTTCGGGAGAACATCCACAGCTAGAGACCACCGTTCTATTTCCCCGTTACCCTCGCTCGACCCAGCTACACTCTTATTACCTGAAAGGAATTGTGAAGCAAAAGGGTGAGCACAACTAGCTCAGTAAAGAATATCATGACTAAAGATAATTAAATTATCAATAGCCTTCATCAATAATAAATCAGAGATTTAAAACATATGGTAAATGATAAAAATTTTAACCATAGTTGCAGCGGAACGAGCAATCCATTAGAAGAGTCAAATAGACTATAAAGTCTATTATCTTCTCCATGTTAAAAATCCACCAACAATGTTTTATCCATGTAACATCACTCAACAGTTCCTTTCCACAATCATATGAATAACTCATAATCATAATTGTGACTATAAATTTTTCTTCGCACCCAGGACGAAGAATATTTTCATCACCTGTCTTTACCTGAAACATCAAAGATCATGGTTATACCAAATCACAATTCCTGTTTATAATCATACTAACAAATCCATCTTTGCACTACGGGCCAAAGATATTCATCAACAAACCATCTTTGCACTACGGGCCAAAGATATTCATCAACAAACCATCTTTGCACTACGGGCCAAAGATATTCAACAACAGTTCATCTTTGCACTACAGGCCAAAGATATTCATCAACAGGCCATCTTTGCACTACATGCCAAAGATATTCATCAACAATTCATATTTGCACTACAGGCCAAATATATTCATATCTCAAAGAAATATATAATCATTTCAGAATTTATATAAACAATAATTATAACCATGTTGATCAATTCACCTTTGCACTTAAGCTTAAGATATTCAATTATAAATTCAATGGTCATGATCATACCAGTCACAATTCAACTTTGCACTACAGGCCAAAGAGAACCCTAGTCATGATCATACCAATAATCTACCCATCTTTACACTCCAGTGAAAGAGAATTTCAACATCAGGGTTATAAAAATGTTATATATGATGATAAAAATAATATGATCAACATATAGTTTTAATCTCAAGAGTAATATTCGTAATTCATGAATAGTAAATCGTGAATAGTAACTCATGAATAGTAACCTCGACACAAAAGATAGAAATTCCACAATAAAATCCATACCAATATTTCGGTATAATGATATTGAAAGAATAACATTACTTAAATTTATAAACAATTTATTTTAATTGTTTACACTTTACTAATTAATGCATTTAATCATCATAAAATGCCAACTCTTACAATTTCATCATCAATAACCAAAACCCTCATCAAAAATCTGCATATACCTCATATAGGATTCTCAAGCCATAAAATCCTATTTTCCAATTTTCTTTCTTCACAAAACATATTTAATTCATTTACTCATAACTAGACCATTTTTATGAAAAATACCAAATCAGTTCCAAACATATTTCTTTTCTGGGATTTATCAGAATATAGTCCCATATTGAACATATATTTTTCTCAGAATTTTTAAAAGTCATTTACTATTTTTCATATGGTCAAAACAGCCAAATATTTAGACATTTATCAAAAATTGTACTTTTGTCTAAAAATTCTGAAATTAACAGAGTATACTTCCATCATATACATGTACTCCCAATAAAAATTTCATCAATTTTGGAGTTAACCACAAGAAATTATAAGCAGTTACTTTTAAAATAGTCTTTTCTCATAAAATTCATAACTCTCAATCTATACATCCAAAAATCACCATTTTTGGACACAATCAATAAAACTCATCAAAATATCATTTCAAATTTTTCCATAATTTTCGAAGGTCAGAAAAATTACGAAACTGAAAAATATAACAACCCTTAAAATTCCTTACTATCCCTTACAATCCCTTACCTCAAAAGAGCAGTACTTCTGGCTGGATATCGGATATGATGCTGAAGGAAACTTGCACTGAATAGCAACTCTCAAAGTATCTAAATACTCACAAAATATGCTTCATAATATAGAGAGAGAAAGAGAGAAAACTTATGTTTCTGGTGTGATTTTCAATTCTAACTTAGCCCTCTATTTATAGGAAAATTTTGGTAGGTTTGACCTGCAACCTGATGGCTTTACCTGCTACTATTCTCACCCACCACATTTGAAATATAATTCAGCACATTTCTTCACCAACCACAAGTGGGGCCCACCAATTCTAGAATTTTCCACCAAAATGATAAACTCCGAAAATTCAATAATTTCTGAACCAGTCATCTCGTAAAATTCATAACAAATCATACGTTCATTTTTAACGGTTCAAAATTTGTGGACATATACTCAACTTATATATGTATAACATATCCAAAAATTACCACGATCCAACGGTCGGATTAAAAATTATAACCCCCGCAAAATATCTCAAAAACCCTGATTTTTAATACCTCCATTCCAACAAAAATACTGATAAAAACCTCAACATTAACTTCTTCATTTTTAACCACAAAAATATATCCCTCATTTATATCCACATAAAATAAATATTTTCTTATCATATAAATCAATAATTAATTATTCACAAATAATATTACAGAATCACATTTATGACAACCAGGCCGTTCCCAGGAAAGAGGGGGCTTTCCAATAAGGATTTCTCCTTACTGGCGCGCAATTAGATGACCAAACCTCTCCTTAGACAGAACTTTCTAGACATTGCCAATAATGCTATCTAATAATACTATTTAAATAATATGAATTATTGATCTGATAATGGGAAATACTGTGCAGCAATAATTATTGAACAACAATAATACAAAATTTCAACGTAGCAATTATTGAATCAATAAAATAAAATATTGAACAGTAATTACTGTAACAATTATTGAGTAGTGCCTTCTTACGTAAGAATCAATAATTTCAAAAATACTGTGCAATACCGTGTGCTACTGTGCAATAACGCGTATTACTGTATTTTAATCACCGGGTATTCCAACAGTGTTAACGGTAACAACTACGCCGTTATTTGTAAAAACTTAAATTTGTCGTTTTCTTCACCCGACAGTTATTCTGTTATGGGGCCCACAAATAGCTGCGCCGTCGTACGAATATTCTCCGACAGAAAGAATATTCCACGACCAAACGAATATTCCCCGACAACAATGATTATTTTATAACCACTTGTGTATTTTGAAAAATTTTCACATTTCACCCAAAACTTTAACTTTTTATCAATTTAACCATTTACTGAATTGTAATTATAAAAAAAAATTGAATACTTTTATTTCATAAAATTCGGGGTCTTACAATGATCATACCAAAAATCTACCCATCTTTACACTCAAGTCAAAGAGAAATATCATCATTAGGGTTATAAAAATGTTATATATGATAATAAAATCAATATAATCAACATATAGATTTAATCTCAGGAGTAATATTCATAAATCAACTATAATTTGGTTAGAAAAAGAAATCAATTTTGTCGTGAATAGTAACTCGTGAATAGTAACTCGTGAATAGTAACTCGTGAATAGTAACCTCGACTCAAAAAGGTAGAAATTCCACAATAAAATCTATACCAATATTTCGGTATAATGATATTGAAAGAATAACATTTCTTAAGCTTATAAACAATTTATTTAAATTGTTTACACTTTACTAATTAATGCATTTAATCATCATAAAATGTCAACTCTTAAGATTTCATCATCAATAGCCAAAACCCTCATCAAAAATCTGCATATACCTCATATAGGATTCTTAAGCCATAAAATCCTATTTTCTAATTTTTCTTACTTCACATAACATATTTAATTTATTTTCTCATAACTTGTCCATTTTTATGAAAAATACCAAATCAGTTCCAAAAATATTTCTTTTCTGGGATTTATCAGAATATAGTCACATATTGAACATATATTTTTCTCAGAATTTTTAAAAGTCATTTACTATTTTTCATATGGTCAAAACAGCCGAATATTTAGACATTTATCAAAAATTGTACTTTTGTCCAAAAATTCTGAAATTAACAGAGTATACTTCCATCATATACATGTACTCCCAATAAAAATTTCATCAATTTTGGAGTTAACCACAAGAAATTATAAGCAGTTACTTTTAAAATAGTCTTTTCTCATAAAATTCATAACTCTCAATCTATACATCCAAAAATCACCATTTTTGGACACAATCAATAAAACTCATCAAAATATCATTTCAAATTTTTCCAGAATTTTCGAAGGTCAGAAAAATTACGAAACTGAAAAATATAACAACCCTTAAAATTCCTTACTATCCCTTACAATCCCTTACCTCAAAAGAGCAGTACTTCTGGCTGGATATCGGATATGATGCTGAAGGAAACTTGCACTGAATAGCAACTCTCAAAGTATCTAAATACTCACAAAATATGCTTCATAATATAGAGAGAGAAAGAGAGAAAACTTATGTTTCTGGTGTGATTTTCAATTCTAACTTAGCCCTCTATTTATAGGAAAATTTTGGTAGGTTTGACCTGCAACCTGATGGCTTTACCTGCTACTATTCTCACCCACCACATTTGAAATATAATTCAGCACATTTCTTCACCAACCACAAGTGGGGCCCACCAATTCTAGAATTTTCCACCAAAATGATAAACTCCGAAAATTCAATAATTTCTGAACCAGTCATCTCGTAAAATTCATAACAAATCATACGTTCATTTTTAACGGTTCAAAATTTGTGGACATATACTCAACTTATATATGTATAACATATCCAAAAATTACCACGATCCAACGGTCGGATTAAAAATTATAACCCCCGCAAAATATCTCAAAAACCCTGATTTTTAATACCTCCATTCCAACAAAAATACTGATAAAAACCTCAACATTAACTTCTTCATTTTTAACCACAAAAATATATCCCTCATTTATATCCACATAAAATAAATATTTTCTTATCATATAAATCAATAATTAATTATTCACAAATAATATTACAGAATCACATTTATGACAACCAGGCCGTTCCCAGGAAAGAGGGGGCTTTCCAATAAGGATTTCTCCTTACTGGCGCGCAATTAGATGACCAAACCTCTCCTTAGACAGAACTTTCTAGACATTGCCAATAATGCTATCTAATAATACTATTTAAATAATATGAATTATTGATCTGATAATGGGAAATACTGTGCAGCAATAATTATTGAACAACAATAATACAAAATTTCAACGTAGCAATTATTGAATCAATAAAATAAAATATTGAACAGTAATTACTGTAACAATTATTGAGTAGTGCCTTCTTACGTAAGAATCAATAATTTCAAAAATACTGTGCAATACCGTGTGCTACTGTGCAATAACGCGTATTACTGTATTTTAATCACCGGGTATTCCAACAGTGTTAACGGTAACAACTACGCCGTTATTTGTAAAAACTTAAATTTGTCGTTTTCTTCACCCGACAGTTATTCTGTTATGGGGCCCACAAATAGCTGCGCCGTCGTACGAATATTCTCCGACAGAAAGAATATTCCACGACCAAACGAATATTCCCCGACAACAATGATTATTTTATAACCACTTGTGTATTTTGAAAAATTTTCACATTTCACCCATAACTTTAACTTTTTATCAATTTAACCATTTACTGAATTGTAATTATAAAAAAAATTGAATACTTTTATTTCATAAAATTCGGGGTCTTACAATGATCATACCAAAAATCTACCCATCTTTACACTCAAGTCAAAGAGAAATATCATCATTAGGGTTATAAAAATGTTATATATGATAATAAAATCAATATAATCAACATATAGATTTAATCTCAGGAGTAATATTCATAAATCAACTATAATTTGGTTAGAAAAAGAAATCAATTTTGTCGTGAATAGTAACTCGTGAATAGTAACTCGTGAATAGTAACTCGTGAATAGTAACCTCGACTCAAAAAGGTAGAAATTCCACAATAAAATCTATACCAATATTTCGGTATAATGATATTGAAAGAATAACATTTCTTAAGCTTATAAACAATTTATTTAAATTTTGGTAGGTTTGACCTGCAACCTGATGGCTTTACCTGCTACTATTCTCACCCACCACATTTGAAATATAATTCAGCACATTTCTTCACCAACCACAAGTGGGGCCCACCAATTCTAGAATTTTCCACCAAAATGATAAACTCCGAAAATTCAATAATTTCTGAACCAGTCATCTCGTAAAATTCATAACAAATCATACGTTCATTTTTAACGGTTCAAAATTTGTGGATATATACTCAACTTATATATGTATAACATATCCAAAAATTACCACGATCCAACGGTCGGATTAAAAATTATAACCCCCGCAAAATATCTCAAAAACCCTGATTTTTAATACCTCCATTCCAACAAAAATACTGATAAAAACCTCAACATTAACTTCTTCATTTTTAACCACAAAAATATATCCCTCATTTATATCCACATAAAATAAATATTTTCTTATCATATAAATCAATAATTAATTATTCACAAATAATATTACAGAATCACATTTATGACAACCAGGCCGTTCCCAGGAAAGAGGGGGCTTTCCAATAAGGATTTCTCCTTACTGGCGCGCAATTAGATGACCAAACCTCTCCTTAGACAGAACTTTCTAGACATTGCCAATAATGCTATCTAATAATACTATTTAAATAATATGAATTATTGATCTGATAATGGGAAATACTGTGCAGCAATAATTATTGAACAACAATAATACAAAATTTCAACGTAGCAATTATTGAATCAATAAAATAAAATATTGAACAGTAATTACTGTAACAATTATTGAGTAGTGCCTTCTTACGTAAGAATCAATAATTTCAAAAATACTGTGCAATACCGTGTGCTACTGTGCAATAACGCGTATTACTGTATTTTAATCACCGGGTATTCCAACAGTGTTAACGGTAACAACTACGCCGTTATTTGTAAAAACTTAAATTTGTCGTTTTCTTCACCCGACAGTTATTCTGTTATGGGGCCCACAAATAGCTGCGCCGTCGTACGAATATTCTCCGACAGAAAGAATATTCCACGACCAAACGAATATTCCCCGACAACAATGATTATTTTATAACCACTTGTGTATTTTGAAAAAATTTCACATTTCACCCATAACTTTAACTTTTTATCAATTTAACCATTTACTGAATTGTAATTATAAAAAAAATTGAATACTTTTATTTCATAAAATTCGGGGTCTTACAATGATCATACCAAAAATCTACCCATCTTTACACTCAAGTCAAAGAGAAATATCATCATTAGGGTTATAAAAATGTTATATATGATAATAAAATCAATATAATCAACATATAGATTTAATCTCAGGAGTAATATTCATAAATCAACTATAATTTGGTTAGAAAAAGAAATCAATTTTGTCGTGAATAGTAACTCGTGAATAGTAACTCGTGAATAGTAACCTCGACTCAAAAAGGTAGAAATTCCACAATAAAATCTATACCAATATTTCGGTATAATGATATTGAAAGAATAACATTTCTTAAGCTTATAAACAATTTATTTAAATTGTTTACACTTTACTAATTAATGCATTTAATCATCATAAAATGTCAACTCTTAAGATTTCATCATCAATAGCCAAAACCCTCATCAAAAATCTGCATATACCTCATATAGGATTCTTAAGCCATAAAATCCTATTTTCTAATTTTTCTTACTTCACATAACATATTTAATTTATTTTCTCATAACTTGTCCATTTTTATGAAAAATACCAAATCAATTCCAAAAATATTTCTTTTCTGGGATTTATCAGAATATAGTCACATATTGAACATATATTTTTCTCAGAATTTTTAAAAGTCATTTACTATTTTTCATATGGTCAAAACAGCCGAATATTTAGACATTTATCAAAAATTGTACTTTTGTCTAAAAATTCTGAAATTAACAGAGTATACTTCCATCATATACATGTACTCCCAATAAAAATTTCATCAATTTTGGAGTTAACCACAAGAAATTATAAGCAGTTACTTTTAAAATAGTCTTTTCTCATAAAATTCATAACTCTCAATCTATACATCCAAAAATCACCATTTTTGGACACAATCAATAAAACTCATCAAAATATCATTTCAAATTTTTCCAGAATTTTTGAAGTTCAGAAAAATTACGAAACTGAAAATCATAACAACCCTTAAAATCCATTACTATCCCTTACCTCAAAAGAGCAGTACTTCTGGCTGGATATCGGATATGATGCTGAAGGAAACTTGCACTGATGAATAGAAACTCACCAAGTATCTAAAAACTCAAAAAATATGCTTCATAATATAGAGAGAGAAAGAGAGAAAGCTTATGTTTCTGGTGTGATTTTCAATTCTAACTTAGCCCTCTATTTATAGGAAAATTTTGGTAGGTTTGACCTGCAACCTGATGGCTTTACCTGCTACTATTCCCACCCACCACATTTGAAATATAATTCAGCACATTTCTTCACCAACCACAAGTGGGGCCCACCAATTCTAGAATTTTTCACCAAAATGATAAACTCCGAAAATTTAACAATTTCTGAACCAGTCATCTCGTAAAATTCATAACAAATCATACGTTCATTTTTAACGGTTCAAAATTTGTGGACATATACTCAACTTATATATGTATAACATATCCAAAAATTACCACGATCCAACGGTCGGATTAAAAATTATAACCCCCGCAAAATATCTCAAAAACCCTGATTTTTAATACCTCTATTCCGACAAAAATACGGATAAAAATCTCAACATTAACTCCTTCATTTTTAACCACAAAAATATATCCCTCATTTATATCCACATAAAATAAATATTTCCTTATCATATGAATCAATAATTAATTATTCACAAATAATATTACAGAATCACATTTATGACAACCAGGCCGTTCCCAGGAAAGAGGGGGCTTTCCAATAAGAATTTCTCCTTACTGGCGCGCAATTAGATGACCAAACCTCTCCTTAGACATAACTTTCTAGATATTGACAATAATGTTATCTAATAATATTATTCAAATAATATGAATTATTGATCTGATAAAGGAAAATACTGTGCAGCAACAATTATTGAAACAACAATAATATAAAATATCAACGCAACAATTATTGAATCAATAAAATAAAATATTGAACAGTAACTACTGTAATAATTATTGAGTAGTGCCTTCTTACGTAAGAATCAATAATTTCAAAAATACTATGCAATACCGTGTGCTACTGTGCAATAACGCGTATTACTGTATTTTAACCACCGGGTATTCCAACAGTGTTAACGGTAACAACTACGCCGTTATTTGTAAAAACTCAAATTTGTCGTTTTCTTCACCCGACAATTATTCGTTATGGGGCCCACAAATAGCTGTGCCATCGTACGAATATTCCCCGACAGAAAGAATATTCTACGACCAAACGAATATTCCCCGATAACAATGATTATTTTATAACCACTTGTGTATTTTGAAAAAAAATCATATATCACCCTTAACTTTAACATTTATCAATTTAACCATTTACTGAATAGTAATTATAAGAAAAATTGAATACTTTTATTTCATAAAATTCGGGGTCTTACAGGTGAGGTATACCTATATTTTGAGGGCGTCACAGTTGGTATCAAAGCTTAGGATATGATCCCTAGCTGAGATGTGAGAGAAGAACTAGGAGGGGAGAGACGGGGAATTCCTTGGCTAATATGACCTACCTAAGTTTATTTGGTATTTAATTGGTCGGTCAGAGTATATTGATAATATGTGATATGTCAATTAACCCTTATTTTGTGGCAGTATTTGAAAATGGCATCCGAAAATATTGAGATAAGCAATGAATCACATGAGATCGTTGAGTCACCAACGATCAATACCCATGATAATGTGCAACAGGAAGACAATAATCCTCAGGTAACCAACAACACCAAACAGATGATGAACGATGGAATGTTCAGAGGCTTTATGCTATTCATGCAACATCAGGTGAGAGAGACTCTTGTTCAAAATATAGGTGGAAATAATGGCAACCCACGGTCGGTCACCGCTAAGCAGTTCAAGGAGCTGGGACCACCGGAGTTTTTAGGAAAGCCAGAACCACTTAAGGCGGAGACGTGGTTAAAGCAGATCACCAAGATATTTGATGTCTTGGAATGCTTAGAGGAGAAAAAGGTTCCCTTTGCCACCTTTATGTTGCGTGAAGAGGCATATTATTGGTGGAAATTTGTAAAACCTACCCAGCCTGACGCACTCAAGATGTCCTGGGAGAAGTTCCAAGAGCTGTTCAATGACAAGTACTTTTTCGAAAGCATTCGTCACATGAAGGAGGTGAAATTTATCAAGTTGGAGCAAAATAACATGACCGTGTTACAGTACGAAGCCAAGTTCAAAACCAATTTCTAAAACCCTCAAATATTTTCTTCACCTAAAACGAACGTGTAATGTGCCAAAGACGTTTGCTCGAGCTGTTGAAGATTACGATCGTACCATTCAATATCATCGTGGAAAAAATGAACGTGGTAGCTGACGCGTTTAGTAGAAGATCGAATGCGTTTACGAGTGCGATGTTGTTAACACAAAGACTCATTTCGTATAACTTACAAGTGATGAAGATAGAGTTAAAGACTCTAGGGACCCACGTGAAGATAACTAATATATGAGTAGAATTAAAGTTGCTCAAGTTACACACGCGGAGCTGATGAATGTGAAGAAGAAGGTTCAAGAGGGCGTTATTCTAGAAGCAAGAATCGATGAAGAGAGGAAATCTCAACCCTCGATTTAATTGACCCGTTTGAAATCCTCGATCGAGTAGGAACTGTGGCGTATAAACTCGTTTTACCGCTAAGTATGTCGCGTGTTCATAACGTTTTTAACGTATCGACGTTATAACCCGAACCACATTATTAATTTAGAACTGGACGAGATAGCGGATGATTTAACGTATGAGGAGATACGTGCTAAAATCTTGGATAAGAAGGATTATATGCGACACTCAAAGGTTATACCTCAAGAGTTAGAATCTGAAATGAAGTCAAGGAATCCTCACCTGTTCGGCATACCAGGTACGTACGTAAATTTCGAGGGTAAAATTTCATAAGGAAGGGAGATTGTGAGACCCCAAATTTTATGAATAAAGATTTAATTTTCTCAAAATAATTTTTTAATATTGTGGTGTGGATTTAATATAATGTTATAGTTGTGGGTAGCATTTATAAATTTTGCAAAGTATGCAAGTTGTTGTATAATATTCGATTGGTCGGGGAATATTCTTTTTGTCGGAGAATATCCGTACGACGGTACAATCATTAGTGGACCCCGCAACAGAATTATTATTGAATTGAGAAAACGATAAAATACTTTATGAAAATAATGGCAGAAGTTTTACCGTTAACTTTTGAAACACCCGGTGTCAAAAGTACATTAATACGCGTGGTTGCATAGTAGTACACGGTATTGATTATTGATGCTTATGTGAGAAGTCACTCAGTATTGTTCAATCGGGTATTCGGGACACTTTTTGTGTCGGAGTACTATTCACAAGTTACTATTTATGAGTTACTATTCACGAGTTACTATTTACGGGGTACTATTGATCACCCGTAAAATATATTTCTTTTCGGTCCAAATCATTTTGGGTACAATGTTATTCTATGAGGAGATGTGCTAATTTTTCAGACCGTTGGTTGAAGATATAATAGTAAATCAATATGGACCGCTGGTGAAAAGTTATAATAGTGAATCAATATGGATCGCTAGTTTAAAGTTTTAATAATAAATCAGTATGGACCGTTGCTTTAAGTTTTAATAGTAAACCAATATGGACCGTCCGTTTAAAAGTAAATCAATCTGGACCGTTCATGAATTAGTTACTATTCAGTCCATTTTTCTATAAATAGAAGCTCATTCCTTCATTATTTCTTACGAATTCACTGAAACTCTAAAGAGAGAAATTATAGAGAGAGAGAAGAAAAGTATTCTGCTACTTCACTACTCCGATATCAAGTTTTTTTTACGGTAAGGGATATTATTTGTTGTACCCGTAAGGGATATTATTTCTTTTATATTCATGAACAGAACTTCTGTTATTCCATTCTTTATTATTATGTTGGAATAACCTGTATACGCGGACTACCCTATACTTGGTGAAATTCTTCTGTTATTCCATTCTTTATTATTATGTTGGAATAACCTGTTTATGCGAAGTACCGCATACATGGTGAAATTCTTCTATTATTCTGTTCTTTATTATTTTGTCAGAATATCTTGTCTATGCGTTTACGCCAGACCTGGTTCCATTATTTATTATTCTGTCGGAATATCCTGTCTATGCATTTTACGTCGGACCTGGTTCCATTATTTATTATTCTGTCGGAATATCCTGTCTGTGCGTTTTACGTCGGACCTGGTTCCATTCTTTATTATTCTGTTAGAATATCCTATTTGTGCGTTTTACGCCGGACCTAGTTCTGTTATTTATTATTCTGTTGGAATAACCTGCCTGTGCGGTCTATCGCATGCATGGTGATTTCTTTTGTTATTCCATTCTTTATTATATTCAGTTGGTTAAAACTTTGACTTCTATACTCCATCAAATTAGTGGAATATCCTTGATATTTGCGCTTCATCCAGTATCTTTTCATGGAAATATTCTTCTGAGCATTCTTGAATTTTACTCTACAAAGCAGTATCATGTTGACTCATGTTCGTTTTCACTCGTTTCGTGTTATTTTATGTGTAGGGTGGTTATGGATGCAAGTGGTGAAGAATGGCGGAGTTCTGGAGCAAAAGTGGAAAAACTCATGAAAGTAAAAAAAATCTTTAGCAGAAGCTATGCCCGCCGGGGCGGGCCTTTCTGAGCCTATACCCCCTGCCGGGGCGGGGGTCTCGAATCCTGCAAGTGACCTGCTGCTGTTTGAATTCTGCTACGACTTGGATTGTTGGTTGTTTGTTAGGCGCCTGGACTCTATAATAGCATATTTTGGCTAGGACAAAAGGGAGAGCTAAATATTACGTTAAAAACAACAATCACACAACACAAGGAGCATAATACAGAGATCAATTCTAGGATTCAAGTGCGAGCATTGGATGACTAATTTGAGGAGATTATCGTGACGGTTGCAAATCTAGGCTACGTGAAGGGGTTTTCATTATTCTTCTTCTCTTTAGTCTTTTATTTGTAATTGAAAGGATGGTTTCATTAGATTATTCAGTTTTTGATTCATTCGTTATGAACTAATTCGCTTATTAGACTTGTGATGGATCCTTGGGTGAAACGATGATTTTATAACTTTGATTTCCAATTCAATAAAGTATTATCAGTTTATCTATGTTAATTCGAGCGTGAACTTATGAATTGCTTGATCAACAATTCCTCGTGGATTTGTATGGAATTGAGAGAGGATATTCGAATCTAGACCTAGTTAATATAGCATGTGTCATGAATTTTGTGAATAACAGATTTTTGATTATTGTTGAGGTAGAGATATGCTTGACATCACATGTAATCGGATAGAGAACTTAAGCTTAAACCTTCTTTAATTGCAGTTCACATAGAGATATAGTGACTTGGTTTATTTAGGTGTTTATCGATTTCTATCTTAGTTGTGGATTGACGTTAATATGGTATTAGTGCATCGAGAGGTGGTTAATACTACGTTCGTATTCATGATTAATAAACTGGGATAGTAAATTGAATTGGAATAAAGGTGTTAAATTCAGAGTGAAGCTTAGGGTGAAATCATAAGTCTAATTCTCCATTCATTGTTTGAAATTCCAGATTTTGCTATTTGTGATTGGTTTGGGGTATTTTATTTGTTTTTAATTTAGTTTCTTTAATTTTTAATCATTGAATTGGATAGTTTAATAAAATTAGGATTAATAGGAAATTGATAATTGTGAAGTTAAGTTTCTTATTAAATTGTCTCTGTGGGAACGATACTCTATTCATCACTTTATTACTTGTTGACCACGTATACTTATGTGTTGCGCGTATCGATTTTACACCAACAAGTTTTTGGCGCCGTTGCCGGGGATCATTTAGTATAAAACTTAATAGTTTTACAATATCAGTTTAATTAATCCAGTTTTACTTAGGCATTTTTATTTTTGTTTTATTTCTTCTATTTCAGGCGTGGAAGCAGTTTATGCAAACTCGGTCCAAAAATCCAGATTTGTTGCCTTTAGACGACGACATTGACAAAAGGTTTCAGAGGTTGACCAAGTGGATCAAGGAAACGAGACAAGAATTTGAAACACCTGAGAAAGAAGAGGAAATGGCAGCCGAGTTCGGAAAGCATTAAGGGACTACGCCACGCCCAAGGTGACTGAACTGCAATCAAGCATCACCAGGCCCGCAATAGCAGCGAATACATTTAAAATTAAGCCAGGGATGATACAAATGATTTAGAATTTAGTTCAATTTGGGGGATTGGCAAATGACGATCCGAACGAGCATCTAGTCAGTTTTTTTGAACTATGCGACACCTTTAGGTTCAATGGGGTGTCAGATGAAGCTATGAAACTTCGATTGTTCCCATTCTCTTTACGGGACAAGGCGAAGAGCTAGTTACATTCTTTACTATCCGGTTTGATAACTACATGGGAGGATTTAGCTCAGAAATTCCTCGCAAAATTCTTTCCACCGACGAAAACTGCAAAGATGAGAAACGAGATAACGATGTTTGAACAGCAACATGGGGAGTCGTTATATGAGGCTTGGGAGAGATACAAAGAATTACTCAGAAAATGCCCACATCATGGATTGCCCAAGTGGCTGCAAATGAACACCTTTTACAATGGGTTACATGGGAATCTCAGGACAAGTATTGATGCAGCGTCGGGCGGAGCATTCATGGCTAAGAGTTACGAGGAAGCATATGAGTTGATTGAAACCATGGCGGCTAATAACTACCAGTGGCCCACAGTAAGAATGACACAAGCGAAGGCAGCTGGGGTGTTAGAAGTAGATAGTATGACAGCGATGCAAGCACAGATATATGCACTTTCAAAGATGTTGGAATCGGTAACAGCAGCATAAGCACAACAAACACAGCAAGTACAGTAAGTATAGCAAGTGGCAATAATATGAGAGTTGTGCGCGGGAGAGCACCCAACGGAGCAATGTGCAATTAATCTAACAGCTGTGCAGTTTATCGGCAGTTACAACAGATTTCTGCAAAACACATATCAGAACACTTACAATCAAGGAAATAGGAATCATCCAAATTTCTCATGGAGCAACAACCAGCAAAATCAAGCTTCACGACAATCATATCCACCAGGATTTCATAACCAGCAACAACCAGCTCAATATCAAGAAAGGAAATCCGATCTGGAGGAAGTGTTGGCAAACTTTATGACTAGCACCGATTTGGCTATAAAAAATCAAGCTATGGCTACGAAATCACAAGAGATGGCTATCAAAAATCTAGAGAATCAGATAGGTCAAATTGCGTTGGCATTGAATAACAGACCGCAAGGGACATTACCAAGTGACACCGAGAGAAATCCTAAGGGAAATCACGAGCAGTGTCAAGCTATTATGTTGAGGAGTGGAAAACAGCTTGATGGTCAAGAGCCAGAAATTTCGATTACAAAGGAGGTTGAACCAGAGAAAAAAAATGCAGTGGGTGAGGTTAAGCAAGGGCACGAAAAACACATGGAAAAGAACAGACCAGTTAACGAACCAGCTGTTTATCCTCCCCCACCATTCCAGCAAAGAGTTTAAAAACAAAAATTAGACAAACAATTTGCCAAATTTTTGGAAGTTTTCAAGAAACTTCAAATCAACATACCATTTGTAGAGGCCCTAGAACAAATGTCGAGCTACACAAAATTTATGAAAGGGATTCTGTCAAGGAAGAAGAAATGGGAAGATTTTGAGACTATGGCACTAACAGAGGAGTGTAGTGCAGTATTACATCAGAAATTACCACCAAAACTCAAGGACCCGGGGAGCTTCACTATCCCATGCACAATCGGGAGTATGCATTTCAGCAAGTGTTTATGTGATTTGGGGGTAAGTGTAAACCTGATGGGTTTACCTGCACCAAGGCCGACGAACATTTCATTATAATTGGTAGATAGGTCAGTACATATCCGAGAGGAATAGTAGAGGACATTTTACTGAAGGTGGATAAGTTTATATTCCCTGCGGACTTTATCATTATGAATTTCGAGGAGGATAAGAACATACCGATTATCCTAGGGAGACTTTTCTTGGCTACGGGAAGGACACTCATAAACGTGCAAAAAGGAGAACTTACTATGAGAGTCCAAGATCAAGAAATCAAATTTAATGTGTTCAAGGCCATGAAATTCCCTACGGATGAGGAAGAATGTTTTCGGATGGATTTAATTAAGCAAAACATCAGTGAAGATATGAGCAAGAGTTTGGTCAATGATCCATTAGAAACAACCTTACTAGGGGATGAAGAAAAGGACGACCCAGAATTTGTGGACTTCTTACAGATGCTAGACTCATTGCCACAAGTTAGCAGATTTAGAGCACCGTTTGAACCTTTCCGTAAGGAGGAAAAAGCTGCTAAAAAATTGAAACCGTCATTGGAGGAGCCGCCAACATTGGAGCTTAATCCACTCCCTAAACATCTCAGGTATGCGTATTTAGGCAATTCAAATTCTTTACCTGTAATTATTTCTGCTGCACTTAACGAATTGCAGGAAGAAAAGTTGCTGAGGGTGCTTAGGGATCACAAATCCGCGATTGGTTGGACGATTGCGGATATAAAGGGAATTAGTCCGTCATTCTGTATGCACAAGATTCTGATAGAGGATGATGCAAGACCGTCGGTGGAGCATCAATGTCGACTTAACCCAATTATGAAGGAAGTGGTAAAGAAGGAAATTCTGAAATTATTGGATGTCGGTATCATATATCCAATTTCTGACAGTAAATGGGTTAGTTCGGTTCATTATGTGCCGAAAAAGGGGGGAATGACTGTGGTACAGAATGAGGACAATGAGTTAATTCCAACAAGAACAGTTACAAGATGGAGGGTGTGCATCGATTATAGGAGATTGAATAAGGTAACCCGAAAAGATCATTTCCCGCTGCCCTTTATTGATCAAATGTTAGACAGATTAGCGGGACATGAGTACTACTATTTATTGGATGGATACTCGGGCTATAACCAGATCGCCATCGCTCTTGAGGATCAAGAGAAGACAACATTTACATGCCCTTACGGCACATTTACATTCAGGAGGATGTCATTCGGGTTATGCAATGCACCTGTAACTTTCCAACGGTGTATGATGGCCACTTTTTCGGATATGGTCGAGAAGAATGTTGAAGTCTTCATGGACGATTTCTCGGTCTATGGAGACAACTTTGATACTTTCCTAGGGAATCTGGTCATGGTATTGCAGCGATGTAAGGATACAAACCTCATACTCAATTGGGAAAAATGCCACTTCATGGTTGAAGAAGGCATAATTTTGGGCCATAAGGTGTCGGCTCAAGGATTAGAGGTGGATAAAGCAAAGCTGGATACGATCGAGAAATTGCCTCCACCGAGATCCATTAAAGGTATTAGAAGTTTTCTGAGGCATGCTGGGTTCTACAGGAGGTTTATAAAAGATTTTTCTAAAATTGCAAAACCTCTTTGAAGTCTTTTAGAGAAGGATGTTACTTTCAGTTTTACTGCGGAATGCAAGTCAGCATTTGAATTGTTGAAGAAGAAATTAACTACTGCCCCCGTAATAGTCGCACCGGACTGGAATATGTCATTTGAGCTTATGTGTGATGTAAGCAACTATGCGGTTGGGGCTATTTTGGGACAAAGACGAGACAAGGTGTTTCACGCCATATACTATGCAAGCAAAACACTCACAAAGACTCAAATGAATTACACTACCACAAAAAATGAATTGCTTGCAATGGTGTACGCGTTTGACAAATTCCGGGCATACTTGATCGGGACTAAGGTGATAGTCTACACGGATCATTCGGCGATTCGGTACCTAATAGCAAAAAAAGATGCTAAGCCACGCCTTATCCGATGGATTCTCCTACTTCAAGAGTTTGACTTAGAAATTATAGATAGAAAGGGGACGGAGAATCAAGTTGCCGACCATTTATCAAGGCTGAAAAATCCGAAGAAAAAGGATGAAGATAGATGAGCAACTATTTGGGCTAAATATAAAATTTTCTTAGTATGCAGACTTCGCGAATTATCTAGTGAGCAACATGCTTCCCCCTGATCTTACACGACAACAGAAAAAGAAGTTTATTCATGACGTCAAGTGCTACATGTGGGATGAGCCCTATCTATTCAAATAGTGTGCTGATAAGATGATTCGACGATGTATCTCCTACAGTGAAGTGCACAACATACTGCAGGAATGCCACTCATCGACATATGGGGGACATTATGGGAGTGAGCGCACCGCAGCAAAAGTGCTTCAATCCAGGTTTTATTGGCCAACATTGTTCAAAGATGCCCACCAATTTGTGAAAACATGTGATAGATGTAAGACCCCAACTTTTATAAATAAAGATTAATTTTCTATAAATATCATTTTTGAATATTATGGAGTTAATTTGATATAATGTTATAGTTGTGGGTAATATTTATAAATTTTGTAAAGTACGCAAGTTGTTATATAATATTCGATTGGTCGGAGAATATTCGTTTTAACAGGGAATATTCGTACAACGGCACAATCATTGGTGGACCCCACAACGGAATTATTGTCGGATTGAGAAAACGATAAATATATTTTATTAAAAATAACGGCGGAAGTTTTACCATTGATACTGTTGAACTACTCGGTAGTAAAAGTACAGTAATACGTGTGGTTGCATAGTAGCACATGGTATTGATTATTAATGCTTATGTGAGAAGTCACTCAGTTTGATTCAATTATTGTCAGTTAATAATATGAATTATTTAGCGATAATGAAGTTTTGTTTTATTCGTATTATTAACATAATAAAACAGAAACATCTTTTTATATAAAACAGAATACTTTATTAAAGTTATTCTATAAATAGAATATATTATATTTTATTTAAAAGATTTTTCTTTAAATATGGACTGTCAGATTAAAGTAATCAATCTGGACCGTTCATGGATTAGTTAATATGCATTCTATTTTTCTATAAATAGCAGCTCATTCCTTCATTATTTCTTACGAATTCACTGAACTCTAGAGAGAGAAACTATAGAGAGAAACTATAGAGAGAGAGAAGAAAAGTATTCTGCTACTTAACTACTTTCTTATTTCAGTTCTTCTTTAAAACGGTAAGGGGTGTTATTCTTTCTTATTCATGAAGAGAACTTTTCTTATTCCATTTCTTATTATTCTGTTGGAATAACCTGTATGCGCGGTCTACCCTATACTTCGTGACATTCTTCTATTATTTTGTTGGAACATCCTGTCTGTGTGTTTTACACCGGATCTGGTTCCGTCTTTATTATTATTCTGTTGGAACATCCTGCCTGTGTGTTTTACACCATACCTGGTTCCGTCTTTATTATTATTCTGTTGGAACATCATGTCTGTGTGTTTTACACCGGACCTGGTTCCGTCTTTATTATTATTCTGTTGGAACATCATGTCTGTGTGTTTTACACCGAACCTGGTTCCGTCTTTATTATTATTCTGTTGGAATATCATGTCTGTGCGTTTTACACCGGACCTGGTTCCATTATTTATTATTCTGTTGGAATAACCTGTCTGTGCGGTCTATCGCATGCATGGTGATTTCTTTTATTATTCCATTCTTTATTATACTTAGTTGGTTAAATTTTAACTTCTATACTCCATGAAATTTGTGGAATATCCTTGATAATTGCGTTTCATCCAGTATCTTTTCATGAAAACATTCTTCTAAGCATTCTTGAATTTTATTCCACAAAGCAGTATCATGTTGACAATTTGGACGTTGTTAATTCTTGGATAAATTAATTCTTGAACTTATTATATTGAATTCTTATATCATTGTCATCATCCTCATGTTTATAAAATGTTAAAACTCATCTGTGGCCTGTAGTGCATAGATGGACTTGGTATGATTATGACCAGGGATTATTCGGTATAATCATGACCATAATAAATGATGTGGTAAAAGTCCTCATTGGCCCGTAGTGCATTGATGGACAGTTGTTGGCATGATCATGACCATTAATGAATACACGAATATCATTGGCCGTAGTGCAGGGGTGATTCGATGATGCGGATTATTTTATTAAGCTGAGTCCCAGCGATAACAGTGCTGAAAAACCTTTTAAATCATAGAAGATAGTAGATTTTATTTTTTTACTTGACTCTTTTAATGGATTGCTTGTTCCGCTGCAGTTAAACTTGATGTTCGTTATATTTTATCAGTTTAACAATGTTGAAGGCTAATGATAATTTATTCTGCATTATCTTAGTCATAATATTTCTTACTGGGCTACTTGAGCTCACCCTTTCTTTCAATGTTCTCTTCAGGAAATGATAATATAGTTGGGACAAGTCAAGAAACAGAGTGATGGACCAGATGATAGGATTAGTAGTCCTCACTATTCTATGTAATAGTGTGATAATAATTGTAATGAGGACTCCTTTTGAGTTTGTATACTCTCTAGTAGACAATATTTGTATTCAAACTCACAGTTTATGTTTTGTCGTATTGTACACGACAGTTGTATTATTAAGTTGTATTTGAATTCTATACCATGTATCTGGCGACTCAAGATGGGTGATGTATACCTAATTTTGGGGGCGTCACAGTTGGTATCAGAGCTTAGGGATATGATCCCTGGCTAAGATGTGAGAATAGAACTAGGAAGGGAGAGACAGGGAATTCCTTCGCTAGTATGACCTACCTAAGTTTATTTACATGGTATTTAATTGGTCGGTCAGAATATAAGGATAATATATGACATATCAATTAACTTTTGTTTTGTGGCAGTATCTGAAAATGGCATCCGAGAATGTTGAGAATAGCAATGGAGCACAGGCGACTGTTGATTCACCACATATCAATAATCGGGATAATGTGCATCAGGAAGGCGACAATCCTCATGCAAACAACAATACTGACCAAATGATGAATGATGAAATGTTCAGAAGCTTTATGCAGTTCATGCAACAGCAGGCGAGAGCGGCTCCTGTTCAAAATGTAGGTGGAAACACTGAAAACTCTCGGACGGTCACCGCTAAACAGTTCAAGGAGCTGGGACCACCGGAGTTTAAGGGAGAGCCAAAACTACTTATAGCAAAAACATGGATAAAGTAGATCACCAAGATATTTGATGTCTTGGGATGCTCCGAGGAGCAAAAGGTTCCCTTTGTCGCCTTTATGTTGCGAGGAGAGGCAGATTACTGGTGGGAATCAATTAAGCGTACTCAACCTGCCGCACTGAAGATGTCTTGGGAGAAGTTCCAAGAGCTGTTCAATGACAAATACTTTCCCAAAAGTGTTCGACGCATGAAGGAGGTGGTGTTCATCAAATTGGAGCAGAATAATATGACCGTGTCGCAGTATGAGGCTAAATTTGCTAAGTTGTCCCGGTTTGCGTCCCACTTGGTGGGTAATGAAGAGCGAATGACGCGAATGTTTTTGTGAGATTTGAAACCTGAGATACGTCAACATCTTATTTCTCATAAACTGTGTTTGTATTCAGATGTTGTGAATAGGGCTCAATTAGTGGAGCGCGATAACGAGTCAACGTAACCAAAAGTGAGCAGTCGGCAAAATGATAATACCAGTGAGAGCTGTCATCGAAGCGGTGATAATAAGCGTGGAGGGAATCAATAGGCCAGAAATGGTAACCACTTCGATGGTAATCAGGGCCAAAATAATAAGAATGGTCATTTCAAGAAGTGGAGATTCAACAATGATGGAAAGACATCAGCACCAGCACCCGTTGTTAAGGAAGGAGAACGACCACCTATCATATGTTTCAAATGCGGAGGGGAGGGGCACATCAGTCCAAACTACATGATGCCGTCTAAAGCATGTTATAATTGTGGAAGAGAATGTCATTTAGCTCGATTTTATCGTTTACCAAAAATAAGTTCGGCCAGGATGGAGGCACCTAAGGGCGTCCCAGAAAAGTCAAAACCGGTAGTGCAAGGGAGAGCGTTTGTTGTAACCTCCCAGAAAGCAAGGAATCCGAATGAGGTCATCACGGGTAAGCTTATCATAAACTCTAACGACTTTATTTAATACCGGTTCTACCCATTCTTTTATTTCTCCTACTTGCGCTCATCGATTAAATTTGACTCCGGAGAAATTAGACTTTGACTTATCTGTTGAAACTCCATTGGGAAAAACCTTCATTACATCCATGGTTTATAAGTCTTGTTTGGTTCAAGTTGGTACCCACACATTACCCGTCGATCTGATTTCATTAAAAATACTTGCATTTGATGTGATTCTAGGGATTGATTGGTTAACTACTCATCATGCAAAAATTGATTATTTTCGTAAGGTTGTTAGCTTTCAGATTCCTAATCGACCTATTATGCGAATTCAAGCAACCAAACCATTAAAATCAATCGATGTCATCTCAAGCCATAAAGCTATTCATTTATTGAAAAACGGATGTCAAGCTTTCTTAGCTCATGTCACGGATCTAAAGAAAAATACGTCAGTTTTGAATGATATTTCTATTGTTAATAAATTCCCTGACGTATTCCCTGAAGAACTTCCTGGCCTACCCCTAGAGTGTGAAATTAAATTTTGTATCGACCTTGAACCCGGTACAAAACCTATTTCCAAAGCCCCATATCGAATGGCTCCTATTGAACTTCGGGAGTTAAAGATCCAACTGCAGGAATTATTAGACATTGGCTTTATTCATCCTAGTACTTCTCCTTGGGGTGCTCATGTGCTATTCTTGAAGAAGAAAGATGGAAGTATGCGACTTTGTATTGACTATCGGGAGTTGAATCATGTCACCATCAAAAACAGGTACCCATTGCCACGTATTGATGACCTGTTTGACCAGTTGCAAGGAGCACAATTCTTTTCAAAGATCGATCTTCGTTCTGGATATCATCAGCTGAAGGTTAGAACTGAGGATATTCCAAAGACGACTTTCAGAACTCGGTACGGGCATTATGAATTCCTAGTCATGTCCTTTGGATTGACTAATGCTCCTGCTGCCTTCATGGATATGATGAACCGGGTATTCAAAGAATATTTGGATCACTTTGTGGTCGTCTTTATTAATGACATCCTTATTTATTCCAAAAGCCGTGAAGATCATGAGCAACACTTGAGGCTGGTACTCCAAAAGCTTCGTGAATACAAGCTTTATGCCAAGTTGAAGAAATGCGAGTTCCGGCTGGAGGAGGTAGCATTCCTTGGGCACGTAGTATCAAGTCGTGGAATATTTGTTGACCCGGTAAAGATTGAAGCTATTCAAAGCTGGGAGCAACCTAAATCAGTGACCAAAGTACGTAGCTTTCTTGGTTAGCTGGTTATTATCGGAGATTCGTGAAGGATTTTCTTGAATCGCTACTCCATTAACTCAGCTGACTCGGAAAGATACAAAGTTCGGTTGGAGCGAAGAATGTGAGAAGAGTTTTCAAGAACTCAAGAGGAGACTCATTTCAGCACCTGTTCTAATAATACCATCTGGCTCGGAGGGATTTATCATCTACAGTGATGCTTCGAGCAAAGGGTTGGGATGCGTTCTCATGCAACATGGAAAAGTCATAGCCTATGCATCAAGACAACTCAAGGAATATGAGAGAAATTATCCTACTCATGATCTAGAGTTGGCAGCTATTGTCTTTGCATTTAAAATTTGGAGGCATTACTTGTATGGGGAGAAGGTGGAGATCTTTACGGACCATAAAAGCCTCAAATATTTCTTCACTCAAAAGGAACTAAACATACGATAACGATGTTGGCTTGAACTGTTGAAAGATTATGATCATACCATTCAATACCATCCTGGCAAAGCGAACGTGGTAGCTGACGCATTGAGTAGAAGATCATATGCAAGTACGAGTGCGATATTATCAACACAAAGACCCATTTTGTGTGACTTGCAAAGGATGGAGATAGAGTTAAAGACTCCAGGGACCCATGTGATGATGGCAAATATACGAGTAGAACCAACTTTAATCGATAAAGTTAAAGCTGCTCAAGCTACAGACCTGGAGCTGATGCGTATGAGGAAGAAAGTGCAAGAAGGTGCTATGCCGGAAGCAAGAATCGATGAAGAAGGAATACTTCGAGTCAACTCCAGACTTTGTGTTCCTAGCAACCCTGATTTAAAGTATGAAATCATGATGGAGGCGCACAACACACCGTTTGCAATCCATCCTGAAAGTACCAAAATGTATCATGATCTTCGTCATACATTTTGGTGGAGCAATATCAAGAGAGAGATAGCGTTGTTTATCTCAAGGTGTCTAACTTGTCAACGAGTCAAAACGAGCATCAAGTACCAAAAGGTTCATTGCAACCACTTGAAATTCAAGAATAGAAGTGGGAGCACATTACCATGGATTTCGTTACCAGTCATCCTAAGGTTTCTCAAGGTATGATGCGATTTGGGTCATTGTTGATAGATTGACCAAGTCTGCTCATTTCTTACCGATACGAGAAACTTATGCACTTGAACGTCTTGCTCGTATGTACATAAATGAGATTGTAAGACTGCATGGTATACCAGTATCTATAGTTTCTGACCGAGACCCAAGATTCATTCACTTCATGATTTTGGTTAGTTTACAAAAAGCTATGGGCACGAATTTACGATTTAGTTTGGCATATCATCCTCAGACGGACGGACAATTAGAGAGGACTATTCAAACTCTTGAAGATTTATTAAGACTCTGCGTCCTTGACTTCAAGGGAAGTTGGGACAAGTTCTTACCATTGGTGGAGTTTTCCTACAACAACAGTTATCAAGCAAGTATTGGCATGGCTCCACTCGAAGCATTGTATGGAAGAAAATATCGTTCTCCAGTATGCTGGGATGAGGTGGGTGAAGCAACGTTGTTGGGACCGGAGTTGGTACGTATGACTATAGAAAAGATTCAAGCGATCCGATAACGTATAAAAACCTCACAAGATCGACAAAAGAGTTATGCTGATCTTCATCGAAAGGACGTGGAATTTGATATAGGAGATCATGTGTTCTTACGTGTTGCTCCATGAAAAGGAGTTACGAGATTTGGAAAGAGAGGAAAGCTCAATCCTCAATTCATCGGTCCATTTTTAATCCTCGATCGAGTAGGAACTGTAGCTTATAGACTCGTTTTACCGCCAAGTATGTCTCGTGTTCATAACGTTTTTCACATATCCATGTTACATAAATTTGTGGAAGACCCGAACCACATTATTGAGTTAGAACCGGACGAAATAGCGAAGAATTTGACGTATGAAGAAGCTCATGTTTAAATCTTAGATAAGAAGGAACATATTCTACGCTCCAAGGTTATACCTCAAGTCAAAGTTTTGTGGAGAAATCACGATGTTGAGGAAATGACTTGGGAGTTAGAATCTGAAATGAAGTCAATGTATCCCTACCCCTTCGACATACCAGGTACGTACCCTAATTTCGAGGGCAAAATTTCATAAGAAGGGGAGGTTGTAAGACCCCAACTTTTATAAATAAAGATGAATTTTCTATAAATATCATTTTTGAATATTATGGAGTTAATTTGATATAATGTTATAATTGTGGGTAATATTTATAAATTTTGCAAAGTACGCAAGTTGTTATATAATATTCGATTGGTCGGGAAATATTCGTTTTAACAGGAAATATTCGTACAACGGCACAATCATTGGTGGACCCCACAACGAAATTATTGTCGGATTGAGAAAACGACAAAAATATTTTATTAAAAATAACGGCGGAAGTTTTACTATTGATACTGTTGAACTACTCGGTAGTAAAAGTACAGTAATACGTGTGGTTGTATAGTAGCACACGGTATTGATTATTAATGCTTATGTGAGAGGTCACTCAGTTTGATTCAATTATTGTCAGTTAATAATATGAATTATTTAGCGATAATGAAGTTTTGTTTATTCGTATTATTAACATAATAAAACAGAAACATCTTTTTATATAAAACAGAATACTTTATTAAAGTTATTCTATAAATAGAATATATTATATTTTATTTAAAAGATTTTTCTTTAAATATGGACTGTCAGATTAAAGTAATCAATCTGGACCGTTCATGGATTAGTTAATATGCATTCTATTTTTCTATAAATAGCAGCTCATTCCTTCATTATTTCTTACGAATTCACTGAACTCTAGAGAGAGAAACTATAGAGAGAAACTATAGAGAGAGAGAAGAAAAGTATTCTGCTACTTAACTACTTTCTTATTTCAGTTCTTCTTTAAAACGGTAAGGGGTGTTATTCTTTCTTATTCATGAAGAGAACTTTTCTTATTCCATTTCTTATTATTCTGTTGGAATAACCTGTATGCGCGGTCTACCCTATACTTGGTGACATTCTTCTATTATTCTGTTGTAACATCCTGTCTGTGTGTTTTACACCGGACCTGGTTCCGTCTTTACTATTATTCTGTTGGAACATCCTGCCTGTGTGTTTTACACCATACCTTTATTATTATTCTGTTGGAATATCCTGTCTGTGCGTTTTATGCCGGACCTGGTTCCATTATTTATTATTCTGTTGGAATAACATGTTTGTACGGTCTATCGCATGCATGTGATTTCTTTTGTTATTCCATTCTTTATTATACTTAGTTGGTTAAATTTTGACTTCTATACTCCATGAAATATGTGGAATATCCATGATAATTATGTTTCATCCAGTATCTTTTCATGAAAATATTCTTCTAAGCATTCTTAAATTTACTCCACAAAGCAGTATCATGTTGATAATTTGGACGTTGTTAATTCTTGGATAAATTAATTCTTGAACTTATTTAATTGAATTCTTATATCATTGTCATCATCCTCATGTTTATAAAATGTTGAAAGTCATCTGTGGCCTATAGTGTATAGATGGACTTGGTATGATTATGACCAGGGATTATTCGGTATAATCATGACCGTAATAAATGATGTGGTAAAAGTCCTCATTGGCCCGTAGTGCATTGATGGACAGTTGTTGGCATGATCATGACCATTAATGAATACACGAATATCCTTAGCCGTAGTGCAGGGGTGATTCGATGATGTGGATTATTTTATTAAGCTAGTCCCAGCGATAACAGTGTTGAAAAACCTTTAAATCATAGAAGATAGTAGATTTTATTTTTTTACTTGACTTTTTTAATGGATTGTTTGTTCCGCTGCAGTTAAACTTGATGTTCGTTATATTTTATCAGTTTAACAATGTTGAAGGCTAATGATAATTTATTCTGCATTATCTTAGTCATAATATTTCTTACTGGGCTAGTTGAGCTCACCCTTTCTTTCACTGTTCTCTTCAGGAAATGAGAATATAGCTGGGACGAGTCGGGGAACGGAGTGATGGACCAGATGATAGTATTAGTAGTCCTCACTTTTCTATTAAATAGTGTGACAATAATTGTAATGAGGACTCCTTTTGAGTTTGTATAGTCTCCAGTAGACAATAATTGTATTCAAACTCCACAGTTATGTTTTGTCGTATTGTACACGACAATTGTATTAGTAAGTTATATTTGTATTTGTACCATGTATCTGACGACCCAAGATGGGTGATGTATACCTAATTTTGGGGCGTCACAATAGATTCCAAAGGTGGGAAACGCCTCCAAACGGAATGAGATGCCCCTACAAACAATTCTTGAAGTGGAAATCTTCGATGTATGGGGCATAAATTTCATGGGACCCTTCTCATCGTCCTTGAGCAATCAGTATATTCTACTCGCCGTGGATTATGTCTCGAAGTGGGTAGAAGCTGCAGGCACTACCGTCCAACGATGCCAAGGTGGTCCTAAAATTCCTACATAAAAACATTTTCACGAGGTTTGGCACGCCAAGAGCAATAATCAATGACAAAGGTAGTCACTTCTGCAAAAATCGTTTACAGCTCTTTTGGCTAAGTATGGGTTAACCACAAGGTGGCTACAGCGTATCACCCTCAAACAAATGGACAGGCTAAGGTATCAAACAGGAAGCTAAGAAGATAATGGAAAAAGTCGTAAATTCGAGTCGAAAAGATTGGTCACTTCGTAGGATGACGCATTATGGGCTTACCGGACTGCATACAAAACACCAATTGGGATGCACCATATCAACTCCTGTACGAAAAAGCATGTCACTTACCGTGGAGCTACATCACAATGCCTATTGGGCAATACAGAAATTGAATTTTGATCAATCCGTCGTGGAAGAAAAGAGGCTACTCCAAGACTAATGAGCTCGACGACGATTTTTGACTTCATGCATATGAGAACTCCAAGCATTACAAAGAAAAGTTAAAAGATGGCATGACCAGAAAGTTTTGTGCATCGAACATTTGAGACGGGTCAATCAGTCCTCTTGTTCAACTCACGGCTGCGATTGTTTCCAGGGAAGTTGAAGTCGAGATGGTCCGGACCATTCACTATAAAGCGAGTATTCCCTCATGGCGCCGTTGAACTCTACAATCTTAATCTATTAGAGACGTTCAAGGTCAATGGTCAACGGATAAAGCATTACTGGGGTGGCGAATCAAATTTGGATGTCGTCAACATCACCCCCGCCGATACACAGTAAACCAAGGGTAGTCAGGCTGAACGACTAAAATCAAGCGCTAATTGGGAGGCAAACCCAATATTTTCGTTATTTTCCGTAGTTTTATTTATAATTGTTAGAATGTAGCTTTTATTAAGTATTAGATAGGTATTATAGCTAAAAATTTGTTAAAACTCTCAATCCTACTCCAAGTTTCAATAATTTAACATCTTGCATTTTATGGTTGCAGGAGGGGTCAAAAGTGATAAGAGCAATAACGGGCAAGAAAGGAAGGAAAAATCGGAGAATTTTGCATAACCAAATTTTAGGCCAAAAATTTGAAGTCAGTGGGCATGCCCTACCGGGGCGGGCTATTTAGCCTTACACCCCCCGCCGGGGCGGGGGTCCTTGATTCTGAGCAGACACGACCAGCTTATACACACGCTGCCTTCATATTTCCCTAAATACACGCCCTCTTTCTAGCTCATCTCCCTACCCATTCGACCCACTCCTTTGAACCACTCCATTGCAAGAACACCTTCTACCCACGATACCAACTTACTCCTACCCACTACCTAAATCCAGTGCAACCTCTCTGCTTTCCACCCCACGATTCCATTACCTCACACCATTAAGTTCGCCACTTCCTCACCCCTACATCACCTCTATATATATCCTAACCCATACTTCCCATTTTCATCAACACTAAAGTCGAATCGTCAAGAAATTAGGAAACACTTAGCACACTTGCGATTAAGTGACATTCCTATTGAATTTTCATCTTCTCTCCACTGAAATACCAATAAACAATCAAGCTTTGGGTGAAGAACGGACTGTGCACACCAAGTGTTTGATAAATTGAGTGAACAAGTGTAAGAGGAAGGAAGTGTGTGCTAGTAAGTTTCAAACATCCAAAAATCAATGGCGTCACAACCAACATCAAAATGCCAAAGGGGAGGGTTCAAGTTTCGCTCCACCAACACGAACATTCAACCGTCAAATATTCAGAAGTACCGCCGTCGCCGACCGGTACAATTATATGGTTACGAAGCTCTTACACCGGAGCGGGGGTTGGCTCCCCTAGGCCCATGATGGTAAGATGATGCAATAAATTTATCAGTAAGGTAGGTAAAATTCACGGAGGATCCCGAGCCCGTCGATGTGAATGTCGTCAAGGAGTTCTATGTGAACGCCGAGGACAAGGCACCGTTCAATGCCTTTGTGCGGGTCGCATGGTCCGTTCAGTGCTGATGCAATCAATACATATTATCAGCTGAGGGTGCCGCGCCAGTGCCATAATGCATATATGCGGGATTTTGACCCTAACTTTGAGGAGGTTATCCAAAACATGACTAAGCCGGGTATAACATGGATAAAGGGTAGGAAGGGAGGCCACAGTGTTTCACAGCAAAGACCTCAGTCGGTACGGGAATAT